>JARHVA010000733.1:3542500-4042500 GCA_037957365.1 Torreya grandis
AGGTGGCATTGCTACCTTATATAGGTCCTTGTAATACTAGGCCTCCCATGTTAGTCATGTGATCTACCTCATGATCATCCACACCCCCTATTTGAAATCACTACATCACCTTCCTCTTTGGATTTCTCAACCATCTATACCTCTCCTATTATCTCCCTCACCCTGGACTAAAACTACCCAATCTGGCCCTATAAGTCATAATTTGAGCATCTTGACTCTATATCTACCCTGATAGAGTATCTATTTGTCATTGTAAAATTTTTACCTATTGGTTCAAACCTATGACCTATACCAATGCCCTAACCAACTAGCTATCCCTATGTGTACTCTGACCCTATAACTCTGTAGCTAACCTGCCCCTCTATAATGTGATCCTTATAATGTCTAAGTTTTAGGCCTATATCTCTATCTTTTGGCTATTTATCAGTGCTTGATCATCCTCAATCAAAGGTGGCCTGGATGCCCTAACTCATCTAACCCTCCACTCCCTTGAGCCCAAACTCTAACCTCACCCCTAGCTCCTACCTGATCTCCACCTCAATCTCCTTGGTCTCCTCCATCCACATCTATAAAATCTAGCTGCCCTATCCATCTTGCTAGTCCTATCCCTAGGATTGTGCTCTCTAACCTCATCTCCTCCCTCATCTAACTTAAGCCTTTATCAATATCTACACTACACCCATCCTCACCCTAGCCAACCATATGAGTAATCTATATGGCCATCCTTGTGCCCACCAAGATATGTATGCCACTATCACTCCAAGATTAGGGATCAGAGTCTGGTAATCCTATACTTTCGAGGCAATGATCTTTTAGTCCACTCTTGATAATTCTAGGTTCACTATAACCCCCCATAAAGGCCTCTCATTATCACTATGTGTAAATATATGCTCCTCCACAAGAATATTTTGTGGCCTCTTGAGCTACTTTTATACTTGATCAAGTCTATACCAATTAATAATGTAATATCACTATCCATTAAGATAACACTTAGTCAACATGAATTAGGTGAGATCTACATCCTCAACCCATCCCCACTAGACCTATCTGGTACAACATATATATAATCTAATCTGGTCATAAGATATTAAACATCTATTTATAAAATCAAATCTCCCCCACATGAGACCTCTGCACTCCAATAATAACGTACCACCTAAATACTAGGGGTTCATGGGGCTTTCTATCTGTGTGTGTTCCCAAAGGTCTCTCTATAGAAACATGATCCTAAATCCATATTTATAATAGAAGAGAGGGGCCTATATTTATTGCTCCTCTATATGTGCCCATAACTAGCTCTCATTATATGTGGGCCAACATAATTGGGCCCTAGGCAAATACCCAATAATCCTAGACCATGTCTTACATGACATCCCCCAATCATAAGTGAAACCACTGAACACTCTTGTCTAACAAGAGTATGTCAGTCATAAGAGACATAACCACAAATGTCAATCTATCAATCATGCCCTCCCTCAGGGCCCTATCAATATCCACTCATGTATCCTACACCCCAATTTTAAATCTCCTAATCAACTTCTAAATTATCACACTAAGGGTGTGTAAGTACCAATATATCTTGTGGCCTCTCATAAGAAGTTGAAAGATCTATAACATGTCCTCAAGAGTGACTATCATCTCCCCAGTCATGAAATGAAAAGTGCTAGTCTTAGAATTCCTCCTCTTGACTAGGGCTATGATCAATGCCCTATCTATCCTCACTACCAATGTAGTCACCATATAATATAGGCTTATAAGCTCTAACACTCCATACTCCTCTGGCATCAACAAATGTATCTTGTGTAATACCACCAGATATTGTAGTCAAGATGCCATCACTCCTAAATCCTCTTACACCAATAATACATCATATAAAATCACATTATTCTAATCACACCTACATATCATAAAACTCATACCTACATCCCTAACTCACTCATATACCTTAACTACTTACCTTCACCATCCCTTAACTCTCTCATCACTCCATCTTATCTACCTAATTATGATTTTCAACATCTATTCCTAATCATAGTAATCTATACTAATTAACCACCATTACTACTTGCCTATCTAGCTTATCTATTTCCCCCTTCATCTAAAACCCACCTCACTTCATTACACTAACCCCTAACCCATCCTAACCTTCCCTCACCTAATCATATCCCTCTTAATCCCCCCATCCTAACCCCCTCAAATCCTCTTAATCTTCCCTGACCTAATGACCTAACATCCCTATAACCCATTTCCCTTAGTCCCTAATCCCTCTAACTTACCCCCTAACCCATTTTCCCAAGTCCCTCATCCCTCTAACCTACCTTGGCATACCCACCTAAGTCCCCAATCTCACTACTTTCCATTCCCAACACATATCCTGACCCCTTACCCTTAATTACCACAATATCATGACTTTAAACTTAGACCTAACTCATAATATTGACAATAACGCTATTTTCTTTCTCAAATTTTGCATAACCATAGGTCTAACCTTATAGTTTTGTAAAATCATGATTCTCTCCCCATAGTATTGTGATATTGAAAATTGCCTATTGTGGTATTACAATACCATAGGTTGCCCATCATGGTATTATAATATCATAACTTATGATTGTGTTATTGCCAAATTCAAGGATAATACCACCATTGAAGGCATTACCCTTAGTTACAATATTATCCCCATGGATCATACATCTAATAAATGTGAAAAGGAAAAATTCATGAGCTAGATTTGAAGAACTAGCTGGTGTTCCCACATCAGCTGGCCTTTGGTGCTCCTAGACTCTCTCTCTGTGATGTGATGAGCATGGGATTTGGTCCATTACTAGAGCTCCATGGAAATAAATTCAAAAGGGATAAAATATAAATTGAGCCTTTTTCACCCACCTTTTTATATTTTACCCCCTCTATTACCCTTCATCACCCACTTGACCCTTGGCACTCACAATATCCTACCCCATCTACTAATTTTCATTCCCAAATCCCATTCTATAACCTATTATCACATTTCATCATCATTTTATAAATCTCAAGTATCCCAGGGCATTGTATTTTATTCCTTGTTATCAATCCCATGTCAAAACTACATCATCCTAAGGTCTCTTAAGACTATGTAAGCAACACCTAGCCATGTTCTTGTGCCTAGGGATAACTCAACCACTATTGACACCCAATCATGTCCCACACCCTATAGGTCACTCATTAATTGTAAATCATTTTGTGCTAAAAATATAACATAAAGTGGATTATTAAATATCCTCTATCATCTTCTAAGCTATCCCTATCATGTGTCTTTGTTACATGAATTATTATCAGCTTATAGCCTATCTTCATAATGTCTACATCTTGGGAACTCAAGTCTTATCAACCTGCCTCCCTTCTATACATAAGTCATTGTCTATAACTCATATTTTAAGGCTAAGATACTTTATACCATGGAATTTATACTTGGGGCATCTCAATCATAGGTACATTAACACCTGGGGCATCTCAACTCCTTATCTTCATTTTGGTCCTATCGAGTGACCGTCCAGCTTATTCCTCCCATCATGATCCCTCAATGGGGCATCATACCTACTAACAACATTCTCATCCATGAAATGGTTTTTATTTGTAATGCCATTACTTTTTCCACTTTGATTCACTCACAATACCTTTTCAAAGAGGGGAAAAATGTATGCACCTAAATCTGCTAGCCCTAATAATCCTATTAAACCCACTAATCTAATTCATAACCATAACCATAGCCAATTAACTAATATATTAATTCCTCCACAATATTATCTACATCTCGTAAACCTTACCATACCCTTATAACCAATTAATTACCCCATTAACCTACTAATTAGACTACTTAGCCACTAATATACCTATTAGCCCACTTGCCAATTTAAAATTCATATTTATTCAACTACCCCCTAACTACCCTACTACCCTAGCCTCTCCTACACCTCTATTAATCCTAACCTCATTAATTCACATCTAATCCCCTATTATCCCCTAAAATAATCAAGAAACTTATAAAATTAGGGAATCTCCTCTAAAGTTCTAGAATTTTCTAAACTAGAGGCTTCTAAATAATTTAAAATTCCCTAAAAACCTTCTCCACCATCCTATAAAGGCCATTCTTGGGATATGGCCAAGATAACTTGGAAGCAAATAATCCTCCATTATACTTTCATAATTAGTCATTATCAAGCATCCTCACACTATTATTAAGCTATTAAACAACCCAAAGAAGCCATTGGGGTCACTTTGAAGCTCAAAGCAAGCAATCCACACTCAATTATTTTGGCATTCAAATAAACTTTAAGATCTTGGAGAGAAGTTTTAAGGGACAAAGGGATGGTAAGAATTTCATTTTAATTGTCTGATTGTTCCTTTATTCCCTCCTTTGATGTTGTTTGTGTTATTTGGTTTTTATTACTCAATATAGTAATTTTACAAATACCTCAAAATATGACCACACACATATTTAATCTAAAAATTACTCCATCACATGACCCATTTGTCTATACAACTAGTAAAAGCTATCTTAGAAAGTAGATATTTGAGTGGGTTTACTTTGGAAATAACAATGGTTTTGTTGTTGAGTATGTAATGTCATAACTTATGGGATGTGAATACCATTACTAAGCATGATTTTTTAATTAGTTTGTAGTTATGTTCATATTCAACAAATATTTGGATTAAATAATATATTGATATCTCTTTCCCTTTCTCATCATATCAGACAAGGAGTTCTCCTAAGGCATGTTTTGTTGTTGAAATGTAGAGGAGTAATGACTTCTCAAGAATTGGTGGAACTTAGATAGGTGGATTTGCCAAATAATACTTCAAATTCTTAAATTACTGTTGATAGTTAGTGTTCCATCTTCAAAATGTGAGTGAAACAGTGACATATATTTGCTAATTGTGAAATGAATCATCAAATAGATTTAATTTTAACCTATAAACTATGAATCTATTTTAAATTAGAGGGAATAAACATTTATATAATGGATTTAACCTTGGATAGATCAACTTCAATGCCCATACAAGAGATAATAAAGCTCATTAATTTACCATAAGTGACACAAAATACACACTTATTAGGATTAAGATGCACCTTGTATTCATAAAGCCTTTCAAAGATTCTTCATAACACTTCTAGATGGCCTACCTTGATTTTGGATTTACTTAAAATGTCATCCACATAGTCTTATATAATATCACACATCATGTCATGGAATATGGAAATCATAGCACATTGGTAAGTCGCATCAACAATATTTAGTCCAAATAACATAACTTGATAACAATACGTCCCCCATGGCATCGTGAATACTATTTTGTGTTGGTATTCATGTGATATTTTTATCTAATTGTATCATGACAAGCCATCTATAAGGGATAAAATATCATATACTATTTTGGAATCTACAATCATATCAATGTTTGGCAAAGGAAAATCATCCTTTGGGCATTCTTTATTGATATATATGGAATTTGTACATATGCAGATTCCTTATGGCTTCCTTATAATTGGGATGATGTTTGATATCCATTTTGAAGAGTTTATGGGATGAATACATCCTAGCTCCAATAATTTTTCTAATTCTTTTTTTGACTAGTATGGAAATATGAGGTGCATTTTTATCAGCTTCTATTTGATTGGCTTTACATCTAGTTATATAATAAGGTGATGCATAACTAAAGAAAGATCTAAGCTAGGCATATCAAAATAGGACCAAGAAAAAATAACAATGAACTCTTGAAGGAGTGAAATAAGAAGATCATGTTCCTATTCAGTGAGGGATGCTCTTATTTTAATCCTTTTGGGATCATTTGGTGTTCTAATGTTTAATTTTGTGGTATCTTCCATGAGCAGTGTGGAACCATCTTCTAGAATAGTTGGCGGTGAGGTAAATAGATATTTTCTATCATCTTGTGTCTGAACAAGATCGCTAATCTCCCCCATGTAAGAATAATTTGAATCACTAAATATTGGTAAAGGCCACCTAGCAAAGGCATGCGAGAAATATTGAATCAATTGTTTAAATACGTTATAAACTTCTGAATTAATTTATGATTAACATGAGGTTCTAGGATTTGATGCACCTTGGGATTCATTAAAAATAAGATGAACTTCCCCATATAATGGCCCCTAAAATAGGTTTTCACTATGGGACTCATCTTTTTCTTTACTATTTTCCTAACCTGAAAGTGTCTCAAAGAGGTTTTCACTTTGGAATCTCAATGCTTCATTTTCATTCTTTTATTTTTATTTTTAAACAATAAAGTTCAATTTATCTCTAAAATAGGTGATAGGGTCCAATATAATAGTGAATCCTTGATTATGATTATCAATCAAAAAACCATATTTGAGGCCCATGAATTTGGAAATTACCTCCTTGTTTTGGAAATTATCCAATGGCACATGTGTAACTTGTTGGTCCCAATCAATTAATTGGTGGTGATGGAGGAAAAGAAGGTAATTAAAGGTGACATGGGTAATGGTATAAATGGTATTAGTATTAAAAAGGTTATATCAGATAACTCATCATAGATGCTATAATAGGACTCTAAGTTGCTATGAATATCTTCATCATTAGATGGTAAATTGGTATAATTCTTGAGATCTAAGGGGTCACCCCCAAGCAGTTTGTATCCAATAACTCAAGTTAATTTGTGTTTAGTAGTATATATTGGCTTAATATGACCTTGTTGCTTTGTCCCCAGGTTTTTTCCTTCATAATATTAGCTATCCATTATTTTGTTTAGAATAAGATACTTTTTGCTTTTATAGCAAGTAACAAAGTTGTCATTGTACAACCATGAGTCATCATCACCTTTGATATACTATTGTTCTTGTGTAGTGGTTTTCACAAAATCAATAGGTCCATTTTGGTGAGAGTCATCATTCTTACATAATTCCATTCTGATAGTCTTCACTTTGGGCCGACCATGTGATTTAAGTGTTTTAAGAAATTTGGCTATATGAAAAGCATTGCTAATTTGGTATTCACCATGGATTTTGTTTATAATGGTATAATGAAAAGATATTTGAGGAGGTGGTACAAATGAAGTATATTTAAGAGTACTTAGATCCACATAATTTGACTTGGAAGGTTGAAAATCTACCTTTTTATCCTTTTTAGGGATATATTCTAGGCCCAGATGATAATTATAGCTTTCATACTCTACTTCAAGATGTTTATAATATTGGCATGGATATAAATTGCTAGGTATGGTGACATCCAAGCAGAAATGAGGGAATTTGATGCATTGATGTAGAGTAAAAGGTATTGTGTGTACTTCATGTATCTAAAGTTGCCCAAGGAGTAAGTTGTAGGATAACTCTAGATCAATGACATAGAAAAGGGTATCATGGGTTAGAGGCCCAATGATAACATAGAAGCAAATGGTGCCTTGTGATACACTCTTCTTATTATCATAGGCCTTGATGGTAATAATATCTAGTTTGAGATCTAATTTTATGTAGCCTAAATGTTTGACTAGCTTAAAAGTTACAATATTCAGACCTGAACCATTGTCTATGAGGATATGTTTGATCTTATGTATAGAAATGAATGCCTCTATATAAAGTGCATTATTGTGAAAAGGACCAAGGGGTGACATATCAATTTGATAAAATGTAAGTTGTTAACCCTTGGGACATTAGATTGGCTTAAAATATCATTTAATATGTTTTTATGGATATTTTATATATGCAAAAGAATTAAAGATAAAAATTTACACCAATGTTTTTTATAATTATTTTGAAATATCATATGGCTTGTCATTAGAAGTAATCTAATTAAATTTTAAAGGAAAAGGGAATTAAATGGGATTATTGAAAGAATAAGGTGTATGACCTTCAATTATAACCTTGGAATGTTGAGTTACGATTATGCAACTTGAGTTGGCTAGTGGTTACTATAATTAGAAGAAGGAGAATTAGGGCCTATTATAATAACTCTTGGCCATTAGTTAGCATGAATTCCATTTTGAACTAAAGGAGGATGATAAGTATATGGGGTAGGAAGACCTAATATGGATGGTGTTAGATATCAAGTAGTGTTGGTTGTTGGCTTAGGATTGATCTTGATAGTGGTTATATGCCTAATAGTAATGTGACTTACATCATTATCATAGTCATAGGGGACATTATTGTAGTTGACCTAGTTAAAATGGGTGTCTTGACCTTGATTCTAATTAGTTTGTTGTTGTTTTGGATTTGGCCTTTGATGATAATTATTGGTATGCCTATTCTAATTCATATTGTTGGATTGATACTGATTCTAATTTTGGTTATTAGAGTTTTATTGTGGAAAAGGGTATTGATAAATACCTAAATTTTGATTAGATGTTGAAGCAATGTTGTCTAAATATATTTCACTATTTTATGGTAAATGTTAGATGAAGTTGTGAAGCTGCACACACCTATGAATGGAATGACCCTTAACATAATGATAATCATATAACTCATGTTCCTTGTACTAGTTTGGTTTAGGTTAGCCTTCTATAAATGGCTTTGAAACTAGCCAAATGATCATGTTAGATGGAACCAAATTTTGGAACACTACCTCAATAGGTTTTCCAAGATCACTAAAAACTCTATTTTGGTATTGACCTCTTCTTAGAAGTGGCCATTACAAATTAAGTGGCTAAGTAAGTGGGGTTGCTTGGGAAGGAGGTGGCTACACTATTTGCATATATGCAAATTTGGTCACCTGATTGTCTACAATATTTTTATTCCAATTAAATGGTTTAGGATTTTCAAATGTACTCGCTTAAGCTTACACCAAATTTGGTGTATGTACCTTATTTTTAATGTGGTTTTGAGAATAAAATTTGATCACCCCTTTATCAATGAGGGCTTGCTCAATTTGTAATCCTTTGAAAGTAATGTCATCAAATGTGTTTGCATAATGAATATGAGATTATAAGTTATGTCTAGTTTCAAATTGGTATTAAAACTATGGCCAATTGTTTATTGGGGAGATTATGTGGGAATTGACTAGACAATACATGCCACCATTACAATTAACTAGCAAAACTCTTTTCTCCTCTTATATTGGCATGACACAAGCCAACCATAGTCACCTTGTGTTTTACATTATAAGATAATTACTACACAATTTTTTTAGATAAATAATTAAAGTTATAAATAATTTTTTTGGGTAGACAAAGAAACCACTCCAAAGCTTTTCTAGCCAAACTATAGGGAAATAAGTGAAGCAAGTACACACTACTGTATGTAAATTATTGACAAGTAATGAAGAACTCTTTCAAGTGTTTTTTTAGATCACCTTTCCCTTTGTATTTGTAAAATTTGTGCATCTAAAAATGATGTAGGAATGGGATGTAAAGATAGCTCATATCAAGGGGATAAGAGCATATATAATCTAACTTGAACTTCTTACTTTGATTTCCTACTTAGATTGCAAAAAATACATATTTCACCTCTTATGAGTCCTAAAAAGTGGGAATGGATTGAGAGGGATTGGAAACATATTGTTGGGTATTTAGAGGTGGATTAATTTCATCTAGATAAAGTAGTGGTATGGGGTGTTAGGTAATTTTTACTTGATTGAATCAACTAGGAATGTTCACCTATTGATTGGGGTTATATTCTTGATATGGAACTTATTGTTGGTAAGGCACTTATTATAAAGTGTGACATTGATTTATAGGGAACTATGGTTTGAATGGTTTGTTGGGTATTAAATGAGGCTTATTGGGTATGGAAAGGAACTTGATGTTGACTTGTAGGGATCTATTGGAGGAAAATAACTTGTTGCTGGTTAGGTGGAACATGTTGTTAGCTTGAAGAGGTGTATTATTGACTAAAAGTGATGTGTGGTTAATTAATATAAACATGTTGTTGGTTAGACAACATTTGTTGATTTGAAAGATTGGTTGGATTGGTCACCACTTGTTGGAGTGGAGGATTAGTTACCACTTGTTGGAGTGGAGGATTAGTCACAACCTATTGGGGTAGAAGATTAGTTTCCACCTATTTAGGTGTAATATTGGTTACCACTTGTTGAAGTGGGTGATTGGTTAGATTGGTCACCATTTGTTTAAGTGGAGGGATATTAACAACTTTATGTTAGAGTTCAAGTGCATTTGAAACCTATTGTTGTAAAGTGTTAGGAATGTTGGAATAAAGAACTTGATGGTGAGTTTGAGGAATGTTTTATTGAATTTTGAACGACACTTGATGTGGATTGGAATGCATTAGTTGAAAATTATTAACTATGTGCTGGGAAGAATCCACGAGGGAATTGGGATCAAGATTAGCCAAAATATTACTTTTAGATATAAGCATGGTAAATAAGTGCACAATAACGGTGTTACTAGAAAATGAAAATAGATTGGTATTGGATGTTAGATGGGTTAGTAACTTTGGTTATAGTTCAACTAGTGGATTTAGCTCTATATGTGGAATGTTTTGAAAATCAAGACCAGTTAGGGAGTTAGCTAAAGTAGCCAAGACCATACTAGCCTACTATATTTGATAGGTAATGAATTGGATTTTTCAATGTGAGTCAATAAGTGGACCTTTTCCCTTGCTATATGTTATGAGGGCTTGACTAAAGGCTAGTACCATAGTCTGGAATTTGGCTAGATGTAACTTGATTATATGGTAATGTAAGTGGTGTCTCTTCAAAAGTAATAACAAAATAGTAAAAGTTTTCTACTAGAAATCCATCTAGAAATTTAACACCAAACTCTAATAATCTGAAAAGGTTTTCATATTTATTATCAAAGAGATGTTGTGTAAATTAGTCTTATCCATAGTCAGCAATAGATGATTAAT
This sequence comes from Torreya grandis, assembly GCA_037957365.1. Taxonomy (NCBI): domain Eukaryota; kingdom Viridiplantae; phylum Streptophyta; class Pinopsida; order Cupressales; family Taxaceae; genus Torreya; species Torreya grandis. The sequence continues at coordinate 3,553,305 of JARHVA010000733.1, forward strand.
TTGAGAAGTATTATTAAGGTCTCCTAGTTTTAACATTAGATAACATGTTGGTGAGGTATTGTTTGTCTTATCCTACTTAGTATTCGATGGTATATTTGTGATGTATTGTTAATTTACCTCTTCTTTGACATAATGCTCATATATGTATGGATTGAAAATTACCTCCTCATAGAAAGAGGGGTTATAAATAGTTCTATAATGAGTATACTTCGACATGTTTTGGTTCATGATATTTGCCTTGGAATAAGTTGGAATGTTTGAATTTTTTTGGATTTAGAATGCAACTTTGATCAGAATAAGATAGAACATTCAAAAGTAACTTACTTTGGTTATGTCAAAGTTAACGTCAAAGGAGGAATGATTCAATTAAAGGTGTATCAACAAAAGTGGTTTAGCAAGACAAGTATGTGAACCAAATTTGTCTAGGTATTTAAAATGTCCTCAAATATTTATGTCTTACAAAGGTTACAAGTGCTCAATATTTGGATTTTTAAAGTATTTGAAATTACACTTGACTTGGAAGGGGTTATCTTGGAAACTTGACTTGGTAATGAATACAAGAAACTTGATTATTGAGGAATTGTCAAACTTGGAATGCTAACGTGTGAAGTTTGGATCAAAGTTGTTTTTTATAGAATGTTTGACTAAAATTGAACTAGACTTTAACTTTTTGAAAACAAGAGTTTTGACATTTGACCTTAGAACTAAAGAAATTGACTATGTTTGATTTTGGAATTAGAATTTAGATTAGGTTTGAAATTAAATGGATGGCATAATGATAATGGATGGATAAGAAATTAGACCTTGGTTTCAACATTGATTTGAAATTAAAAATTAAAATTTACTTAGGACTAGACCTTGGTTCAAACTGGATAGCCTAATGGCATTTTTTAGATAAGGACTTGTATTTTGAAAAAGTTTGACATGACATCTAAAAAGAGTGATTTTTGACTCAAAATATAGAAATTGTAACGTCTCTTTGTGTAGATATGTATAGAATATGTTTTGGACTTGAATTGTTTGTTGGATTTGGTTTTGAATAAAAATAGGTTTTTGACATAAAAATTAAGCATCAAAACATAAGTATCATAAGGTTATTTTAATAGCTGACACAAGTTTACATCATAATCACTGATCCTTTGATATAATCATCTTTGAGAGGATTAAAAATATAAAGGTTCATTAAATAATTAAATACAATTATGGTGGTGTTTTAATCCCATCATTATATGAAAGGTCCACATGTGTAATTCAATCTTTGGGGGATGCTATATCTTCACCCCTACATCAATGAATGTTCTATATTTAAAGAGGTTCTTTTGAAGTAGTCTAAAATTGAGCTATTTATGGGAGGGTCTACTCCCTTCACGATCACTACATCCATTGTATTTTACAGAAGTGATACTTTAAAGTTTTACTTGGCTTAATAAATGGTCCCTAAAGGCATTAAATATATCAAATAAGTGATCCATGCATTGAGTTGTTCATAGGGGATAGATCCCCTATAGAAGAGACATTCAATTCATTGATGGTGAAGTCTAATGTCTTAACATTGGGAGTTAACATGTTACTTTCATGAAACCCTTATGGGGAATTATGTTATGCCCTAATGACACCTACCAATAATTTATATCTCTAATCAAATGTACGTGGTTGGTATGAATGTTGGGGATGAAGTTTTAGTTACCATGCCCTAAAGACCTATGAGAAGGAAATGATACCCCAATCACATAACCTAAAATAAAAAGGAATGGTATTGCCATTTTGATTCACAAGAATCCCATTAAGGGCAAGTGAAAATCATAATATCTAATCTCTTGGAATAAAACAAGTGGTCACCTTCACATTTATGGGTCACCCTACCAAGGGGAGAACATATGTGTGAAGTAACTACACAACACATAAGAAACACAAGATAAATGCAAGAAACTAAATAACTTACGAAAGAATAAGTTTTAAACCCAAATTGAAAATGTACCTTATTTTAAATCCCAAATAGAAATGTTTTGAAAGGAAATGTGTTTTGCTTTTGGGGTCTAAAATCCACTCTTTTGATCAAGGTCCTCTAATAAAGAGTGGTTAGAAGTTTTCAATGTGATTTTTGATTGACAAGGAAGTTGGACGGGCTTGTTTAAGTCTTAGATTTCTACCAAAGAATGAATTTACTATATTTTAAGATGAATTCACTATTTTTAGGGATGATTTCACCATTTTGTAGAATTTTAAGAAAAATAATAAGATAGAAGACAAAAATGATTTTGCTACTTTGCAGACATGTAGGAAAAATAGTAAGACATAAGAAATAATTTCACTATTGTTGATGTGTTAGGTTGTGGAGCTAAAAGCTTCACAGGTATGCAAACGGAGGAGGTTGCTGAGTTGTAGAGCAACCGACGTCAATAGGCGCAATCGATGTCGGTCACATATAGTTACAAAGTAGCTGACATCGGTCAGGGATCAGCCGATGTCAGTCATCTCCAGATAGATAGGGACCGACGTCAGTTGCCTATGCGGTTCTAGAACTGCTAGTTGATGAACAGTTAGTTTAACGAATCAGTTGTTTATATGTAAAAGATTGATTTTAGTCTTGAGCTGTGTTTCTAATTATTGTAATTCGATGTCTAATTATTGTTTGCATAGGATCTATATAATAGACTCATGGGCTATATTGTAATCAAGGACAAGGAAGAGATCCTTTCGATTGTAAGATCTAGGTTTGCAGTGTGCAAGACCAAGTTGATCTGCAGGTTGTGCAAGATCATGTAGAAGATCTACATGGTAAGTAAGATCATTTGATTTGTAGGTTGTTGCAATTTCAAAGGAGATCTACTTAGAGTACTTTGAGTACATGTGTACTTGCAATATTGTTATTGACTGGTGGAGGTGAACAACAATTCTGTGTTTGAGTTGTTTGTTGTGACTGTAATTGAGAGAGAGAACTCTTGAAGGAGAATTACTTGGAGCCCTAGAGGTGTGGGAAGCCCTAGAGGTGTGGGAAGAGTGTGGCATCTTCTTTATTGTATTTTATTTTTGGATGAGTTGAATACAAGATTGTATTGTCTCTCAAATTTTGTGTTGTTTCTGATTTCTAGTTACTTGTTACTTCTGGTTTAATTCTGTGTTTAGTTGCTTATACAAGGTAATCAATTGTGCTCCTAATCCTGACAAAGTGGTATTAGAGCGAGGTTGTAGGGAGCAGGTTTGTGTTTGATTACAGGTCACTCTTATGGGTTTTTGATTGAGTGGGAGTATAGTAATGGTAGAAGAAAGTAAGCTAAGAATGGAGAAGTTTAACGACAAGAATTATCAATTATGGAGGATGCAGATATAATATTATCTGTATCAGAAAGATCTGTACTTACCATTGGGTGGGGTTGCAAGCAAGCCCATAGATATGAAAGATGAAGAATGGAAGGTTCTTGATCAGAAGCTCTTGGATCTATAAGGTTGAGCTTGGCATCGTCTGTGACTTCTAGCTTATCATAGGCTAAGACAATGGTAGAGTTAATGGGATCTTTGGAAAATTTATATGAAAAACCCTCAGCTTTGAATAAGGTATTTCTTATGAAGCAATTATTTAATTTGCAAATGTTGGAAGGTGGATTTATACACAGTCATCTTAGTGATTTCCATGGTTTGGTAAACCAGTTAGTTTCAGTCAATATTGTTTTTGATGATGAAATTAAGGCTCTCTTAATATTATGCTCATTACTTGAAATTTGGGATAGTTTGGTAATGAAAATTAGCAATACTGCATCTGCTTCAAATATCTTGAAAGTGGATGATGTTGTTAGTGTAATCTTGAATGAAGAAATTCATAGGAAAAGCACAGGTGAATCATCAGGGAATGCTTTAAGTGTTGAAAGTAGGGGAAGGCAAAGAGAGAAGATCGAGCAAGGGAGATCAAGGTCAAAGATAGGTAGGAGATCCAAATCCAAGTATGGCAGAGTAATCTGCTAGAATTGTGGAAAGGCAAGGCATGTAAAGAAATATTGCAGGTCAGTTGAAGATCAACATGAAGGAAATGAAGATGCAGATGTTGCAGATATTGTTGCATAGGATGCTCTTGTATGTTCCTTGGATAAAGTGGAATCTTGGGTTTTAAATTTTGGTGCCTCTTTCCATGCAACCCAAATAGAGATTTTTTTCATGAATATGTCCAAGGGGACTTTGGAGAGATTTATTTAGGGGATGGCAAGCCTTGTCAAATGGTTGGCAAAGGGAAAGTCTAGTTGAAATTGTAGATGGGAAACACATGGGTGTTGAAGGAGGTCATGCATGTCCCAGTCTTGAAGTAGAACTTGATTTCTGTTGGAAAGTTGGGTGATGAGGGATGCATAGTAACTCTCACAGTGGACTCTTGGAAAGTTTCCAAGGGTGCACTTGTTTTAGCAAGAGGTAAGAAAGTAGGTACTCTTTATCTATCTACTTGTATTACTGATTCTCCTTTTGGTTTATCTACTTTAGCTGTAGATTTGAAGATGTGGCTTCGTAGGCTTAGTCACATGAATAAGAGGGGGATGCATGTTATTGAGTCAAAGGGTAAGAGTTCAAATCTGAAAAGCATAGATCAAGATTTTTGTAAGCAATAGAAGAAAGTGAGGTTTCTTGAAACACATGCTACAAAAAAGGATCAGGGCTATTGCACAAAGAGGAAATCTAATGGTTTTGACAAGAATAGGAAAGCCTTCGTGTTCAAGGAGAAGACGATGGATAGAGATCAGTCACAGGGGCTAAATAATTCTAAGTAGGGTAGTTTGGATAGGGTTTTGATCCAAGGTAAGCTCACAGGTAAAAAGTCATCACTCATAGGAAAACACAGTTACTGATGTCAATCAAGTGGAATCAATGTCAAACAAGCAGGTACCAATGTCGGTCATGTGTAGATTAGAGTCAGTGGTGTCAGGCAGGTGGTGACCAATGTTAGTCAGGGAACTAGCATCGATGACCAGGTGGACACCAATGTCAGTCAGGGAACCGGTGTTAGTGATCAGGTGGGATCGACATCGGTCAAGTGCAGACTAGGGTCGACCAAAAAATGGATTTTGGGTGGACAACAAGCTGTCAAGGAGTCTCAAACCACCATAAGGAGGACTGAAAGGGTAAGTAAGCCTCAAATTCATTATTCCCCTTCTTTAGACTACTTGTTTTGATGGTCAAGAACTAGAAGTTTTAAAGAAGCAGAGCAGGTCGAATCTAATAAATGGCATGATGGAGGAAGTTGATTCCTTAGATGAGAACCAAATGGGAGATTTGGTAGAGTTGGAAGCTAGAGAGAAAGCACATATGAATGGATTTCAAATTGACACATTGAAGGCCAGGGTATATGGTCTTGAGCAGACTATAGGACAATGGAGGTTTGACAGGGGTATGACAAATCAGGGCTTTAGTTGATGTCAAAGTAACCATTGTGTTTCCTTTACCAAGTTGGATAATATTAGCTACATTATCCTGTTACTTTATGTAGTGTGTATGCTTGTTGCAGGGATGCAAGTTGTTCTAAAGGTAAAGTTACAGAGGTATGTCATGAAGAATTTAGAAGTAGCAAAATTCTTTGGCATGAGTATTCCTAGAGATAGGGAATATCACGGGTTGATGTTGTCTCAAGATGATTGTGTGAATAAGGTAGTGGCAAGGTTCAAGATGTGGGATGCACAACTGATTAGCACACCTATGGATGGACAGTTCACAGAACAGTGTCCCAATTCACATGATGAGGTTAAGTACATGTGTACTAGACCTGAGTTTGCCCAAGTAGTGGGTGTTGTAAATGAGTTCATGGCCAATTTAGAAAAAAAGCACTGGAAAGTAGTTCAGTGGGTTCTCAGGTATTTGAGAGGGACCACCAGTAGGTTAACATGCTATGCAGGGTCAAGCACTTCAGATGTGACAGGGGACTTGGATGACAGGTGTATCACCATATGTTGTGTGGTGGTTGGTCTTCAAGATTGAAATTGAAGAGGGATACAAGCCAAGAAATAAAATTAGATGATGTACAGGTACAGGCACAACTGATGTCAGTCACATCTAGTTATAAAGCAGTCAACATCGGTCAAGGATCGGCCGACGTTGATCATCTCCAGATAGATAGGGACCGACGTCGGTCACTTGTGCAGTTCCAGAACTGCTAGTTGATGAATAGTTAGTTTATCAAACTGATTGTTTGCATGTAAAAGACTAATTTTAATCTTGAGCTATGTTTCTAATTATTATAATTAGATGTCTAATTATTGTTTGCATGGGATCTATATAATAGACTCATGGGCTGTATTGTAATCAAGGACAAGGAAGAGATCCTTCTGATTGTAAGATCTAGGTTTGCAGTGTGTAAGACCAGGTTGATCTACAGGTTGTGCAAGATCAGGTAGAAGATCTACATGGTAAGTAAGATCATTTGATTTGCAGGTTGTTGCAAGTTCAAGGGAGATCTACTTGGAGTACTTGTGTACTGGCAGTATTGTTACTGACTGGTGGAGGTGAACAACAATTCTGTGTTTGAGTTGTTTGTTGTGACTGTAATTGAGAGAGAGAACTCTTGAAGGAGAATTAATGGGAGCCTTAGAGGTGTGGGAAGCCCTAGATGTGTGGGAAGAGTGTGGCATCTTCTTTATTGTATTTTCTTTCTGGATGAGTTGAATACAAGATTGTATTGTCTCTCAAATTTTGTGTTGTTTTTGATTTCTAGTTACTTGTTACTTCTGGTTTAATTCCATGTTTAGTTGCTTATACAAGGTAATCAATTGTGCTCCTAATCCTGACATGATGATGATTTTTGTGCTTTTGATGATAATTTCAATACTAATAATGATGATTTCATTATTTTAACCTGTAAGAAAATAATGATATAAAACAAAAATGATTTAATTATTTTTTATGATAATGTGATATTGTTTAGGTCAATTTCACTACTCTAAAGACCTGTAGGAAAATAATAAGACAAGAAAAAAATGATTTTACTATTCTAATGTGCAATTTCATCATTTTGAGGAACTCTAATAAATAGTTATAGGAAATAAAAATGATTTCAATGTTTACCTATGCATTTTTACTATTCTTAGGAATGCTTTCACCATAATATTATGCAATTTCTCTATTTTGAGGACCTATAAGACAAATAGTTAGATAGAGACTAGAGATAATGTCATAGGCTTTAGGATGATTTCACTATTATGTGTTATTTCATAGTTTTTAAAGATAAATTCATTGTTTGACTATGCAAATTTGTTGTTTCATAGTCTAAATTCATTATTTTGACCTGAGACATAAATTAGCATTTTTTTTTGAAGAAGAGGTAAATTAACTTTATATTTAGGTTAATTTTAGTCAATTAGAATAACAATAATGGTTCATAAAAGATTATGGGGTGCATCATAGTTAGACCAAGTGTGCCATTATGTAGAACATGAAACCAAAGAGTTTAGTTCATTATTAATGACATGAAATAAAAAACAACTTGGAGAATAACATTCTAAGCATATCCACTAGGATTGATTAAGACCAAACAAAAGGTAAATAAAGTGGAAAGCAAACAAATATGTTATACCTTCTTTGGAGAATCCTTTATTTTTGGTTCGAAGAGGATTGTGCTCAGCTTATAGACTAGAGATGTTTGGAAATGTCAACTCCAAACTTAGGCAACATTTCTCCTTGTCTACTTGACATCTTGAAAATTATCTTGAGAAAAAATGTGAAGCTCTAGTATAATTTTGGCATAGTAAGTTTAGTTCAAAAGAACTCATTTGTTGTATCCAAAATATATTGTATTTATAGACTTTTAATTTGAATATGAGCCATTGATCTAAGATCAAGATCAATGGTGGAGAGGGAGTCCTCAAACTCATGATTACACACATGGAGTGTTTAAGAAACTCTAATTAAGACCTTTTTAGAGTGTGAAAGGAATTTTGGAATAAAAGTGCAATGATTGGTCTTCTTAGAGTGTGTCATAGGCCATATAAGAGAGGAGTGTGTAAGAGGAATTGTAAAAGATGTAAGAGATTGTGTAAATGGCATAATCCACATTCTTTGCATTCCACTCCCCATTCCATTGACTCTCCAAATGATGTCATTAATATGAGGATAATTTGAAATTTTGTTCATTTAGAAAATAGATAATTCCAAATCCATGTAATTTTCCATTAGAATGAGATTAGATTAATTAATTAATATTAATATTTAATTAAAAGAATATTGGCCTTTTACAGTGTTATTTAGTCAATCAAATATTCATTTAATTATCTTATAATAACACTTGCAAAGGATCAATTTGATTTGGGACACTGATGTTAAATTAAATGTTGAAATATGATGCATTACCCCAATAAATTATTTATCATTGGAATTTTAGATTAAACTAGTAGTTCTAAGAATAATTGGCTTAATTGACAATTTTTGACTAGATTTGTGCATTATTATAGAAAGTCATTTCATTTGTAATTTTAACATAAAAGTAATGAAAATAAAGTGTCTACATTTGTAATTAAATTACTTAGATGTTCACACCTAATGATTTTATATCACAAAAATAAGAAAATATTAGAAATCACATAGAAATAATTGATAACAGAGCAGAATAATAAATAATATAGAAAAGCTAATTTGAGGGGGGAACCTCCACAATAATGAACTAATAGTAGAATACTTAACATGATGATCAAAGACTAACCACTACCTCCTATATGTAGTCTACTTAGCCATGGTTATTCCATAGGCCAATCTAACTAAGAACATAGAGAAATGTAACAAGAATATAAAAAGAGGTATGTAAGCCACAAGTTAGCCACACATATCCCAAGACACACCAAAGGTTAAGGGCATAGAATGACCTTCCCTTTAAAAATAATGTTTTCCTCAACATTGAGTCAACTCTGGATGTTGTTGCATAAAATAATCATCCTCCCAAGTGGCATCTTCATAGGGAAAATTCTTTCATTTAATCAGATACTTCTTAATCACTCAAGATCATAACTACTTAGTGCACATTTGAAGGACCACCTCAGGATTAATAACAACTCTTCCTTCCTCATCCATTTCTAGTAACTCAATTTGGATAGCTACTTTGTGTCTAATGACTTTCTTTAGGCATGATACATGAAATACTAGATGTATGGAAGTGGAGGAAGGAAACTCTAACTTGTAGCCCACACTACTAATTTTTTTAAAGATCTGATAAGGCCCATAATACTTAGGGAACAACTTATTATCCTTTTTCTGTTACTTCTTAGACATCTAATTATATGGCTATAAGCAAACAAAAACCCAATCACCAATGTCAAAGTGCCTCTCACTCCTATGTTGATCTGCCTACTATTTCATGTGATTCTAGGCCATGGCTAAATTTTCATGCAAATTGGCAAGGACCTCCTATTGATGGTGAATATATTCTTCAATTGCACAAACTTTAGGATGGACCTTTAAGGTTGAAGTGATGGATGGTGGGTGACATCCATATAGTGCTAGAAAAGGACACATTTTGGAAGGACTATGAATAGAAGTATTATACCACCATTCAACAAGTGGCAATCAATGAACCCATTTATCTTGTTTATTATAAAATAAACAATGGATATATCCTTCTAAAAATTTGTTGACTACCTCAATTTATCCATCTGATTGAGGATGATATGATGAACTATGAGCCAATTGGGTGCCCAAAAATGCAAATAACTCAGTCCAAAAATTACTAGTAAAAATAGGATCTCAATCACTAACAATGATTTTAGGGGTACCATGCAAATTCTAAACTATATTGAAAAATTTAGAAGCTACTATACTAGTAACAAATGGTTATGAGAAATAATAGAAATGAGCATACTTACTGAGATGATCTAACACAAACATGATAACATTTTGACCATCAGATCTTGACAATCCTGTAATGAAATCCATAGACACCTCTTCCCAATTTTGGCTCATGTTGGATAAAGGTTGGAAAAGACCTAGGGTTTTAATGGTTTCTCCTTTATTTTGTTGACAGATCATACATTCAACCACATATTTCTAGATATCCCCCTTGAGTCCTTCCCAAAATTATTTTTGCTTAATTTTATGATAGGTTTAAAAAAATATGGAATGACCCCCAATTAGAGTTGCATGAAGTTCTTGAAGTATTTTTTGTTTAAGAAGAGAATTCTTACATAGGTATAATCTGTCTTTATACCATAATGCATCACCCTTCCATGTGAATCTTTCAAATCCACACAAACCTTGTTGAAGATTCTAAATCAAATCATGGTTAGCAATATCCTTATCCCATTATTATTGTGCTTCCTCTAGCCAATCTCCCTACATAATGGTCATAGCATATAACAAGGCCTCAACTAATTTATCCTTCCTAGATAGTGCATATAACACTATATTGTCATTGCCTTTCTTTTAAACTATTTCAAAATCATAGCCTAACATCTTAGTTACACATTTTTGTTATTCTTCAGATGATAACCTTTGTTATAAAAAATATTTGAGACTATCATGATCGATCTTTACCTGAAAGTGATGACCCATCAAATAAAGCCTCCATTGTTTGACTGCATGCAAAATGGCCATCATTTCCTTCTCATAAATGGGCTTGTCCTAATTTTTACCCTTCAGTTGATGAATTTCAAATTCAAGTGGTCTACCTTATTACATGAGTAAAACACCCATACCATACCCAAATGCATCATATTCAACCATAAAAGTCTTAGAAAAATCAAGAGTAGCCAACACTAGAGTGGTGCACATCACCAATTTCAATTGTTCAAATACCCTTATAGCTTTATAAATCCACTGAAAAGAGTTTATCTTCAATAAAGATGTGAGTGGGGCTGTGATGCTACCATAATTTTTGACGAACCTGTGATAGTAACCAGTGAGCCTTAGAAATCCCCTTAGTTGCTTAAGTGTCTTAGGAATCGGCTAGTCCAACATTGCTTGGATTTTTTTAGGATCCACTTTTACTCTTATATATGAAACTAGATGACCCAAACACTCAACCTCACAAGCTCAAAAAATACATTTAGAAGGTTTATAATACAATTGATGTTGTTCTAAAATTAAAAGTACTTATTTCACTTGGTGCAAATGGTCTTCCCAATTTTTACTATAAATGAGGATATCATCAAAAAATACCAGAGTAATTTTCCTAAAAAATGGCCTAAAAATAGTATTCATCAAACTCTAAAAGGTATATGGTGCATTTGTTAGCCAAAAATGCATAACGAAAAACTCATAATGGTCCTCATGAGTCTTGAAAGTAGTTTTTAGTATGTCTTCATCATCAATTTGGATTTGATGATGCTTAGAATGCAGATATAACATGGTAAAATAAAGAGCACCATTTAATTACAATAGAAAATCAATAATGAGAGGAATTTGAAACTTATCTTTGATAGTGTACTTGTTGAGTTCTCTATAGTCAGGGCGCACCCTCCAAGTGTCATCTTTCTTTTTCACCATGATAACTGGAGAAGAATATTCACTTTATCTATGGTAAATGATTCTTGCATCTAAAATTTCCTATACCATCTTTTCAATTTCACTTTTTTGAGCATAGGGGTAGTTATATGGCTTGATGTTAGGTGGTGTACTATTATGAATAAGTTTGATAGCATGATCATGTGTGTGGCTAGGTGAAAGTTCTTTTGACATATCACCAAAAAAAACTGAATGGGCATTAATCACTTGTTGGAAATAAAGAGGTATAAATGGTTGAGTTGGATGAATTTCCATGGAAAACAAGCGAGCTACAAATCCTTCAACAACCTTTTGGAGAATCTTTGTCATTTGATGGGAGCTAACAAGTTGTGGATATTTATCCCTTAATCCCCTTAGCTCAAATGTCCTTCCCTTAGAATGAAAATGCATGAATAATTATTGAAAATTCATCTCAATAGTGGCCAAAGTGTTGAACCACTATAATCCCAAAATAATGTCAGCTCCCCCATAGGAATAGTAAACATAGGAGAATCCAACAAGTAGTCTCCCATGGCCAACTTAATTCTATGGCATTTTATTGAGTAGCTGATAGTACCACCATCTGTAATCATGACCTAAAATTTTAGAGCAGGATAAATGAAATAGTTTAAGCAAGTAGCTAACTTATTATTGATGAAGTTGTGTGTGCTCCTAAAATCAATTAAAATAGTGAAATTCTATTTTTTAGGAAACCCATGACCTTAAGAATTTAGGGAGTAATAATACCTAAAAGGGCATGATAGAAAATAGTAGGTTGAGAGTCTTTATATTCCTTCTCAAGACCTTTTTCATCCTCACCAAGTGATTCCTCATCATCGTCATCCTCATTAGCACCTTCAATGTAAAATAGCTTCTTTTCAGTACAATGATGGTCTTTACTCCATTTAATATCACAAATATAACACAACCCTTTATATCACTTCTCCTTAATTTGTTAAGGTGTCATTCTGGTGGGTTAAGGATATGATGGTGCTGGAAAGGTGTGATTATGACTAGTAGTGAAGGTTTTCCATTTGACCATCTCTTTTTCCTCTTCCATGCATACCCATGGGATAACTTCTAATATATATGTTGGGTTAAACATTAAAACCTCTAATTGGATGCTATCTTTGAGACCACCCAAAAATAGATTGTCAAATTTTCCTTAGTGATGTCCTCTACCCATAAGGATAGATTCTAAAACTAATGAATATAATCCTTCACAGTTTCTATTTACCATAGTTTGGCTAACTAGATAAATTAGTTCTCAAATACATTATTTTGATAATGAGATAATAACTCATCAGTGAAAATAGACCATGTAATAGGAGCACCATTATTTTTATTTTGAGCACATAACTAGCAATACCAAATGAACTGCTTAGGTTCTAGATATAGAGATGCCATGATCACCTTCTAAGAACTAGGTGTTTGATGCAAATCAAATAAATTCTCAAGTTAGGTAATATAAGTAAGAGGATCCTTACCATAAAACTTACATATTTCCACTTTTGGAAACATCAATTTCATACTAGAATTGGAGTTATTAGTGTTGAGAGGAGGAGGACCTGAATGCTGAAGTGGAGGGGTGTTTGACTATAACTAAGATGAAAGAGTAGTCAATGAAGTAGTGATTTGATTCAATTAATTTTGAACCCCATTAATCTCTTTATACATCCCTAAAACATTAATTTGAACTGTAACAAAGTCATCATGCTGTACTAAGCCTTTTATGTCAGCTTAAAGTTGAGAAATTAATGGATCTAAAGTTCTAGATTCCATGTTACTGGTAGAAGGAGTCTTAGAAGTTTATTGCCCTCCTTTTCATCCCCATGTAGAAGGACTGGACATATACAAACCTTAGGAGGTTTTTTCCCCAAAAAAAGTGTATTAAGGGATGGTACTATTGTGATTGCCTCACCAAGATGAATCCAATAACTACCTTTACATACTAGGGTAAAAAATTTTAGTACAAAAAAATGTACCAACAGACTATACCATTGAAATCATTTTGTCGAGATGAATCTAAATACTGTAAGTGTGCAAGGAATTTTTTTTCTATACTTTTTTTTTCAAAAAAGCATTTTGAACAATACTATGCTAACAGAAAAAAATAATTCTTCTTAGATTGCAAGTTATTTTTTTTCACTCCTTTCCCTCATAGAAGTTACACCTCACCTAATACAAGAAAATAACACTATAGAAAACTTGCCTAAATCAAAGCTCTAATACCACTTGTAATGAAATTACTTAGATGTTCACATAGAATGATTTTATTTCAAATGGAATAAGTAAATATGAGACAATAATTGATAGTAGAGTAGAATATTGGATAATATAGCAAAGCCAATTCAAGGGAGAAACCTCCATAACAATGCACTAATAGTAGAATACTTAACATGATGATCAAAGACTAGCCACTACCTCCTATATATAGTCTACTTAGCCACGGTTATTCCATAGGCTAACCTAACTAAGAACATAGAGAAATGTAACAAGAATATAATAAAAGGTGTGTAAGCCAGAAGTTGACCACACATATCCCAAGACATGCTAAAGGTTAAGGGCATAACAACATTTTACCATAAAAGAGAGGAGTATATAAGAGGTTCTGTAAGAGGTGTAAGAGAGCGTGTAAGTGACCATGTCATAAGCCATATTTCTTGCACTCCACTCCCTATTCCATTGACTTTCTAAATGATGTCACTAATGTGAGGTAATATTACAATTTTGTTCATTTATAAAATAGATAATTCCAAATCCATGTAATTTTCTATTAAAATAAGATTAGATTAATTAAGTAGGATTAATACTTAATTAGAAGAATAGTGCATTTTATAATGTTTTTTTGTCAATCAAATATTCATTTAATTATCTTGTAATAACACTTTTGTAAAAGACTAATTTGATTTGGGATGATATTATTAAATTAAATGTTGCGATATGATACATTACCCCAATCAAGGATTTATTGTTGTAATTTTAGATTAAATTAGTAATTATGTGAATAATTAGTTTAATTGATAATTTATAACTAAATTTGTGCATTTTTATGGAAAGTCATTCCATTTATGATTTCAACATAGAAGTGATGAAAATGAAGTGTCTACATTTACTATGTAAGAGAGGAGTGTATAAGAGGCTCTAGTGTAAGAGAGTGTATAAGTGACCATATCATAAGTCACCTTGCCTACACTCAACTCCTTATTCCATTGTCTTTCCAAATTATGTCACTAATGTGAGGCAATATTGTAATTTGTTCATTTAGAAAATAAATAATTCAAAATTCATGGAATTTTCCATTAGAATAAGATTAGATTAATTAAGATTAATGCTTAATTATAAGATTAAAATTTTCCATTGTCTTTCTATGGGTTGATCTTTCACGCTATTGGCCTAAAATTTGCCTTCAAATCATGTGGTACATGCCACTCAAAGGTAAATATACACTTATTTTCTCCCACCATTTTTTCTTTTCAATAATTTCATTGGATATAAAATTAGTCTACCCTATTTTATACTCAAGTCCCTTGGGAGTACTGTCCTACTGCACCAAGTAAATAACATAAATCCCATCCTTCACCAAGGCTTAATTATCCTTCTAGTTAAAGATGGCCAAGCTATCTACTATAGGGAGGTTTACCCTTGGGGTTCCTCCTCTGGGGAGGACTCCCAAGAGGACCCCTTAGAGGAGAATCCCACTAGCTCTTTGATCGCACCCCCTAGGATAATTTATCAAAATCCCCCTAATGATCTCCCCCTTAAATTGTTTATCCCCAAATAGAAACCTATTACTCTAGAACTGGGTACACCTGCAAAGACAAATTGGAAAAGAAAATCCATTGTTATGGATGAGCTGGAAAAGATCAAATTTTAGCTTGAGAATTTCAACTTGAAGGTTCAACAAGTAGGGTTGGGTCTTGCCAAACTCATTAAAGGCTAGAATTCACTCTATATAAAGGTTGAAGCCACATTTTAGGATTTTTTCCTTTCTACATAGCCCACTCAGTCTCATACCTTTCAATCTCCAAAGGTTCTAAAATCCCCCCCCAGGGCTCCCCCCAAGCAGTCCCTTATGTATGCTAAAATAAAAAGGCACCCCAAAATGATCTTCCCCAAAGAAGTAGCTGAAGGCCCCCAAAATTTTTTTTGAAGGAAAAATAGATCATTCTTGTGAAGGACATTGTAGAGGCTAAAGACCCTTATGCAGGACTTTCCTCCTAGTTCTGTTTTGGTTTCCTATTTTTGTTTTCATTATAGTTCTGTAAATTTTTATTTTTTGGTTTTTCAGCCCTGTTGATGGCTTGTTGATACTCTTGTACTGCACTTTGGTTGTTTCAGGTGCCTATAAAACTTGAATTTTACCTTATCAAATAAAAAATGCTTAATTATAAGAACAATGGCCTTTTTCAATGTTCTTTTATCTATCAAATATTCATTTAATTATCTTATAATAACACTTGTAAATGACCAATTTGATTTAAGTTGTTAATGTAAAATTAAATGATGTGATTTAATGCATTACCCTAATCAGGGATGTATCTTGTAGCTTTAGATTAAATAAGTAATTGTAGGAATAATTAACTTAATTAACAATTTTTTACTAGATTTGTACATTATTATGGAAATTCATTCCATTTGTGATTTTGACATGGAAGTGATGAAAATCTATAGATTTATCAATGTAGATTACAATATCCAATCACAATAAGTACTAAGATGCATGATATGCATAGTAATGTCTAAGAGTAATAATCATAAACTTAACAAAAAATCAAACACACAAATAAAACACTCAAAATTATGCAAAAAAGGGGTCTAAGAAGACTAAAAATAAGGGACATGTTCAAATGCCGCACACTCAAAGGGAGGACATGTTAAAATATTTGCACACCAAAGAAACAACATTCAATGGCATCACAAACAACAAAAAAAGAACATGTTTAAATCTTACACAATCAAAAAAATTTAGAAAATAAGAAGCACACTCAATTAAGCCATGTGATAAGATGAATAAATGAAATATAAGCAACCAACATAAGCCTATCATAGTAGTTGCTACATAGTGTTAGAAAAATGTCATGTATCATTACATATATAACATACCATGTAAGATGTAAACATGAGTATAGATATGTGTAAGAGTTAATATATAAGCTCAACCATGATCATGTAAAGTGATCATAAAATAATTTACCCCATATTAATTGTAATCAATAAAGAATATGCCCCAAATTTAGTGTGTCACATGGATGGAGAAAAGGTCCAACATATGTATATGTGTGTTGTTGATACTAAAATATGATTTAGATAGTACCTCAGTCTTGTATACTTGAAAAATACCTATCATGGTTGTACCTTTTAGTTCTAGACCTTCCCATTATTGAAAGGCTTGTGTTCATTATCTCTTTGTTCCAAATTACTTATCTCTTAGTCTAAACATTTTTATTTTGAAGATAAGACCTTATATACCATGAAAAAATATCTAAACTTAATTATTATCCTTCATTTCCAATTTTGGACCTATACCTATTTTCTAGCTTCTTGGACACTTGCATCCCAAAGAGACACATGCATTAATGCAAATTTCCAATTTTCATACAAAGTGTCTAGTGCCTGAAAGTCATCCAAATTTGAAAAATAAATGTATCCTAAAGGTTAGACCAAGTATTTTAGTGAAATATATATATAAAATGGATTGGTATATATACAAGATCAACCCCCATTCATTCTTAACCTATAAATACTTGGAAAAGACATACAACTCATAAGGCAATATACCAAGAAGTACTCAATCAAGCATTTAAGTGAGGAAAACTTACCTATTCATAATTATGTCCATATAATTCATAGGAGAAGTATTTAGATACGTCTAAAGTATTCAAATATCATCCCATGATCCATATTTGTCAAGTTACAAACTAAGTCAATGCATGTCTTTGCTTATCACACATTGAATCCTTGTGCACACACAAGCCAACACATATGGGAGAGTTACATAAGTTTGAGGCCATATTTGGAGTATTGGATATGTAGGTAACACCCATTGATAGAGGGGTCATTGGGGAACTTGACACCGTGATCCCACTAACCCATGTTTTCCACAATCACTCTAAGGGTAAAGATCTAGGGTTTGATTATTTGACAAAGACTGAAAACCCATGCATATGGTATAAAGACATCAGAATAAAGGTGAAATAAAACATTGAAGGATCTATTTGGTTACATATCAATCCATTTAATATTCCATAGAAGACACCTATGAGATGGTTAGACATCTGCATCAACACAACTATCTAGATTTGATGCAAATGTTTGAGGCCACATAAAGAATATTTTTGGAATTTGATGATTTTACTAGAATCATATTTTAGTCCACTTTCATCATGTTCTAGATAAAATCTACATGAATATATTAAACCATCTAAGTATCATTTATTTTAAATTCATTACAATATCTATCAATAACTGTACTTTATTATTTTTAGGAATCTTAGTTGTATAAATTCAAAATATTATTTATTTGAGTTTTCTATTAATTAGACTATGTATTAGGTTAGTTCACCATATTTTTGTAAAATCTAATCTAATCCCATTAACCTTAGATACCCCACATATTTTAATTTAGGGTTAAACATTTGGTAAACTTGAACTTTGAGTTTTCTTATGTAAAACCTAGCTTACCCTAGGGTTTTCAACCTTATAGGGTTTCAAATTATAGTAATTATTCAGTGCTAAATTTTCCTATCATGTTAGAATGATATAATTTGTATGTTTATTATTTATTATTCTCATATTAGTCTTTGGAATATTTAAAATGAATAAAAGGGAACCTCTTCCTCTTCTTAACCCTAAGGAGGGTGATAGATACCATCCCTTGAAATAGGTCCATGTTATCACTTTTTCAAGGGGTAAGGTGTCCCATCTTATTGTTCCAAAATAGAGTATGCAACAAACCTTTACTAAATCCCTAGATGGTACATGTATGCATATTCAATGCAAAACACCTAAGATTTGTGCTTGTGAAACCTTAAAAGATAAAATCACCAATATGATCAAGTTAATAAAAGAGTTACAAAATTAGATTCCATATCAATGAAAGGGAATCTTAGGAATGCCCAAAATTATATCTAATAGTCATGAAAATGAGTGAAATTTGAATTAGAGTTCAAAACTAGTTTTCTCACCCTTTTTTTTTCTAATTTGAATTCAAACTTGTAATAAGGGATTGAGAGTGTGTTTAGGTGGTACAAGTGGATGTTGATGTTGTGTCATGTTTAATAAAATTTTAATAGACCTTTAAGGTATTATGAAGGGTCATAAAATGATTTTTAATTCATATGTCAATTTATAAGAGTGAGGTGGCAGTCCACCACCCTACATTGGTAACGAGATGGTGAGAAGTTCTTGATCAAAAAATGGTTACTAAGTATGTTTTAGGAGTCTAGTTCATAGGTAGAAAGCATAAATAGTTTTGTTTTGTTTGAGGTAGATGAATATGAGGAGAAATAGGGTATACAAGAGTGAAAAATAAATAAGGTCTACCAAGATGTATGTAGGACTGTGTAATTCCAACTTATGTATGAAAGAACATCAATAAAGAATGATATCTTGAAGAAATATTTTATTATTACTATGTATAATCATATTTAATAAGATATTTAGGTAATATTTATGTAATTTATGCAATTTTAAGTGATTAAATAAGGTTTTAGGTAGTTTGATATTGATTTCAAGTATTTGAGTTGCAACAGGTTTGTTACACCTTGTTTTAATAGCACAATCAAATAATATGTGTGTATGCTTATGGTAATCAAGTTGGAATAAATAATGAAGTGTGTAATTGTTTATAGATGTTATTTAAGTTTAATGAATTTATGTTTTAGAGATATACTCAAAGGAATACAAGAAAATAACCCCATTCTTAAAGGAGATAATAAAGACCCTATTTTGTGCATTTTGATTAGTATGTAGGCTGTGTGTTATTGTTATGGGTTAAAAGACATTGAAGTGGTTTTGTCCCAAGTATTTAAAATAACATGAAACTTTTATTGGATTTAAAGTGTTCTTAAGCAATCAAGAATTCATTTATTCATAATCCATTCTATGATAACCCCTAATTTCTTGTAGCAGGCTTACTGTTTGGATACTATGTATTCATTTTAAGGAGAAGTAACTTTGAATTGATTTCCAAGAGATTTGGGATATCAAGGTAAGCGTGTTGAATTTTTTTTAAGGTTTATTTATCCTGTTTTTGGAATTTTTTTTATGAGTTATTCAATTTATTAGAACACAAACCTATAGATAGTTAATTTCTTGGCTCAGTCAAGCATGTTCTAAGATGGAAAGTTAAGATAGTGGATTGAAAAGAACTATATAACACTTAGGTAATGTGATTAGGGTTGATTTATACTTGGTAAACCTTCTTTGGTCCTTTGAAACCTTTTAAAATTCTCATAATGAAATTTATAGTGATCTTGAGTTGTCTTAGGCCCTTAGAAACCCTAAACTAGAGTTATATAAATATCTTGATTTATAACTATCTAAATTTTCCCAAATTTTGTAATTAGAGACTATTTTAAGTTATATAATAGATTATAAAGTTTTTAGGAGTGTAAAGATATAAGGGTATAGCCTTTTGATGACTGTGTTATATTTAGGCTTGTGGAGGCCTAATTAGGATAGAGTAGTTATTAGAAAAGGGGTCTATAGGTGGGTTTGGATATTGAAAATTTGTACCCGAGTAGTTTTCAATAGAGAGTACTTAGAACCATAATTGGTTTATTTAAAATTATTTTATTTTTTTATACAAATTAAATAAGTCCATAAATAGGGGTAAAAGGACTAATGTGAAGAGTATGCAAAGTTGAGTAGAGGAAGGAATTGAGAGTTGATAAAGGATTGAGAGGGTTAAAACAAGATGTTTGAATATTTATGTGTTTTTAGAACCTGAGATAAAAAGGGAACTAAATTTGGGACTATTGGGACAAGAGAGGCCTAGCGTTGGCTAAAGAGGATTTGCCAGTTTACAAGAAAGTATAAGAAGAAGTGAAGGTTGATGGTAAGAGATATACATAATTTGGTGTCAGAGCCATCTAGATGCTCTTAGAATAGGTACATACATGTATGAATTTATAATTTAATGCATGTTATATATGGATTAATAATTTCAAGGTAAGCAGACAAGAAGGGTAGTTGTAAGGAGTCTTGTTGAAAGGTAGAATTGAGACAACATATGAGAGAATGTATGAGTTATTTATGGTTGATTTGTTGGTTTGAATGTAATTATAATGAATATGATAGGTGAATAAAAAAATAGTACATAGTGAAGTGGAAGCTCTGAATCAAGTGAGTGATTAACAAGCTCAAAACAGATAAGCTCATTAATAGAGCTTAGGAAAGAGGAGATCATCCAAGTGTGAAGGACAAGAGGTGGAAAGGCCCTAGTGAGGTTTTAGATAAAGAGTGAGAGGGGTTCCAAGTGTGAACCAAATGATAGTGGTCCAAGTAAGACCAAAACAAAAAGATAAGTATGTACCCAAGTGAGGTACTCAAGATGAAGATGAAAGGAGAGGTAGAAAGAAAAGTAAGAGATAAGGTTAAAGCTAAATGTCAAAGTGAGAGGAAGATGGAGAAAGAAATAAAGGAAATGAAGGATTAATTAGAAAGGATGGAAAGAGAGTTGTTGTGGATGTAGAATGTGTATAGTTTGTACCCAAGTGAAGTACTCAAGATCAAGAGACGAGTCAAGTAAAACTTTATAGAAATAATGCAAGAGAAAGAAATCCAACAAATAATGGTGCATTTGGAGAGGTAGTTGAAGAATATGGAAACCCAAATTACCATGGAAGAATAGAGAGAGGCAATAGAGCCTCTACATTTTAAATCTAACATTGATTTGTCATGGTTGAATGCAGGTGAAGAGAATGATTAGGATGAAGACATTGATTGTACAATAGTCCATAAAAAATAATAAGTTGATGAATGGAAAATTGAAGGTACAACTGAAGGTGAATCATTTTTTCACCCTAAAGATGGTGAAATATTTGATGGAGAAGAGTGGAGAGAACAGAAGTAAACAATAGGTGATAAAGAAGATAAAGGGACAATAGGTAATGAATTGCATGTAATCTTTGATGAATATTTTGAAGATGAAGATGATGTGTTGCATAAATTCACAATAAGATTGTTTGAAGAGTTAATTGGATCATATAAGAAGCAACAAGCACATGAAGTGCTTATTGAAAGAGAAGAACAGGTAAAGGAAAATGAGACTGAAATAATAGTCCATAAAATGAAGATGTAAGGTGATGAGTTGGGTGAATGGATAGTCAAGGAAGGAGTAGCTATAGTGGATGATAACATGATAGAGGATGTTGATAAAAATATTATAAAAAAGAAAGAGACCTTGGAATGGTAAAAATAGGAAGAGAGTATGATGTGGATCAGGTATGCTAATGAAGAGGCATAAATAGCAATGTTAAAGGAGGTCATAGAAAGAAAATGGTAATTCATGCTTAGTGTCATGAAGACTGAAGAGGATCATGAGAGAAATAATAGAAATAAGAGTGAATATAGGTTCAAGAATCAATATAATGAGTAGTAGCGGTAAGATAAAAGGATCACATGGATGAGGAAGCAAAGGCATAGGTGTGGCAGTAAAGAACACACACATTTGTATGAAAAATTGAATGAAGAAGAATATTGGGGTCAAGTTTTTTTTTCTCCCCTTGAGAGTATTATGTATGGGTATCTTAAGAATTCCCAAGATTTTGTCTAATATTCATGATAATGAGTGAAATTTTAATTAGAGTTCAAAACTAGTTTTCCTACCTTTTTTTTCTAATTTGAATTTCAAACTTGTAATGAGGGATTGAGAGTGTGTTTAGGTGGTCTAAGTAGATGTTTACATCATGTCATGTTTAATAAAATTTTAATAGAATTTTTAATGTCTTATAAAGGGTACAAAAATGGTTTTGAATGCATATGTCAATTTAGAAGAGTGATGTGGCAGTCCACCACCCTATGTTGGTAACAAGATGGTGAGAAGTTCTTGATCAAGAAATGGTTAACAAGTATGTTTTGGGAGTATAGTTCATAGGTATAAAGGATATATAGTGTTATGTGGTTTGAGGTATATGAGAATGAGGAGAAATATGGGTGATAAGAGTGGAAAATAAATAAATTCTACCGAGATGTATGTAGGACTGTGTAAGTCTAGCTTATGTATGAAAGAACATCAATAAAAAATGTTATCTTGAAGAAACATTTTATGATTACTATGTATGCTCATATATAATAAGTTTTTAAGGTAATATTTATGAAATTTATTAAATTGGAAGTGATTAAATAAGGTTTTAGGTAGTTTCATATTAATTTCAAGTCTTTGAGTTGCAACAAGTTTGATATATACCTTGTTTTAATAACACAGTCAAATAATCTGTGTGTATGCTTGTGGTAATCAAGTTGGAAGAAATAATGAAGTGTGGAAATGTTTATATATGTGATTTAATTTTAATTTATGTATGATTGATATATATAATCGAAGGAATACAAGAAAATAACCTTGTTCTTAAAGGAGATAACAAAGACCCTGTTTTGTGCATTTTGATTAGTATGTAGGTTGTGTGTTATTATTATGGGTTAAAAGACATTGAAGTGGTTTTGTCCCAAGTATTTTAAATAATGTGAAACTTTTATTGGATTTAAAAGGTTATTAATCAATCAATAAGTCATTGATTCGTAATCCATTCTCTGTAACCCCTATTTTCCTATAACAGGCTTACTATTTGGATATTGTGTATTCATTTTAAGGAGAAGAAGTAAATTTGAATTGATTTAAAATAGATTTTGGGTATTAATTTAAGTATTTTTAATGTGTTTTAATGTTTATTTATCCTCTTATTGTTATTCTATTGTGAGTTGTTCAATTTCTTAGAACATAGACCTATAGACAGTCAGTTTCTTGACTTAATCAAGCATGTTTTGAGATAGAAAGTTAAAATAGTGGATTGAAAAGTAATATATAATGCTTGGGTAATAGGATCAAGGTTTAGTAAGACATATTAAACCTTATTTTTTCCTTTTAAACTTTTTAAAATTCTCATAATGGAATTTATAGTGATCTTAGGTTGTCTAAGGCCCTTAGAAACCCTAAACTAGGGTTTTAGCAATAACTTGATTTGTAACCTTCCATTTTGCTCCAAATTTTGTAATCAGAACCTATTTGAAGTTATATAATAGATTATCAAGTTTTTAGGAGTTTAAATATAGAATGGTATGATATTTTGATGATTATGTTATATTTAGGCTTGAGGAGGCCTAATTAGGGAAGAGTAGTGACTAGAAAAGGGGTCTACAAGTTGGTTTGGATATTGAGAATTTGTACCTAGGTAGTTTTCAATAGAGGGTACTCATAAAAATAATTGGTTATTTGAAAATAATTTTAATTTTTATATACTAAGCAAATAAGTCCTTAAATAGGGTTATAAGGTCTAATGTGAAGAGTAAGCAGAGTTGAGGAGAGGAAGGAATTGAGAGTTTATAAAGGATTGAGAGGGTTGAAACAAGATGTTTTAATATTTTGTGTGTTTTTGGAACTTGAGATAAAAATGGAACTAAGTTTAGGACCAATGGGACAAGAGAGGCCTAATGTTGACTAAGGAAGATTTGCCAGTTTACAAGCAAGCGTAAGGATAAGTAAAAGTTGATGGTAAGATATCTGCATCACATATGCTCAAAATCAAAAATATGTTAGTGTTAATCATGTGTTTTCATATTCATCTATCAATGTTATACCTAATAAGGTTTCATATCCAAATGAAAAGATAAAACATAAAACATATGAAATAAGTGATTCAAATATTATACCAAAGTCTTCTAAGAGTCCAAGTAAAATCCTAAGAGAAATTCTTCGAAACAAAGTGATCCAATTACCTCCTCTACATCCTATAAAAAGATCCAAATATTATTGTGCATAACATAGAATGCATGGGAATCATATATATTTTTGTTTTGAATTGAAGAATAAAATACAAAAGATAAATGATCATGGTGATCACATCATTAATACATATATCAAACAACTGACTCATTTTATGAGTACCTATCCAAAATTAAAAGTACAAAAATAAAAAATATGGATACCAAAAGATAATTCAAGGAAAAATTAGTTGAAAATGAAATAATTAGACCAAGACAATAATATAAATCTACCTCTCCATAATAATACTCAACATTCAAAATAATATGGATTTGGACAATAATATCTATAAAAATTTGCTTATTAGGGTCAAGGATTGGGAAAACATGCACAAGGCATCACTTATCCCATCTCTACATCCAATCATAATAATTGATAAGGCTCAAGATATAGTGGAAATACTTTTGAAAATCCTTAAAAGATACATTTTATCAATGCAAAAGAGAAAGAACCTAAAAATGAGAACAAGTTAAAGAATAAAGCATAAATATAGAAGCTAACATTAAAAAAAGAGCAATGGGCACATCAAATATTTAAAACAGGATGTCTAACAAAAGAGGTCAAAAATCAAGAGACACTTGACAAATCTAATATTCCAAATATGGATATAAAGGAGGAAACTAAAAGCATTTATACAAATGTGGCTAAATTCACTACTCATGTAGATGGTAACAATCTTCAGATGAACAATTCAACAAACTATGCTCTAATCTAATTGATAACATACCATATAATCTATTCATACCTATATGACCTAGTACTTATCGATTGAATCAATCACCAGAAAATGAGAAACCAAATGAAAATAGATTTAAACCAAAGATAACAAGTAAAAAATTACCAAAATAACATGATACACTTTATGATTTTGCTATGCACCCATATGGCACATCTCATTCAAGAAAGGTTATACATCTTTCGCTCCTCATAGAATCTTATCCTCATCTCATGATCATTAGATAACTTATGCATCTTAAAATACTATAGAGTAACTAAAAATATTCCTAATACTCATATTACTAACAAACCTAAGAGCACTAAAAAAATGGGTTCTATAAACCCATACATCTTCTACTTCTACTCCATAGCCTCATACTCCTATGAGGGGTACACATAGTGTTACCAGTTATTTGGTTTCAAATATGACATGTGTATATGATGCTTGGTAGAATCACCAATTTGATTCAATATATTCAAAGTTTAGAGTGATTCCAGATGAACATCTATTAGATGGGATAATTGTCTAGAATTTGCCTTCAAATATTGAAAAAAATCAAATATTCCAAATATATAAACATTCAATAAATTCAAAAATACCAAAACAAATCAGCACGTTCCTAATTGTACTATTTATCATACATATGTTATTTTATCCATGTTAGTTAATAGCATATCATTCCTTTCCATATATACACACATGTTTCATGCTTTATTTAAGTGTGATACAGGCAAACCTAGACACATGACATATGTACATACAAATGTTGAGACTTCCCTCTACTCATGTCATAACCATGTTGGGGGAATATGCTTCTTTGATCATGATACACACAAGTTATATTATTATATGGTCACTTTCCATTATCAAGTTTGAGATTATATCCTTAAACATGCCTATATGCCATGCTTTCATTTATGCACTTCATTGACTGTGTTATTTGCTTACTATTGTCTTACATTGTATTACCTATTTAAGAATTTGTCTATGCTCCATTTAATGGGTCCCTCATGCCTTTCATTTCCTAATTTGACATTTTCATATGTAATTAATTTTTTATGGATATTTTAATATGTCATTCTATGCTTTGTGGACATTTGACTAAGTCATGTCCCTTTGATTGTGCAACATTTGAACATGCCCCTTGTGTGAGGCCTCTTTGGGCCATTTTATTTTTTGCTTTGATTTTGAGTGATTTTCTATGTGTGCTTGATTTATTACTTATCTTGTACTATTAATTTTTATATGCTACTATGATCTATATCATGCATCTTAGGACTTGAGATGATCACATAGTATGTGCTTCAATGCTATATCTACCTAGACATGTTATTCCTACATACTACATGATCCATACACAACTTATATAATTATCTTATCCTTTTAATGTAAAGTAAATACCAAAATATACTTCCCCTCACCTCAAAAAGGTGCATATCAGTGGGGTCATGTCATAGAGGAATGAATTCCACATTTTCAAAATTTTAAATTTTAGTGGGGGCATGTAAAAAAGGCATGACCTCCACACCTATTTAGTATTCAACATCTCTATATTAGAATGGGGGCATGTTATAGAAGCATGTTTTCCACATTTACACTAGTTCTCAAATTATCTAGATTCAATGAGGGCATGCCATAGAAACATGTCCTTCACACTTGCACTAATTTTAAAATCACCATATTTCAAGTTATATGATTCAAATACATATTTGTGGCAAGATTATATACATTGGTATTATTGTTATATCCAAATTTCACTTTGAGACATATATGAGGTGCCAATGCCATGCAAAGGGCACCTAAAATTTTAAAATCAAGTCAATTTATATATTTTAAATAATATTATGGACTATTATCATACCCAAGATGGACTATTATGGATTGTTATCAAGCTAATCTACTGCAATAGTTGGTTCACCTTTGGAAGGTTAAGTTGATCAAATCACAATCTTAAAAAACTTATAAGTTAGAATTAATTAAATCATATAAATTTAGAAAAATTATAGGTTATATTTGATTAAAACATCCACCCTCATTAGATATATAGTGTGATTTGATTACATCATTCACACTCCCTAAAATATGCACATATTTAGGTTACATGATTGAGATGAAACAAGTTCAATGGCTATGTTACAACTCACCTTTAAATAAAGGTTTAGGGCATGTGCCCTCATATACATACATACATACATACATATAGGGGCTTGTAGGTTCATAATTATCCTAATCTCAACTTCAATACTTCATAATGATGTATACTTTCAAATCAAATTGTCAAAAGGCAAGATGGTTACATTGACATACATGTGTATTTATAATCTTACTCTTCTTTTTTTCAAGAATTTCAAATTCTTTCAATTTTAGATTTCATACATTGATTATATTATAACATTATCTTGGTTGCAGGTTAGTCACCAGTAAAACACTCAAGTTGGGCTCACACAAAGATAAGGTGTGGTAAACACACATAGGTACATATTTATTTCATTTAAAATAGAAATTTCATCACTAGATTAAAGAGGGGCCAAATGTAGATAGTAAAATCTGATTTATATAGTACCTCAGTATTTTTACACTTGGAAAATACCTATCATGGATGTATTTTTCAAGTCTATACCTTATCGCTACAAAAAATCTCTTTTTCAATATATTTTTGTACCAAATTACTTATCTCTTAGTCTGATCATTGTTATTTTGATGATGACCATGCCTTCTATATTGTGAAAAAATATCTAAATTTGATTATTATCCTTCACTAACAATTTTGGACTTATACATGTTTTTTAGCTTCCTAGAAACTTACATCCCCGATAAACACTTGCATCGATATAAGTGTACACTTTCTTAAAAAGTGTCAAGTGCCCAAAATTCATCCAAAAAATGTATCCTAAATGATTATGTGCCAAATATTTAAAAAAATGATTGTTATATAGAAAAGATCAACCCTCATTCATTCTTGACCTAGAAATACCTAGAAATCACATACAACTCATAGGGCAATATATACCAAAAGTGCTCAATCTAGAATTCAAGTGAGCAAACCTACCCTATTCATCCCTATTTCTATATCAATCATAGTAGTATTTCCATAGGTTTGAATTATTTAAAGAGCAATCCATGAGACATATTTTCCAAGTTACAAGCTAGGTCATTTCATGTCTTTACTTATCACACATTGCATCCTTATGCACACACAAGCCAATATGTAGGAAAAAACTAAATAAGTATACAACCCTATTTAGAGTATTGGTTATGTAATTATTGACCATTGACAAAGGGGTACTTTGTGTAGCTTAACACTATGGGCCCACTAACCCATTTTTACCATAGTCACTCCAAGTGTGAAAAGATAGGGTTTGATCATTTAAAAAATAAAGACATGTGTTCACAATCTAAAGACATAATAAATACCATAAGACTCCATTTATTTGCATATTCTACACAAGGAACCTATAGTAGGGTTAGACACTTGTGTCAATGCAACTATCTAGATTTGATGTAAGCATCCAAGGCCACAAAAATAATATTCTTAGAATTTGATGATTGTTCCAAGATCACCTTCTAATCCACTTCTAGCCTATTCCAGATCAGATCTACATGAACACAATAAACCAAATAAGTATGATTTGTTTCTAATTCATTACAATATTTATCAATAGCTATACTTTGCTATTTTTATAAATCTCAATTATAAAAAAATAGACTATTACTTGTATGAGTTTTTTATTAATTGACCTGCTTATTAGGTTAGTTCATAATCTTTATGTAGAAGTTAATCTAATCCCCTTAACCTTAGATACCCCAAATGTCTAAATTTAAGTTTAAACACATGTATCATGTATCTAGTGTATGATTATATTATAGACACCTAAAACTAGCAACAATTGGCTTTCGACAAGACTTTAGACCAATTCCTACCAACCATTTCAAGTTAAGCCTAGGAATCACTAAATGTCCTAAATTTACTTGCACATCATTCATCAAAGCTTAACATCATGTTGAGTCATACCTAATTAGGGTATCCTATAATATACAATAATTACCTTTCACAGATTCATCCCTAATCATCTTGTGGCATCACAACAATCAATTTAGCCTATAGGCCTATTATTAAGTGGGGCACATGAATAAATATTAAATCTTGAAAGAGATAAAAAGATAGTTAGAATTAATTGACAAGTTAAACCAAATTAAATGCCTAGTTTAATTATCCATTTAAAATTAATGAATAACTAAAAAAATAAATTCAAAAATTCAAAATATCTTAGCCTTTCATCATTGCTTTTATGAGTTGTCAAGATATTTGAAAATATCCTAAAATATCTATTTTGGAGATCCATGCCTAGTAATTAAAAATCATAATTACTTGACAACTATTAACTCTACTGGGGTTATATTTAACTCACCTAGGTTAGGTTTGAACCCATTCCAAGCCTTAACTCAACCCTAATTCACCTTGGGTAAGACTTAAATCCTTAGGCTATAAATATAATGCCATGCCTCTTGAATTTTAAGCTCTCATAAGCCAAATTTATAATGCTAATTTAGAGAGAGACAAGCTATTTTGTTACAAGCATTTTTATAATTCCCAAATCTTCAGCCAAGCTACATCATGCCACATCAAAGCCAATGGTACTAAGGAGAGAAGGATCCAACAAGGTTCATTTGTTAAAGACTACTTGATGCACAATTTGAGTAAGCCACTCAAAAAATCATTTTGAGCTCCCAAGGAAGGTAAAGGATTTATTATCTTTTATGTTTTAGTTATGATTTTCATTTGGTTTTCTTACTAAGCTCTCCCTAAGTTCTAGGCTTAGATTGTAAGTATTAGTGTGTTTTTATTTAAATTTCATTACTTGAACTAACATGTTACTAACCTCCCTTCTTAGATTATTATGATCACAAATGGCACACTTGGTGGGACCTACACACCTCTCAAATCCTTCCAATGAATTTTAAGCATATTGTGTACTATTATTTGGTACTAATTTTGGCTTAATTGAACTCATTTTCATTAAATAGTCTTCAAAGTTCCATTCACAAGTTTTTGTGTGTAAATCCATGGACTAGAATGTAAACCCATGACCTGGACTCATTACAGGCTATTACTTTGCCTGATAACCCATGACCTAAAATAACAAGTTGACAAGCCATCTTTCAGAGCTTTATTTGGGGTCATACAAACTTTGATTTTGATGTTATTTTTTAAGAACCACGTTTTTTCTCCTAAATTTTTAGAATATGATATTAGTTTACCTTAATGTTAAAAAAATGTTTCAAAAAATATCAAAAACCCCTAATACTTTTTGTAGGACCCAATGGCACTAAGGAGACATTTAAAACACTTCTAAATTGTAATTTTCACATTTCAAATTGGTGTTTTATGAATATTTTTGTTTAAATCATTTTCATTTTATTTCAATCTTTCAACAAAAAATGCCAAGGGGCCAAATTTTATAAACATTGAACTTTGGTGCATTAAAATAAATAATCACACTTAGATTACATACTCTTAAGAGTATTTTGTCTTATACTTGTTCTTATAAAGTTGTTTATTTTAGCAAAATGATTGATGCATGTATGCTCTCCCCACGTCCTCTTTAGGGAACTAGAGTGACCAAAAGTGTTCTTTATTTGCATTTATGCCTTGTCTAATAGTATGAAAAGAATTTATCTAAGGCTCTCCTTAAATCTATATGGTTTGGGTGATCTAAATATGACCCTAAAGTCCTTTCACTTGTCATTCAATTTCATGCATCTTGGCTTATGAGCAAGATTTCATCACCTCCTCATAGGTTCTCTAGGGAAGAATTGAACTGAGAATTCATATCTCAACATCATTTCAACCCCATTCCATGGTGGGGTATAAAAATTAAGGTTGACTTACTAGGATTTTTTCTTGAGCAATTAAGCAAAATCCATTAGTAAGATGCTGCCTCAAATCATAAGGGAAACTCAGATATCACACTTTAATGAGCAAGTGAAAAATGTATTGGTTATGAAAAAGACAAGACATTTTCATAATAATCTAGTTGATGTGGATCCAAATGACATGAGCATCCCTTGTGTTATCCACACTTGGACCATCTAGAAATGTATAAGAAATTAGTTATAGAATAACCCCACTTGTCATAGATGTAATATTGATGTATGACGAGTAGCCTAAAGTTCCATGTCATCATAAAATCTCTTGAGAGAAGGGGAGAGTAAAAACTCTACTTATTCATGCACTTTTATTTTTGGATTAACAATTAAAATCCTTTCAAGATAATGTATATATATGGAATATGATAGTATTATACAACTTTGTCAGTTTTAGGATCTAGGACATTGTACTTAGGTGTTTATATAATTTTATCCTTTATTGCATGATTTTTGAGTTTAAACTATCTATTTTGTTTGTTATGTCATGAAAAAATAAGTCTTGTGTACACATCACTCCATTGTTTGAGGAAGCATTATGCTATCCATTTGACACCATTATTTTACCTTAGTCTTTTGATAAATCTTTGTGTGTGTGTGTGTCATTTGATCTAAAAGGGTAACATTACACTGCCTAATTCATTTTGAGACTTTTTGTGCTTTTAAGTCTTGAAACCAACCATTTATTACATATTTAGAGCATGATAATCTCATTACACTACGTGATTTATTTCATAGACTTGTTTGCCTTGTGCCAAATGCCAATTTTTGAAACCAAACCATGTGTGTCTTTTGGACCTTTGTCTAGTGTCGTTATGCCATTCAATTTTGTCTATCTTTTTATTTATTCAAAGAATAATAGTTTTCCTAAGTTGAGTTTTTAATTAACCTTGACAAGTTTAAATCCAAAAATTTATTGATTTTTATTTATACCTTATGTAATTTGGGCCTAGACATTGATATTTCTCTTTTGAATTGTGTAACTTAGGTTAATTCTTTACCCAATTTGAAAACTATTGTTTATGCCTATATTTGAGAAAAATATCCTATATTATTTATGCATTTTGTTTCATGCCTTATACCAATTGACCAAGTTCATGTTTAAAGTCAAGCCCCTAGTCTATGCCAAAGTGTGTTAGATTTGTTAGATTAAATTATACCCTTTTGTTTAAAGTCTAACTTTTGTGATTATTTTTCTAAAAGTCTTAGCACATGCCTATTTTGGGCCTATATTTTGAATTTGCATCTGGCCAAAAGACCTAAAAACTTTTATTTTCTTAGATTAGAATTGTTTGGAACACTCTAGACCTAGAGTTTGGCTTTTTGGTTTTTATTCATTCACTTGAACATTTGTGTAAGACATTTGACATTAGACTATTTTATACCAAGTTTTAGCACATACCATTTTAGAGATACTACACCACCTTTAGACCAAGTTAGAATATGTTTGGACCATTTGTCCTTTGGACATTATTTTTAGAGTTTGTATAACTCTAATCCTTTTGTGGAGCTTTCATCATTGATGTGGATATGTCTCGTTACACTCATAATGAAGACATGAACAATACAAGTTATGATATAATAGATGCATAAATTGACTTTATTCAAGACCCCTATGGTGAAGAAGTGGTTTATGAGATGGATCCATATCCTCCTTGTAATACTCAATCTAGGAAACAAAGCCAAGCATTGGATTTATTGGTACCTTCTTCAAGTTAGTTGATGTATGATCTTCACCCTATTACTAATCATGGTGTCCATTCTAAAACCTATACCATCAAACCTTTTTCAGATTATGAAAGCCACCAAGCTCCATAGTGTCTAAGAACTACCATTTCTATACTAGGCCCTCATATTTTGGCTTATGCAAGTAATCAAGCTTCATAATGCCCTACAATTTATATAATGGGACCTCATCCTTTGGATTGTGTAAGAAACTAGGATTCACAATGCCCTACCATTTATATTCCAAGACTTTGTCCTTTGACTTATGTGAGCAACCAAGTTCCATCATGACCATACCATTACCATTCCAGGCCCTTTAAAGTATGGTAACTTATTCTCCCAACAAAGTTATCCAATCATAACTCGATGGGTCACAGTTACCATCCTAAGTTAGGAGCCAACATTTTTTAATCCTATCATTATCCATCCATTGACCATTATTCATCCATTACCAACTGTTCCCCACTTTAGAAAACCCCTACCAATCATTTAGCCAAAGTTGAGCCAACTATTACCTTTTCAATTGATCCAATCATTTGAAGACTAAAAAGTGTTAAAAATGGTATTTTACAATTTTTTGTAATCCAAGGCCAAGAGAACCAACAAAGATACAATATTTTTGTTTAACTAATCATTTATGTTAAGTCAACCTATGATAACTCACCTTTTAATACTATTCTAGTTATTGACGAGTCTCACTCTGACAAGCCAGTCCTTGCTGAGTCACTTCTTAATGATTATAACTACCTTTGGGTAAATCACTATCTTGACCATTGTCATGTTTTTAAAGAGCCTTCCTTTGATAAACCAGTATTTATGGAGTTTTCACTTGACTTTTTTCCCCTTGTAGAGGAGTCTCATTTTGACAAACTAGTCTTTGTAGAGCCCATTATGCCATCACAAGCCATTACATGTCCAATACCAAACATTCAACAAGACATCATTGTAGAAGAATCCACACCAGATGAAGAATAAACATTAAAGTTAGGTTCTATTCTTGAACTGATATTAGATTTAACATCAAAATCAAAATCACCATTAGTATCTACATTAGATTTAGAGTCCCTTTAGTCAGACTCAACTTTATAATCAAAATACATTCATGGAGGTTATAATATTGGCTATGCATGCCTTGTTGATCAGTTTGGATATATTTATGATCCTTCCATGGTTTTTGAGGATGATTAATTTACCATCGACACAATTTTTCCTAGTATCTTCTATGAGGATTTTGATGCCTCTCCCCATTCCATTATTGTTCCCCAAGCCATTACCACCAACCAACCTAGCCATTTTATTGATCTTCCACCTCCCAAAAGTGTCGATTGGGATTAATAAAATCACACCTTATTGAACTACATCCATGGTAACATATCAATTGAAGAATATCAAGTAGGCCAATACCGCATTCATTTAGAAGAAGAATAATCTCTTAGTGAAACCTTTTTAGAGGTGCTAAGGGATCATCAAAGTTTAAATTCAATATATTCTAATGAAACATTTTTAGAGGTGTTAAAAGATAGTCAAAATCAAAAGTCAATGTTCCTTAGTGAAACCTTCTCAGAGGAGCTTTGGGAAAATCAAGACAATGTCATTGGTTAAAACCTCATCGAGGCACCAATAATTGAACATAATAGTTCTTCACTACTTGATGAAGACATTATTCAAGATGACATCAATATAGCTTCTAATATACAACATAATTAGATAGTAGTTACTCTTAGGCCTAAATAACATAAAAATATGGTGGTCCTATTAAGATCATATTTATAAGTCTTTTGCCCCACCACATCCAAAGTTATGTCAAATATGGAATTAACAACATTTTATGTGCCTAAAAATCTTGATCCTCATTTATTTCCCAAAAATTATACATTCCATTATCATTCACCTTTACATTCCTAAATCAAACCTATCATCCAACATTTATATATGTTTATTATCCCTAGATACACTTTCCTTCATAGAGGCTACAAATACATCTTGTCTCAAAGTTTGGAGGAAACAAAATCAATGACCAATGAAAATCACAACAACATTATTGGAATCCAAATCTGTAGTAGGTTCTTGACATAACAAATATTCAAAATAGGTGTGGGATAGTCAATTTACATGATTGATTATTCTGGTTATGTCATATGATAGTTAGGACATGCATATCCACATCAACAAAGGACAATAAGAACATTTACCTATCTAGAAACATATATTTTACCAAAACCATACCTTTGTTTTACTATTTACCTTTCCATTTTTTATTTTCCATTCTTCTTGTCATTATTTCATACCCTACCATTTACCTTTTAACTTAGGGGTAACCCTCCTACCATTATATCTAATTACCACCCTATCATTTTCCCTTATACCATACCATACCATACCATATGTTGTTTTACCATGCCATCCCTATTAGACCAAAGCCTATTTTTATCTATCCTACCTACCCCTTTTTAATCTTGGTTTCATTGGTTCTTCCTACACTTTCCACAAGGGGATTCCAATTTAGTTTTAGTAGTTTTTGAATTATATGTTTAAATGATAATCTATGAAAATAGTGTGACAATATATTTAATGAGTTATATTTCATTTATGTTTGAATGATGCCACTAATTATAACCACCTATGGGCAAATCAGTATCCCATTTTGTGTTACTAATTATAACTACCTATGGGTAAATTAGTAGCATAGAACTATGTTGTTGTTTCCTAATTATAATTACCTATGGGCAAATTAGGAATAAAACCTTTACCATGCATTACTTCATCACCTTGCCATTACTATTATCATTTACCTCATTTTGTGAACTTGTTGTGACCTAGTTTGTTCTCACAACCTTTTGTGTTGGTAAAAATTCTATGACTTGAGGTCCTAATGGGACTGTGTAGGCCATGCTCAATGTTGAGGTCAACTCAGTCCCTCATTTCCATATACTCTTGCCATTTTGTGAGCAACCTAAGCCAATGCTCTCAATGTTTTATTCGTGGTATCTTATCAATCTCTAATGAGTTAAGATATCTCAAAATTCCAAAAACATTCAAAATTTTTAAAATCTAAAAACATTTATCTTATCTAGTCCTATTTAATCATCCTTAATCCATCCTAATGGAGTAAATCCATTGTTAGGATGCTTTTGTTATTTTTACTTTCAGTTTTTTGTATGTTTGTTTGCTTATTTATTTATTTGTTTGCTTATAGTATTGTGCCTTGACTCAGTCTATATATGTTCATTGGGTTATTCATTATGCATTATTATTGAGTCCATACATATTCATACATCAACATTAACATCATGATTTTGATCATTGGTGCATTATTTTCATTTGTTTATTATATCAAGAGTCAGTCCTTATGCATATTTTAGTAAATTTGTCATGGTGTTATATCATGAGACATACCATCACATGCTATAGAAAAAAATAGCTCGATAGGTATTACAAGCAATGGAGCTATAGAAGTTTCTCCTTGGTAACCTTAGAAAATTCTCCCACCTATCTTGATTGAATCAACCATTTGACCATTTTGGTTGTATTGATGCTAATAAGGATGAATATCTTCACATTGGCAAGTATAACTGACTATTTCACATTGATCAATTCTTATTTTTCTAATCATCTCTTTCATCACTTTGTGCATCCTTGTATTTTAGGTTATTTATGGATTATTTAGTCATTAGACCATCACATCTACATTTTCACCCACTCATGTTTAATCTGTGTAACACATTATATCCTTGAGTTATGCTTACTAATATACCCTACTAGGGCACAATAAAATATCAGTATTTCATCTCAGTCCTCTTAATGATTATAACCACCTGTGGGTAAATCATTATTTTGACTCATTCACCTTAATTAGGGCATATGCCATTACCACTAATTATAACTACCTTTGGGAAAATTAGTACTTAAACCAATGCATGCAAGCATTTTCTCGATTGGATTAATCTAACCCATGGGTTAATTTAATTTTTCTTATTTCTTGTTTTTAAGGGACCATCAATCAAATGTATATTGGCCACTCCCTTGAGGGGGCATTATTAAAGGCTTCCTAAACATTATTTAGAGATTTTTACTCATTCATTATCTTCTTTTAGGCCTATTTTATTATTTGAGAAGACATTACTATTCTTATAACTTGTAATATCTTCCCCAATAGGGGTAAACTATAGACACCTAAAACTACCCACAACTGGATTACATTAGGACTTTCGACTGATTCTTACCAACCATTACAAATTAAGCTTAAGAATCACAAAATGTCCCAAATTTACTTGCACATCATTCATCAAAGCTTAGAATCATGTTGATGCATCCCTAATTGAGGTATCCTATTATATGCAATAATAACCTCTCACATATTCATCCCTAATCATCTTGCGGCATCACAATAGTCAATTTGGCCTATAGACCTATTATTAAGTGGGGCAATATTAAATATTGAAAGAGCTAAAAGGCTAATAAAAATTAATTAACAAGTTAAACCAAAATAAATGCCTAGTTTAATTATCCAATTGAAATTAATGAATAACTAAAAAAATAAATTCAAAAATTTAAAATATCTTAACCTTTCATCATTGTCTTTATGAGTTGTCAAAATCTTTAAAAATACCCTAAAATATCTATTTTGGATATCCATGCCTAGTAATTTCAAATTATAATTACTTGAAAACTATTAATTCTATTGGGATTATATTTGACTCACCTAGGTTAGGTTTGAACCCATTCCAAGCCTTAACTCAATCCTAACTCACCTTAGGTGAGAGTTAAATATTTAGGCTATAAATACAATGCCATGCCTATTACATTTTAAGCTCTCATAAGCCAAAGTTATAATGCAAATTTGGAGAGAGACATAAGCTATTTTATTAAAAGCAATGTTATAATGACAAAATATTGAGCCAAGCTACATCAAGCCACATCAAAGCCAATGGTGCCAAGGGGAGGATGAGCCAACAAGCTTCATTTGTAAAAGATGACTTGATTCACAAGCCTATCAATACACTTAATAAAACATTTGGAGCTCCCAAGGAAGGTAAAGAATTTATTATCTTTTATGTTTTAATTGTGCTTTTATTTTGGTTTTGTTATTAAGCTCTCCCTAAGTTCTTGGCTTGGAGTGTAAGTGTTAGTGTGTTTTTATTTGAATTTTATTACTTGAACTAACATGCTACTAACCTCCCTTCTTGGATTCTTATGATCATATTTATCACAATCAAGTACCCTTAAAACATATGTGTGTATAGAAAGGAAATAATATATTGTCTAATAACATAAAGTAAATCATATATATGCAAAATCTAGTAAGCATGTGTATGCTATTTGTTTTGTATTTTTAATTTATTAATGTTTTTGTATTTTCTTGATTATTTGATTTTTATGAATGTTAGAATATAGTATAATTAACAAAAGGTTCTATGTGTAAGGAAGGGTGCTATTAGAATCGGAAGATGTCATCGAAGGGATGTCTCTATGTAGGTCCTATATCATATGTGTCATAACCCTCAATTATATTTTCATATATATAATGTATATTGGTTGTGTTATTCCAATCATCTTTTGCATAACCATAATAATTTAATGCATAATTAGTATCATTGAGATCATACCAATCTATAGTATCATCATATCAATTTTAAAGTTGTGGAATGCCACTCATATCATTTTTTGTATCTAGATATGAATAATGAAATGCCTCATATTGTGGTGTTGGCATTTATAATTTTTGATTTACAATATGTACTATAACCTTTGCCTTTATTGATATGCCATTAATTATATATGTTTGTATATTAATTAAGGTTATGATTTTTTTAATTTGTTTTTTTATCTAAATATCTTCCTTCTTTGGAAAAGTATGTAACCTTGCATTCATGATCAAATGATATGCAATCTTTGTTTTTATCAATTGTTGCTCTTATTAATTTTAACCATGCTCTTCCAAACATAAAATTTTATGCACTTAGATTTTAAATAACATGAAAATTAAGATAACACTCTTTCGAAGCAAAATAAACTCTTAACTTGGTCGATCCCATACATATTGTAGATACATAGTTTGATCCAAGTGTTGATGATTATTTCCAAGAGAGCTAAGAAATTGAATAGATCAAAAATTTGTATCTTGATATTATATAACATTGATATTATTAAGTTGCTCACCATCTATGTGAGCATGATAGTGAAAGGGTCATAATATGAGGATAGACTTGTAATTTACCCTTTTGCAATCACATTTGAAACTTTAGTTTTTTTAAGTATTTTTTGATTTTTGACCTCTTTTGTTAAAAATTATGATTTAAACTTGCTTATTTTCTTACCTTTAATTTTATTTGCTAATTTTTCTTTTTGTAACATTGCCTTTACAATACATTGCTTTTATAATTATTCATTTTCATCTTATGCCTTTTGTAATTTTGCTTTTTCATCTTTATTTTTTTGTAACATTGCTTGATCTATCTTTGAATTTTGAATCTTTTCTTGCTATAATTTTGCTTTTAAATATTTTCTTGCTCTAAT
Source organism: Torreya grandis (assembly GCA_037957365.1). NCBI lineage: Eukaryota > Viridiplantae > Streptophyta > Pinopsida > Cupressales > Taxaceae > Torreya > Torreya grandis. The sequence continues at coordinate 3,592,604 of JARHVA010000733.1, forward strand.
TGTGTATTTTGAATCATTTCTTTCTATAATTTATTTAATTATAACTATTTTTACCCTGAATTATCCTTTTGTACCCATACTGATTCTTTTAATACTTATCTTGTACAAGTTACACTCATAAAGTAAGTGGGTTGTTTGATTGATGTATCTATTATAGTATCACCACTATCAATTGTACTTTGTATTTTATTCTTGAAAACCAAACAATAATATGTATGATGCCTAAGAGGATGTATATGAGGTAATTTGATCACTTTATTTTGAAGCACTTCTCTTATAATTTCATTTGAGATTTTAGTAGCCTTTTGTTCACTTTTTGAAACACTAGTTTTAGATGTATTACATTTTGGCTTCCAATCTTGTTGTGAAGTATTAATAGGCACACAATTGTTAGGTGAAGATGAAAATACATGATTAACACTAATATATTCTAGATTATTCCTACATGTGTTATTGTCTTCCCATGATGTGATTTTTAAAACCAAATACTGATTTTGCTTTTGTAACTCTTCTATTAACATCATCATATTGATGATTTAATCCTTAAGGGATTCACAAGCACAAACCCTAGGTAATTTAGATTAAATGTGAATACACACACCATTTAGAGGAGATGTTGGAGGTGGAGGGGTTTGAGGAAGGGTAGGTTGGTTACCTTATTTTGCTAATATAGGGTGGGCTACCTTACCTTGTGAAGTAGTGATATCATGGGCTTGGTTAGAGGGAAAGTATCTATCACCCTCTTAAGGGTTAAGAGGAGGAAGAGCATCATTTTTATCCATTTTAAATGTTCAAAATACTAATACGAGAAAATGATAAGAGAGACAAATGAATGAAAGTGAAAAATCCAACATGATAAGGGAAATAAATAAAATTTGAAATGCTAGGACAAAATTTTAGAAATAAACCCTAGGGAAAACTAGGGTTGTAATGTTCAACAATAAGCGGGTTCACCAAATGATTAACCTTTTTTGAAATTTGGTTAAGGATTATGAGAATAACCTAATAAACTATGGAATAAATTATTCTAAAATTAAACCAATTAAATTAATTCATATTTTCAATATTATGATAAATATATTGAATGTGAGAATATGCTAAATATAGGCAAGTACAATGGCAAACAATATTATGAAAGTTGTAATACAAAGGAGAAATAATACTTAGATTATTTAATGATGAATAGGTATATCTAAAAAGTATAGATGTAAAATAAGATAGATTGATGTTCCACCTTGATTCCTTAAATTTTGGAGATTTTCTCTTTGTGAGTGTGGACATTACCATTAAGATCTGGACACTACTATTGATGCTTCTATCATAGTTTCAACAATTTTTGTTTAGATCAATATACATAATATTTTTTGGAAAAACCACTTGTGTCTATTAGGGTTCATTATTTCCTTATAGGTTTTTAGTTCAGATCATGTGCATATGTTCTTAGAATCAACCTTTTGCTCAAAACCCTATGTCCTCCAACTAGGGCATATTTCCTTGAAAAACATGGGTTAGTGGGATAAATTAAATGTGAGATGACCTAAAATATCCCTATATCAATGATTTATATCTACATATCCATACAATCTAAATAAGGCCTTATACCGATGTAGTTCTCCCCCTTATGTAGGCTTGTGTGTGAACAATTATGCAATATGCTATATATAAGTGCATGTAATGATCTAGCTTGTAACTTGACAAATACTACTCATGGGATGTTATTTGAATATTTCACCTATACTAATATTGATCCTATGACTAAATTAGAGATAGGGAATAATATGGCAATATGGCTCTGTTATGCAAGTGATTTTCAGTATTGTAGTGTAAACTTGAGAGATGCTTACTTAGAACTTGATTAATTCATAATGAATGACCTTTGATTTGTATTTATACCACACATTTTGAAATGATATAACACAAGGGATAAATAAGATGAATAGGCCAACTCATAAATGTCAAAATATTTATACTTTTAACATTTAAAAAGCAGGGATAGTAGCATCATACTAGGGACACAATGTCGATGTTAGTGTCATAAACTAGATGCTAGTTTCCTACAAGGTAAAAATATACCAATAATTTATAAATATATAACAAGGATAGAAATAATTTTTTAAGTATATTTTAGGCTATAGGTGATCTGTGTCATCACAATATTAGGGTTGGACTATATGATAAGTGATTAGTCACTATAAGATGGTGAACATGAGCTTTTCAACAAAATTAAGGTCATGAACTAAAAAGTTGAGCCATGATTGGTATTTTTTAGGTGTAAAAGACTAGTAGATCATATAAAATAAGATTTTAGTATATACACTTACTTTATGGTTTATATTATTAAAATGGATGCTTGTAATGTTAATGGTAAATCTTTGTTGAAGGAAATTATCATGCTTTAAATGGTTCAAATTATGATTTTAAATATGATAAAAAGCACAATGATGATAGTATTGAAAATTTTAGGAAACATGCTATGCAAAATACTTTTTTCATTTGATAAAATAATGAAAATGGTAAAATAATTAGTTAGTGTACATTTTTATTGTGTGATTAATGATGCATATATGACTTGTGATGATTGTCATCCTCCTACTTCTAGTTCCCCTAACATCCCTATATTTTAAATCAACAATAATATAAGTCTATTGAATAAAACTCTTAGGAGTTTAATTTTTCCTAATCATGAGATATTTTTTTATTATGCATGTGATAGATGACTTATAAAGACAAGTACATGCTTATCTCTTAGTTTCAAGTCATCCCATACTAGGATTGATTTTAATGCTATATATTATACTCCTATCATTCATGAGGTGATAAAAACTCATCTCCCTCATGGTTTTTTAATGTGTATATTCCATTTAGTTGATGAATTTGGGGATATTTATGTACATCTTAAGATCTTTTTTTTCCTTTTATCAGAAGATATGCTCATGACAATTCATTTCTACTTAAGTTGCTTCTTAAAATCTTGATTATTGATGCCTTAGATTGGTTTCATGATTTACCTAGTGGATCTTTATATACTTTCATTATGATACAAGAAGCTTTCTTAAATTGATTTATCACTAATATTTAACCTTGTTATACATTTTAATGTATTCCATCTATTCAACAAGGTCAAAATTAGAGCATTTACAACTATATTTTTATATTCAAATGCTATGTGCAATCCTTAATGCATCACCCATTAGATTTATAAAAGTAATAAGCTCTTAAATATAAACTAATATAAAATAATTATCTATATTTTGATCATATTTTTCATAGCATTTGAGGATGACATTTTACATGACAGTTTTTTGATTAATTATGGTTTAAGGATAAATAATGTACACACAAACAATACAAATTAGGGCATGAAGGAGATATATGCTATACTAATATAAATTAGTAATAAAAAATATCAAAGTTAATTAAAAAAAGGAATAAATTGTGTAATAAATTGATCAATACAAGTAATATAAATGAAAAGATAAAGGAGGTTGGAATCAGACAATCTAGGTTGCTAAATTAAAAATTTAAACTGTATCTAGGCTATGCGAGTCTATTTCAAATCTGAACATCAAAATTTAAAAGGAAATATTTAGTGCTAAACTAATTGAATACATAATACCTATAATTATTGAACATTTCATTAGATATTACATATGTACTTCTCTTTATTTTGGTTCCTTATACAAGTGCATTATCAAATGCCACACAACATCATGCTATCACAATACATAAATACAAATGCCACAAAAAATTATGTTATCACAATAAATAAATTTCAAGTAATATGTGTCTAATTATCCTATTTTTAATCCTTGATTCAACCCTTAAAAATAATAACAACACAAATGTGTGAAAAGTTAGCTAATTTGAGCTAGCCCTTGAGGAGTTTTAGCTACATATACACATACCCATTTTACACTAGCTAATACTATTAGATGATTAATTTATAGTTTTATTATATTTTTTTAAATGGACACATGCCCATTATACACAAGATAACAATATTATGAGAATTGAGCAATAAGTGCTCATATTATGTCCCATTATACACAGGTTTAATATATTAAGAATGGGCACGTGCCCATTATAAAATAATCTTAAACATTATCAATTAATAATTAAATAGTCTTAACTTGTGTATAATGCACATGTGCCCATTCTAAACATGATAAAAATATTATGGGCATAGAGAAAAAAGTGCTCATATTATGCCCATTCTTCACATGTCTAGTATATTAAGAATATTATCAATTAAGAAACCAATGTTCCTATCTTATTTAGATTGGAAATGTGCCCATTATACACAAGCTAAAAATATTATATTCTTAATTGATATTATTCTTATCATTTTTAGAATGGGCATGTGTCCATTCTACACAAGATAAAAATATTATGAGCATTGATCAAGAAGTGCTCATATTATGCCCCAATATACGTAGGTCTATAATATTAAGAGTGGACACATTCCCATTCTAAAAAAGTCACGATCATTATAAATTAAGTATACAAGAATCTTAACTTGTGTAGAGTGGGTACACATGCTAGATAGAAATATTTTGAGCATTGAGAAAGAAGTTCTCATATTATGCCATTTAAACATAGGTCTAGTATATTAATAATATTATAAATTAATAAACCAATGTTATTATCTTGTGTAGAATGGGAATGTTCCCATTATAAAAAATATAACAATATTATGATCATTGAGCAATAGGTGATCATATTATGCCCCATTTTATATGTTTATAAGATTATTGATTCCAATATTGAGTGCAAAATGTATATCAATAGGATCTTTAATATCATATTGTGGCATCCAACAACCATATACTTCATTCACTATATCAATTGTACTTCATGGCATCTCACAGAAAGGAAAAACAATTGATAGTCATAAATAAAAGATGTGTCTCTTGATAGTTTTTATTGTATTTATTATTAACAATGAATTATAAGAATGTATCCTAACTTGAGAATATATTCTCACACATACACATGTATTCAATACTTATGAAGTAATACAAAGTGAAAACTATGTCAATATTAATTTTACACATTATTAATGTTTCATTTAGTTATGATTAATTTAGGAAACATGTTATATTAATGTAATAAGGATATTTTTATTATGAAATCAATAGTGATAACTTTGGGGATAAATGGAAGAAAGTATACTGAAATAAATTTAAAAAATATTAGACCAATGATTAATGATAAGAAGGAAACATAATGCCAATAAGATAAAATAGAGAAACAAGAGAGGAAAGAAAAAAGTAAAAAGAAAGAAAAGTAAGAAATATAAAATTAGGAAGAGAAAGAAATAAAGAGGAGAGGAGAATAAAAATAAAGAAAATAAAACAAAATAATAATACTAGGTAGAAGTAAAGGGGAATATTAGGACATATAGTAAAGAAGTAATGTGAATAATAGAATAAAAATAAATGATATCATAATAAAATAAATAATTATATGATAAAATATAAAAGCATAGATTATAAAGAGAGGAGAGAATGAGATAATGTGTAAAAAATTGAAAATACAAAGGCAAAATCAAGTGGATTTTCCATAGAAAAGGGAGACAAAAATTCTAAAGGAAAAGATAATGTAGAACAATAAAAGATAACACTAAGTTTAGAATCATGTAAACTAGTTACAAAAAAGTTATAAAATGGTAAACCAATGCATGTAGGGTAATGATGGTAGTTTTTAATAAAAATAATCATGTTTTTTCATAAAAAATGTTTAGTAATGTAATAATATATATTTGTGTACATTCCCAATGCTACACGTTTAACCCATGGCACAATTTTCCATTTTTGGCTAATCTTGTTACATCATAATTTTTTGCCATAATTTCCATCCCATATATTTATCATATCCATATCACACAAGTGACATACATGGTTTATCACTCAAGGAAAAGTGACCTGTGATATGGGTGGTGTGAATTCCATTGAGTGTTACATGACATAAATAAGTCCTATGGGTGTGGATAATGTCATGACAAGATACTATAGGCACTCCATCATGCAATCAAGAAAAGTTAATAATTGTTGGCAGTCTAAAAAAAATTGAGAAAGATATTCTGAAAAAATAAAACATAAAGAACTAGTTCAATTATAACTCACATAGATCATGGCTTAAAAATAATATGTTTTGCCCAAAATTTCTAGAATCCACCTTTGTTATAGGAAAGACACTCAGATAAGATAGGATGAGATGTAATTAGAAAAGAACCCATAGACCTTATGGTAATAAAAATAATAACTAAATTTGCTAAATTTTTTTTGAATTCATGGTGGATTGGTTACTTTTAGAATTTAATAGGGTTTGATTATGCAATTACACAAGAGTTTATAGAAAATTTCATGGATTGTGTAGCCACTATTAGAAAACTATAAATGGAGATCACTAATGAGTTACTAGAATAGGTAACCAATTTAACTCATATAGGGGAAATTTGGCATATGAATCCCATTTCTTCTATAGTGATGGATCTTGTTTTTAACATAAGGAGAGTAGTTGGAGTCCTCAAACAAAGGTGCACTTTATTCTTCATTACCTTGGCTTTGGGCATAAGTTTCCATGTACATTGTTAAGTACTTAACCTACGATGATAGATATTTAATGTTGTATGTAATAAACTTCATGATAATTAATCATATTAGGAATGAAATAGGGGTTAATGTACCAAGATTTTAGTTAAACTTGCTAAGAAGTATGCTGGAGGACTACTAGAAAGAGAATACAACATATTTTTCTAATCACTGTATAATTCAACTAGTTGTATAGAGATGTTTGAGGGACTAAAGACCTAAAATAAATTATAAAAATTTATTTAAAATGGAAAAAATACAATAAGAACAACATCAAAAAGTAATTTATAAATAAAAATAAATGGATGTTGAGGAATAGGCAATGGGTATAGAGGAAGATGAAGAGCATGTGGAAAAATAAAATATAGAGAGACCTAAGAGAGGAAGAATAATGAATTGAATATTAGTAACTCCTTATTATTAATAATCTTAGGGTAGATTCAAGAAGAGGATTGAAGACACCCCATCTACATCAAAATCTAGGAAGAAGTAAAATGTTCCAAATCTATTAGCTCCTAGAAGACAGTATCAAGGGATTATGTGTAGAATAACAAGATAACACATTCAAATATCCCTTGTTATTTTTTAAATAGAGAGTGTAAAATATTTTGATAAATATGACAAAATTCATGGAGAATTTTTTTATAATGGTAGTAGTTTTGATGAAGGAGACTCTACTTCATCCAACTCTAAGATTCCATCCTTTGGAGAGCTGGAACATTGGAGTTACTTCACTAAATGTGGTAGGAGAAGATGTGACATTAGAGGAATAAGAAGATAATGAGGTATAATAATAAGTGGAAGTTCCATAGAAAGATATCCATTATCTACCTAGGCATGAATAAAATAATAAATTAATGGGATCCTTGAGAGAAAATGAATCCCTTAGGGCATACTATTTTACTAAATTTGGGAAACTATAGGTTTAATTTATTAAATAGTAAAGGGGTTTGAATTAATGGGAAAATTGGTAGATATATGTGTCTTAATTAACATAATAATTTATTGAATTTTTAAGTGATTAATTAATTTCTAAAAATAGCAAATAAGGGGATAGAGAGTAAAACTTAGCTGATTTTGGGTTGAGATGGAGGAGATAGAGGTTGCAAATTACTGATCTAGCTAGGTAGACTGTTAGAAATAGGATTAAAAAGTCTATTATATACCTATATAGGAGAATAAAAAATGGTAAAACTAGAGGTCCAGTGTTGTATTCCAAGTTTAGAACTATATTCCTTAGTGTCTGAGCTTTTTGGGTTCTATTCATCTACTCTAGGAGACCCTGTGCTTAAAATATCAAGTCCTAGTTATTTGTGAAGATCCATGTGCAATTGATTTTGTCTTAAAGGATCCTAGTTCCTCTTCATACTTGATAAGTGATATCTAATCCAACTAAAAAAAAGGGGTTAGCATGTAATATGCACTGAATGTGTGATCACACCCCATGTGTGGGCACACTACCTACATACCAATACTTTGAAGAGGGATTAAGGCCAATGTAGTTTTTATAATTTGAATGTGTATTATGAAATATTATATATGCAATGTAAGTTTATGTGAATTTTAGAAAGCTTGAGATGACTCGTGACTGGCATGAGAGTTTAGATAGGCTAAAAATAATAGTGGTTGGCTGTACGCAGAGAATAAGAAGATTTTCTTGAGTGCGCTTTAATATATTTATAGCTTGTGCCTTTTAAATGATTTCCAACCCTTCTAAATTACATTTGAATGGGATTTTATAGGGAAACTAATGATATTGGGTTAGATGAACTCATATTAGGCTAATAAGGGAAAATATAAGGATTCAAGAAAATTTGACTGTTTGAGGCTATTATGGACTAGGATAATAGGACTGGAAAGTGGACACCCTGGGTCCCAACATTTTAGTCCAACCTATAACACTATTGTCTAGGGGGAAAGGGACCATGGGGGATAGATCTATACCTGGGAGAGGAGTTTGGGATAGCATAGGATGAATTTAGAAGGCTTAAAATGATTAAGAAATAGTGAAAACATGCCTAAGTGGGATGTGTAAGTGAGTAGGAGAGACATATGGTTTGGGTGTCACAAATCATGCTCAAGTTGTACATATTGAATTTTTGTATGACTACATTTTCACCCACTTTATTTTAAGTATGCAGTAAAGCAAAATACTAGGATAAAGGAAAAAAGAGAAGCATACCTAAACTTACTTGTGAGGGTAAGCCCAAAAAGCTATGTGATGCTGGGTTATGCATACTGAGAGAATGTTGTAATGTGTAAGTCTGTTATGCTTATAGGTTGTGATGGGTGATGATAGAAGTATGATGAACCAAGAGTTATGTCAATAAATGAGCTGAGTGCTCAATCCCCTAGAAGTTAGCTCAAGAATGCAAAAGTAGGCCCTTTGGCTCCATCATCACCAACTATGTGAAGTTAAAAAATCATGCATGTGCTAATCAATATTTAGATCATGTGTCCAATCCATTTGAGTAGGTGGCTCAAAAATACAAAGGTTAGCTAGACCTTTGGCTCCATCATTGCCTTGTGATGTGAAGCTGAATGAGAAGATACTTGTATACATGAATGCCATATGAGATGGCTCATATATCCCCTAAATGTGCTATGATCTGATAATGTTGACATGGATAGCCAAATGTAAACTAGAAACTAGGCCACTCTTGGCCACTTTGAAAGATGGAGATTGAACTTGTATATAAGCTCCTCCTAAAACTAGAATTAAGGCTTAGGAAACCACTCAAGAACTCAGGTACATAGGAAGCAAACTTGTATGAAAGTTTACTTGAATATGATGCTAACACCTATAGATGGAGTAAGGCTTGAAACTACTAGGAATGTGTAAGAAAATGCAATAAACTCAAAAATAGAGAAGGCCCATGTGCCACACACATTACCCCCAATAAATAATTTCTAAAACATAGATTCTAAAATAAAAATTATATCAACTACCATGTTTGAACTAAAAATGGAAACCCTCATACCATGTATGATTCCTGCTGTATTTGGATTCTCTGAGTGAAATAAGTACTAAAAATTGTTGATTTATGAATTAAACTATACTAAAAAAATTATGACTAAACTCACCTCTCTACTTGATTCTAGAAAAAATAAATATTCTATTGTTTGGACATCACCAAAAACTAGACATTTTGGGGTCCAATGTTGTATTCCCATTTTTGGTGCTATTGTCTAGAGCCAAAACTGATGACTGATATGGATTCTCTGCTATCTACCTAGTCTGGTTTTCCTATGCTAAGTTCTAGATTTTGGACTGTACTATTCTAAAACTATTTTTTTGACTATTAGAAGTTGTAATCTCTATAATAAAACCCCTATTTATTTCCCCCTATTTTTAGGGTAGGAATGAAGACCTTGCAATGATTGCCCTCAAAAGAAGCCTTGTAAGTGTGTTAAGCTGCAAAAACATTTGATATAGTATTGATATACATTATCTCAAGATAGAGCAAAAGTTGTAGAGAGATATTGTTAGATCCATAGGGGTATGCCTAGATAGATATAACAATGTAATAGCATGTGGATAAGAGTAAATTAGAATTTGAAATGTTAGTTATTAGTTGTTATTCACATGAAGAGATGGAGCATGATTTCCATCATGGCATTCAAGAAGCAAGGTAAATCCATGATTGGAATCATGGCATTGCATATGAAGATAAGCAATCAAGTAACAAGCATACAAATCAAGAAGCAAGAAACATGTGAGGGTGGCCAAGGGGCCAAATAAGCACATAAGGCATGTTCAAATGCCACATACAGACCATGGGAACAAGCAAAGATTGACATAATGACCATAAGCACATGAAAGGCACACACAAAGGACATTGAAAAGTGTCTAAATGCACACACATATAGATAAAAATAAATAACATTGGAAAATGTCCTAAAATATAAGTAGGAAGTAAAAAGGAACTGGAAAATGTAAACACATCTAGCTAATTAAAGTGAAGAGTGAAAGCATGCAAAGTAATATAAATATAACCATGCATATAACTATGGAAAACAAGAAGTAAGAATATACAAGATCTATAATATAAGACTAATGTATATTCTATGAAATAAAAAAGTGTGATATATGATAATGGATGTCAATGTGATATCTATGTAAGCAAGTGAGGAACATACAACAAGAATATTTCTAGAGTGTATAGTGTAAGAATGACATAACTTGGATGGTGTCGTCATGTAGAGTATGCCCCTGTGGGTAGATATATTGATATGTAGCTAAAATGTAGAAGTAAAATGCCCCCTCGATGGGTGGAGTGAAGCAATCAAAGATCTAGATGCACTGCACACACTCAAAGAATATCAAGTGACACCTGGTAATATAGATAAATTGATAAATAATAGCATAGAATAACATAAATGTAAGTCTAACATAATGGTTAGCAATGTAAAACATAGATGATGAATACAATTGACATGTTTTTATATTTTTGAAATGTTATATTATTTTTTTGTATTTTTGAAATATTTGAGATATGTACAATCAAGTAGAGGAAACTATATATGATTAATGCTGGAAGGAAATGATACTAACCGATGAGTCTTGGATGAGACTCCCTATCATGGTGTCCTATATTAAAGAGTGGAATCATGTGTTATCATGAATAATGATGTAAATGTTGAGACTAAGGCTCTAAAAGTTGTATATACTATAAATGCTCTAAAATATTTGAAGTAAAAATTGACTATGGGGACCCTCTATAATTTTGAAAAGTGGATGCAATTGTAGGGATCTTAAGGACCCATATGGAAGTAGGAAAAACTCACTGAACATGTGATCAATGTGTAGATACATGAGATCTTAATGAAACTGATCTAGGTGTGAATAATGTAGCTAAAAGCTATCTATAATCTTGAAGTTTTGGAGGTGTATGAACCCTTTGTATTGGTGATGGATATTGTATCTATGTTTGATGCTGAATTGGCAAAAAAATTGGTGGTAGAGCTAGAACTAGTAATAGAATTGAAATTGGCTCTAAAACCAGAGGTGGCAACTCATATGGAACTCTAGTAACTATGATAACCTGATTAGTGTGAATGAATTTCATGCATCAATGTACTTTAGATAGAACTGCTTAGAGTTTTTGTATCCAAGGTCTACCAAGTAACATGTCAAAAACTCCCACACTAAGAACTATAGTAAATGAAGTGGTCATGTGTGTAGGACCAACCTATAGAGGAATAAGGATCTCACCCAATGTCGTCTGACTATGTCCACTAAAACCACTAATAACTATATTTTTTAGAGTAATATCTTGCTCTGTATAACCCAAGTGTTGTAGTAGTGTCATAGTACACAAGTTAACATTGGATCTATTATCAATTAGAACACTATGAATGGGATGACCATGGATAAAATATCTAATGAATAACACATGATAATATGTGTCATCCTCAATAATCTCCTACTCAGAAAAGGAGATGGAAGGCTGAACTAGAATGCTAGAATGAAAAGTACTAATCATGTGGCTCAATAGATGTGAATCGACTGTCAATGCCCTGTATGTAATTAGTGGAGGATGTGCCTAATATGCGTGGTATACACTTGATGTGTCTTATGCCTCTAAATTTCCATGTTATGGAAATGGATCTAAAAATATTTTGAGTGACTTATCCTGTAGTGGTTTGGATGGAGGATGCTCAATTAAAGTGCCTAGATTAATTTGATTGCCATTAGTTAGATCATGTATCTTATGATTGAGATTAATGCATCTATATATAGTATGGCTTAGTTCCTTGTGATATTAATAAAATGTATTTTGGTCATATCCCCATGGAAGAGGCTTTGTTGGATCAATTTATCTAATAGGAGGAGGAGATATGATGTTACATTCTAATAATTATTGTAGAACTCTAGCTGGAAGAACTAGTAGATTTATAAAAGGTCATTGAGGAGGTGCTGATAAAGTGACTCTTTGTGAGGGCTCTAAAGTTGAATTAACTATATGCTAAGTTGGTCCTTTATTATCATTGAATTTGACCTTATATGGGGCTTTATTGTTACTCTTATTAGTTGTATCTAATGCACTTGTGTACTTAATTTTGCCTATTGAAATGAGTTTGATTTCTCTTTCTTTTAAAGTGTGACATAATTTATTGAAAGAAGAGAAATATTTAAACATGATTGTATCATGCAAAACTAGTATAATACTATTTGAAGAGGACATGTAACTCCTAATCTACCATAGGGCTAGTCATCTTAGCCAATATGGTCTTGTATCTAAGAACATACTCGATGAGAGGCTCATTTGATTTCTATTTTTGTTGTGTAATTTGGGCATATGAAACCTTATCACCGATATTGATACTAAAATGTGATAGGAACATGTCAGCAAGAGGATTGAATGCATTAACCACCTAATTTGGTAGACTATAAAACCATTGTAATGCATAATCCTTGAGGCTCCTAAAAAATAATATAGTTAATAACTAGTCATTTGGTACTTAATCCAAACATGCTACATGAAAGGCTCTCAAATGTGTCTCTAGATCACCCTTGAAATCATAAAGAGTGAGCTTAGGTTGTACAAATATAGGTGGTAAGGGTGTAGAAACTATATGTCATGCCAAAGGTGCATGCAATAGAGTGAAGGAGTCTAATGCTTGTGTAAATATAGTGGTACCTTACTCAAGATGTTGCATCTTGGATTGAAGAGATAGAATCTCTTTCACAAGGGATACCACATTAGGAGATAGGGATGTACTAGCTAAAACTAGTGGCAAATAAGAAGGTTGGGCTGCTATAGGGGGTTATTGTGACATAGTTGCCCTCATAGCATCATGTGCAACTGATGGCTCTATAGTTTGAGAAGACTCAAATTGTTTGGCCTTCTTTAGTTTTATGATATATTTCAAGATGTTAGCATGATCATGGGGTTATTCCTTGAGTCTTTCTCTAAAATTTTGTAAAATCAAATCTTTATTGAGTACAACTTCATTATCAACAATGGGTGGAAGTAGATCAGTAGTCTAATGTGATAGAACATGAGCATAAATATGTGTCTCATCATTATTATTCTCATATTTCTCATTATCAAAATCATATTCATTAAAATTAGTGTAATTTGGATGTGAAGGATATATAATAAGGACTTGAGTTGATTGCTTATCCACGTTATAGGAATAGGTTTCAAGAATCTAGTTGAATTTAGGAGGGTTACCACTAAGTCTTACACTCCATCTCAAAGGAAGAGATGCAAGGAGTTTATATGGCATAATGAAAATAATTTAGAAAATAAAAATAATCTAAACAATGAATTGGAATATGCATAAAATGGATATCAAACTCCAAGTATGTAAGGTGATAGCTCAAGATGCAAAGTAGGGACTAGTATATACAACTAGGGATTTTTCAAAAATGTTATTTTAAAAATACTATGAACTTTTGAATTTGAAATTGATTTTATGAGCTCAGTATGCAACATAAAATTCAAAAAATTATGAGAAATTTCTTACTTCAATGGAACCTAGTAGATGCAACTAGGGTTTTGAGACAAATAAATTTTCTAGAATTTATTGTGAATTTTTGAATTTTGAGGTGAATTTTTAATTTTAATATTCAATTAAAATTTATAGAAAATAAGTGGAATATTACTTGAAAATCACTAGGATTTAGTTGATGCAACTAGGACTTTAAAATGTTTTTTTTTTTTCAAAATTCATGTAATAATTTGAAAAATTTTCTATAAATTTGTAGAATGAGCTTGAAAAATTTAGGAAAAAATCTAAAAATATTTCTAAAATTAGCAATATATTTTTCCTAGTGGTTTGAAAGTGCTTGTATGCAAATTGGACCTAGTATGTGCAAACTAGGGTTTAAGTGAATTATTTAAAATATTTCAATTAATTTATATATATTTTTATTTTAAAATTTAATAAAAATAAATAAAATATTGAAAAAAATCATAAATAATTAGCCCTAAGGTTTCTAGGGTTTTTATGCAACAATTTGAAGTCAGGTTCACCAAATGTTTTATTGAATTTGGGAAACTATAGGTTTATTTTACTAAATAGTAAAGGGGTTTAGATTAAGGGGAAAGTTAGTAGATAAATGTGTCTTAATTAACCTACTAATTTAATGAATTTGGAAGTGATTAATTAATTTCTAAAAATATCAAACAAGGGGATAGAGAGTAAAACTTTGTTGATTTTAGGCTGAGACAAAGGAGACAGAGGTTGTAAATTACTGATCTAGTTGGGCAGATGTCAGAAATAGGATCCAGAAGTCTATTCTATACCTAGATAGGAGTGTTGAAAATGGAACACCTGGAGGTATAATGCTATAGTCTAAGTTTTGGCACTATAGTCCTTAGTGTTCAAGCTTTTTGAGCTTTATAGGTTCTATTCATCTGCTCTAAGAGACATTGTGCTTGAAATATCAATTCTTGGTTATTTGTGAAGCTCCATGTGCAATTGATTTTGTCTTTGAAGATCTTAATTCCTCTTCATGCTTGATAGGTGATCACAAATCCAACTAAAAAAAGGGGTTAGTGGTTAATATGCATTGAATGTGTGATCACACCTCATGTGTGGGCACGCTTCCTACATACCAATACTCTGAAGAGGGATTAAGGCCAATGTATTTATCCCAATTTGAATGTGTATTATGTAATCCAATGTATGAAATGAAAGTGTATGTGAATTTGGGCAAGCTTGAGATGACTCATGACTGGTGTAGGAGCTTGGATAGGTTGGAAATAATAATGGTTGGCTGTATGTAGAGAATAGGAAGATTTTCTTGAGTGTGATTTAGTATATTTATAGTTTGTGAATTTTGAATGATTTCCAACCCTTCTAAATGAATTTTGAATGGGATGCTATAGGGAAACTATTGATCCTAGGTTAGATGAACTCACATTAGGTTGACAAGGTAAAATATAAGGATTCAAGAAAATTTAACCATTTGAGGCTATTGTGGACTGGGACAACAATGTTGCAAAGTGGACACCCTAGGTCTCAGTACTGTAGTCCAACCTATGGCACTCTTGTATAGGGGGAAAGGGACCTTTGTGGATATATCTGTGCTTGGGAGAGGAGTTTAGGATAGCAGGGGATGAATCTAGAAAGCTTCATATAATTGAGAAATAGTGAAAACATGCCTAAATGGGATATGTAAGTGAGTAGGAGAGACCTATGGTTTGGGTGTCACAAGTCATGCTCAAGTTTTACAAATTTCATTTTAGTATGACTACACATACATTGAGGAACTTGGAAAAAATGAGAATGGAAATTAAAAATCCCCTATATCTCAGACTTTAATATAAGAGTCTCTTATGGATACATGACAGATGGAAAATACTTTTTGATCCACTTCCACTCAGGATAAAAATCTTGATGGAGAAGAATTGTTCATGAAAAGGGATGTCAAGATACAAATCATGCAGATTTAATGGCACAATTAGTTTAATCAATTTAGAGGTGAATAAAAAAATTTAAATAATAAGGTCAAATAAATCGAGTCAAAAAATTTAAAAACAAAAAGATAAGGTATAATATATGAGTCAATTATAATGTAACTAATGAATTTCAAACCTCTTATAAAAGTGTATGATGTCTACCTTAAGGAGCAGTAGTTAAAATTTTAGTTCATGAGAGTCCATTGTGACAAGCCAAAATTAGTAAGTTTTCCTTATTCTTTATTTAAAATATATAACATTAGAATCCTAAGGATTAAAATAAATTATTTGAATTTTATATACACAACTATGCTATTGATCATGACCAAGAATGGAATCCCAACTTGTATTTTGGTGATGTACTTCTAAGATATTTTTCTTTTTATATTTCTAATGAGAAAATAAGAGGCAATGAATTAGCTAAGTATCATGAGAAAGAGAAATAAACCACATTAATTATGAAAGGGGAGTCTACTAGGCTAGATGTGAGAGAAACAGATTGGATTTTATTAATGAACAAAATGGAGGTAGATGCAAGAACTAGGATGAAACAAATAGAGGCCAAGAATCAATATTTGGCCTTGATCACAAAAATAGTTCAAGAAACCTACAATGCTTGTTTAGTTGGATAGAATTAACTTACCCTTGAATTGAAGATGAAGGATCCATTCTCAAGGTATAATTTTAGGGCAACTCTAAAAAAGTTACCAAATATAAGAAGAGAGAAATTCAATGAATAATTGAATATAAGAAATGGAAGAGAATAAAATCTAATTTTGTGTTTTATACAAAATCGGGGACAAGTAAAACAAAACCATTTGACTTTCAAGTACTATGCTCCCATGTGTAGAGTTTTAGGTTTTTGTAGGACTAGAAAAGTTTAGTTGGGGGTGGGGGTGAAATGAGTTTATAAATAATATATAAATCTAATCCTTGAATCCCCTTTTACTAATTCCCTCCTACCATTACTAAGTGTATAAAGTTACCTTTCGCATCCCTTTCAAATCAAATAGTACTAATGATTATTATGTGCATATCTTTGTGTTTTATGATTAATACTATTATTTTTTGAATTAAGATTTCATCATGTAATTTTATTATTATATTGTTTTTACTACTAATTTGGTGCATTTAACTAATGGGACAAATCATGAGTTGTAGGGATCAGTATCCAACCCATAATAATTAGGTAGCTAATTAGACATAACTTAAAAAATGGTAATACAATGTGTAGTAGGGTAATTATGGTAGTTTTTTCTGAAAATAACCAAGATTTTTAATTAAAACAAATTTAGTAATGTAATCATATGTATTCATGTAAACTCTTATTGCTACAATTTTAACCCATGGAACAATTTTCCTTTTTTGGCTAATCCTATCACACCATACTTTTCTACCGCAATTTTCATCCTATCTAATTATCATCTCCATCTCACACAAGTTCCATAAATAGTTCATCACCAAGTTATATGGGTGCAGATTAAGTGAAAAGATAATACAAGCACCTAATTATGTAATCAAGGAAAGGTAATAATTGTTAGTAATAAACTAGGGAAGATTAGGACATACCAAAAAGTATTACTATGAAGAATTGTGGGATTATTCATTTTGGTTGTCTATAGGATGAGATAAAGGTTAAGTCTAGGAGTGATATTGATAAAATTCCTCATTAGAATATTAAGTTAAAAATTTAAACCATATAAGTTCATGGTCATACCGTGACATACAAAAACCTCATAATCATTTGCGGTATCAATTTTAATTCATGATGTCTTACAGATAATAGATATTCATAAGGATAATATGTGTCTATTGATATTTTTGATTATATTTAATTTTAACATCAAACTATTATTTCATGGTTTGAATTTGTTTTCATGTCAAAATTAATAATAAAAACTATTACGTAATACCTACCTATGAAGCTATCAAAAAGGCAAAGTAAAATCAAGCAAAAGATGAATCTACAAGATAGGCACAATTACAAACCCCACCAAATTCCCCTCCACAACAATTCACTCAACCAACATCCCAACTCACCAAGTTAACACCCTATCTACATCCACATCCACTTCACCTACACAATTCTTATCTCCTTATGTTGAGTATAAAATAAAATCATGGAATCATATCATTATAACATGGAATTAGACATTTAAATACATAATTCATGGTATCAATAATGATTCACAACATCATAAATCTTTAGAAGAGATAAAAATACTGGCAAAGAAAAGATGATTCTTTTGACACTTTGAATATAATATTTTATTTAGTTTTAGTAATGAATTGAAGGTAGAATAGATCCATCATTCCATATTCATATCATGATCATGCACTTAAGATAAATGAAATTTTATAATTTACAATCATAACACAACATTAAACATGATCATCTACCATGACATCAGTCGTACTTCACTACATATCATGGAAAAATAAAAAATTGTATAGCCATGAAGAAAATATGTGTTCATTGATCCTTTGTATTATATTTAGTCTTAGAAATATGTTGTATAGATATCATACATAATCATGATTTATTATAGTTCTATGAGTTTGATACATGTACAATATATTGATTTAGAGCTCATAAGAATCAAAGTTTAAACCATACAAACATAAAGTCACACCATGGCATCAAATATCTATAGACATACTTCATGATATCTTCATTTATTTTCATCATCTCATTGAATAAAACAAAGAACAATATCCATGAATAAGAGATGAGTATTTTGACACTTTATATGTAATATTGTAGTTAATTTTAGTATTGAATTAAATAGAGAATAGATGCATCTATCCAAATTCAAATTGTGATCATGTAATTCTTGAGTTATATAAATATTTTGTGTTTGATATGTAACACTTAGGTGTATACTAAGCTACCCAATCAACATTAAAAGAAGCACACACATTAAATTTGGATCTCATTAAAATATAGCTAAATGTCATGTACATTTCTCTTATTACTTGTATATATTGGAAGGGAAATTACTGCTTATAGCTTAATTATAATAGCATTATATTAAAATAAAATGCAACATAAATCCCCACATATCTTGGTATTGAAAATAAAAAACTTAAAAATAGGTTGTTGAATATTAACTAATAATCATATATTGTAGTGCATCCATATTCAAATTTATAAGCAAACATAATTTCATACCTTTTATTATGGGATGCCATTTAAAATATTGATGGTCTTAAAAATATTATTAGAGGGGAAATTTGAATATTATGGATATCCTAGGGCATCTTATGACTTGATTTAGATTCTATTAAATGGTAAACTACTTATACTAATTGACATTGCTAAAATATTAGAGAAGGCTTGAGTAATGAAATAGAATGAAAGTATTACTATCACACAAAGATTGAACAATGAAGATACAAATTTTTAGATGAAACAAGAAATCACATATGCCTAATCACCAATATGCATCAATTAAGGGATTTATTAGGTAGCTAAAATTTATTTAATGTAATAATTCCTTCATTTTAGGCTCAATCTTTGACATTGATCTTCCATTCTTCAAATCTCAACAACCTAATAATTTTGGGTATTATTAGGGTTTATAAAAGTATATCAATTTGTGAGAAATCTTGAACAATGAAATAGACTAAGAATATTACTTACACAAAGACCTTAAACAATGAAGATATAAATGGTAAAATGAAAATAAAAACCACCAATGCCCAATTTCCAATATGCATTAATTTTATTTTATTTTTATATTCTATCTATTTTGCATTATTTTTTTTGCTTCATATGGCTATTGCATATGCTTTCCCACTCATTCTATGACTTGTCCATGTTTAAAATTAGAATTTTTGTGTCATTTTTTCATATCACACATTTAAGCTTGTAAAATCAATATTTAAAACTTATATATGAAACATGTGATAGTTTTAGTATATAGATCTCAATGATATTTTTAAAATGTTAATGTTAGAAATAATTAATTTCAACATTTGGCCAATATTATATTTTGACACTATCCTCATTTCATTAATGAATTTATGACCATCAAGAGTTATATGGCCTCCCCTCTATCCCCTAGCTACCATCTCATCTATATGTAAGGTATATGGGGGATGTATATTGGAACAAACCACTCACTCATCACATTGAATAAAGGGCACAATACAATGTCATACATAATACCCACCCTCAAAGATTGTCTCCTTGTTTTAGTTGACAAATGGAAGAAAAACCATAGTTGAATTAGATATTTTAGGGTTTTGACATTAATAATGTTATGAAAAAAAATTATATAATCCATGTTTCTTATACTATATAAAATAATATCAATTCTACAAAATCATTTTACAATTTATTTGAAATTATATTTTTCCTATTATGAATACAATGTTTATGAAATAACATAATTTATAGGATTATAGGATTGTGATCAATTTGTTTTTTATATGAATAAATTTTAAGATATCATAATTAATTTATATTTTATTATTTTTCATGTTACATATTTTGTGATATATTTTGCTTTATTTATGTTTTTGGCATTTTATATTTTTTATTTAAGAATATGAAAATTTGTGATTATTTTATAAATTTTTGTAAGTGTTATAATTTTTTTAATAAAAATAAATGCATAATTTTTTTATGTAATTAATCCATATTAATATTTCTAAGGATTAAGATTAATATTTATAAACCCATCCTATGATACTCTAATACATCTTAGTTTGAACTTTCTAAGAGATTTAAATTACAAAAAAATTTTTTTATAACATAAATATATTTAAACAACATGTACTAAAGCCATATCACGACACTTATTTTATATGATTTTCATAACTTTTAAAGGTAAATATTTAATGTATAATATTCATGATGATTTTCTATAGAGCCAAGGCTGCCTATAAAATTTACCTCTTACTAATACATATAAGTTGCGCTTAAATTTGATAGTCGAGCTTGCCCATCCTGAATTATTATTTTTGACTATTATCTATTCAACATTACCCTTAGAATGATAATATTATTTATAGTATAAAGAAGAACATTTGGTATATATATATATATATATATATATATATATATATATATATATATATATATATATATATATATATATAACCAAATGTTTCTTTTTTATACTATATATATATATATATATATATATATATATATATTCATGATGATTTTCTATAGAGCCAAGGCTGCCTATAAAATTTACCTCTTACTAATACATATAAGTTGTGCTTAAATTTGATAGTCAAGCTTGCCCATCCTGAATTATTATTTTTGACTATTATCTGTTCAACATTACCCTTAGAATGATAATATTATTTATAGTATAAAGAAGAATATTTGGTTATATATATATATATATATATATATATATATATATATATATATATATATATATATATAACCAAATGTTTCTTCTTTATACTATATATATATAAGAAACATTTGGTTATATATATATATATATACATATATATATATATATATATGTATATATATATATATATGTATATATATATATATATATATATGTATGTATATATATATATATATATGTATATATATATATATATATATACATATATATATATATATATATATACATATATATATATATATATATATATATATATATATATATATATATATATATATACATATATATATATATATAAAAGAAACATTTGGTTATATATATATTATAATCTTAGATTTTACTATTATGAGCATGATATTTAGAATCAGTGGAGTTTTGAATGAGCCATGAATACTAAATAGTATCAATATATTATTATTTTGTGATTAATAAATACATTCATGAATTATAATAAAATATTAAACTCTTATTGTTATGTAAATTTATTTATTTTCACAGTCAACAAGGATGGATTTTCAATGTGGACTAGGGATTCCATTATAAGAGATTTAAAATTTGATAATCGAAGAGATTTGAATACTCAATCTTTCAAATATTTTGATTGAAAGTGGAAATTAAAATTGATTTCAGACCATTTGAACTAATGTTGTGTTATGTGTCCCTTCTATAAATTTGTGAGTGTCACAAGGTGGAACATCATAATATCACAAAAATATTGACCCTAGCATTGATCAATATGTTATGTATAGTGTGTTTTATGATTTGGATACATGAAATCGAGAGTCATGTGGCATCATTGAGTAGAGTCTTGTTATCAAAAACTTTTATTTTCATTCTTTACCCATTTTAAAACTTTTGAATGCATTGAAGTGTGAGATTAAAATATATGGAATCATCATGTTATTGTAGACATTCATTTTCATTGTCACCCATTTCAAAAAATGTGAATGCATAGAACTATAAGATAAAGACACATGACATTATCGCACAAAGTTACATTGTCACAAAATTTTATTATTTAGAGATTTGAATTGGATTCTTAATTGATAAAATTATTATGAACATGTGTAGAATGGGCACACACTTATTCTACACCGGTCTAGTATATTAATAATCTAATATCCTTAATATTTTGTTGTAGAACAATCCATTTTTGAAATATAGTCCTACCTAACCTAAATCATAGTTGATATATGCAGTATGTCCACCTTGAATTTTTTTCAGAGTCCATCTATGATCCTAGTCAAATGGAATGAAATTTATTTCTCAACCAATTTATCTAGGACATACCTTGGTAAGAGGAGAGATGTTATTATTGCTCATTCTACTCTTATGATTGTGTGGTTAGGGTATAACTAATAATCACCATAATTATGATTATAAAGACTTCATTATTTTGTTAGATATAATAGCATAGGCTTTATATTAATAGTTTGATACATAGGTGGGTAAAATTAATCAACTATGTTTTGTGTATAACACCTAAACCTATCAATATGAAGAATGTGAAAGTCTTCAAAAATCCTTTTGTCAATTTTTGGATGTCCATGTAGGTGACATTGGGAAATTCATGATAGCTCCAAAAACATCATTCAAGAAAGTAAGACACATCATTCCCATTATTGTAGATCAAAATCATCATCATCAATATAATCCTTCCCAATTTTGACTTTCTTGTAAATGGTTTTGTAATGAGGGAATTCACCATGCAAAGTTGTTGCATAAAAATTTGTATCCTTGTATTCTTAGTTTTTTATGAATGAGAACCAAGAGGGAGCTTAAGTTTTATTGGGATCCACCATTATAATCTCTTTATGGACTTGATAATGGAATTTTTAGAAGTGGCGAGGGGATAGAGAGCTTTAGATATTCAATAATTTTGGTACTCTATTTGAAAATAGCTTTAAAATTGCATCAAGACCATATAAGTCTAGTTGTGAGGCACAAATTCAAGGTTATTAATGGATAAATCATGGGAATTAGTTGGTCTATGATAGTAAATTTTACATTAGAATTTGATTTTTTAACTTATGGATAAAACTTTTTGATACTAAGCAAAATAATTATAAGAACATTTGTGATGATTTGTAAAATTTTATTTTTATTTGATCGAGGAAAAATATAGGTTTTACATGGATCCTATAACTATATTATTCAAACATATATTCAAGTTAGCATAAAAATGAATAAAAATAGACAAACTAGTCTTCTAGACTAGCTAGAAAGATAAAGAGACTTCTAGGAAAACACCCCAAAAACTCCAAGAAAGCTACACTAAACTTCTGGAAAAAACTAAGTTAAAAAAAAAAATAAGGACCAATTTTAATTATTAGACTCTTCTAAGTTGGATTAATTCATAGCGTGTCTAGAGTAGTAATAAACTTTTCTTTGGTTTTGATTTTTGTAATCTAACCACGAGTTTGTCTACTCAATCCTTCCTCCTTGTCCTAGTCTCTATTATTTTTCCTTAGATTTTTGGGTGAAGGTTAAGGCTATCTTAATTTTATTTCATAATGCCTATTCTACTTTCCATTTTATTGATCCTCTTAGGAGGGGTAGTGGTAGGCAAAAATGTCATGGTCAACCCTTTCTCCTTGGGAGGGTTGGTTTTTCCACCACTAGTTTGAGGGATGAACCCCACATTTATTCTAGTATCCCAATCCTTTATGAATTTATCTAGATCATATTTTAGTGCATTACATTCTTCCATTTGTTTTATGATAATCCTTTTGTAGTGTTTCATCTTACCTTCTAACTCCATCAGTTTCAAAATTAAAATTAAATGAAGGTCTGAGGTTTTTTTCCCATAATTCTTTTCCTTATGGTTTTTTAAAGGAGATGATAAGTATTCATCCTATATTCCTATGTGTTCTTAACCCTCTTCTCCTTTGGACTCTTAGGATTTTGAGCTTTTCATTTGATATATTTGGATTCGATTATGATCTCCAATGAGTGGAAACTTTCAGAATGGACTTCATCCCAAGATTTTTTGGAAGATTAATGATTTTACTCCACAATATCCATAGGCTTATCATGTCCTCCACATAATCCTCCATAGAATTTTTGTCCATCAGACACATTTCCTTCCCTCTCAGAACTGTCCCTCTCTTTGCTATGAAGAAAATTACACCTTGGTAGATGAGATCACTTGCAAAATTTGCTTTGAAAGTATTTACCATGATTTTGAGTGATTTAAATAGGTTACATGGAAAAATTA
Source organism: Torreya grandis (assembly GCA_037957365.1). Classification (NCBI taxonomy): domain Eukaryota; kingdom Viridiplantae; phylum Streptophyta; class Pinopsida; order Cupressales; family Taxaceae; genus Torreya; species Torreya grandis. The sequence continues at coordinate 3,617,208 of JARHVA010000733.1, forward strand.
TTTCATTTCCTTTAAAGTTATTCAAGATCATAAAGTGGTGAGATAAGATGACATGGAATTCACCTTCAAGTGTTATATATTTCATTATATGTAATCATATGTCTAGCCAATACTTTGGTAGATTCATCTTTACGAAGCCTTTATTCTTGTTGAATATGTCCACACTAGAATTAAACAATTTATTTAAGACATCATGTTTTTTAATTAATCCTTAAATTATTTGGTATCATCATAACTCATGCTAGTCACCTCCCTAATCAATTATTTTGATATTTTTATCTCTACTCCTCTCATTCTCACTTTCATGTGCTGTCAGCCTAGGGTGGAATCCTTTGACACCTCCTCATCATAACCAATGATTTTGGTTATGAAATCAACTAGACTAACCTATTTCAAATTACACTAAACTTCAAGATTATAGTTTGATTTAGTGTAAGAGATGGGTTTAATTTTGTCCCTATCCTATCCCATCATGACTTTCTTTCTCATTTTCAAACTAATAATTCAAACCACAATTTATATTGACTTCATGTGCTTCATTCAAATAATATAGATTGTATATATAATGGATCTACCATGCCATGCCTTACTCACACACTTTAACCTTACCAATAAATGATAGTATCATATTTTAAAATTAGTATTCATTAATATAATTCTAATCATTTAAGATTGTTCACTATGAAATTACTCCCCCTCCTTAGACATAATGATGGGGTTGGAATAATTAAATATTAAGTTAATAATTTGAGGTGTCAAGTCATCAAAATTTCACCATACAATAATTTTTTTATTGAGGACCCCAAAATTAGCCATCCCATTGGCTACCTTATTACCCTCCCTAAACACATGGTCTATGGTGACTTATTTGCAATGTTTTAGTAACTCTCTTGCATCATAAATCTCTTGTTTAATAGGTTAGGAGGGATCTATTTTATCAGAGAGGGTGTTGAGGATATTTATAGAGTCCCCTTAGACTATCAAATTTTTGATACCTAACTAAAACTAGTTGGATACACCAGAGAGCCACTCTATCCCAAGTCACATGGTTGGTTTGAGATCCCATTAGCCCTATGTAGGGAGCTATGACTCCCCCCTCTAAGCTTCTAATTACCCTTACCCTTCCATCCAAACTCAAGTTACCCTTAGATACCCCATAAAATTTCAACTTACTCTAGTTTAGATGAGGTATGAATCATTTGACCTAATTTCTATCAATTTTTTAATCTGGTTTTATGGTCAATAGTTCGATATTTCATTCTTAGAGGATAGAAATTTTGAGGTTGGAGGCTGTAACTTTATTTTTCAAAGTAAATTCATTCTATTTTTTGATTATGGATGCACATAACTTGAGGAAAAAAGATTTGAGATAGACCCTTTTGTAGTTAAAAATGTTGTTACTTAATTTCTAGATTTCCCAAAAAACATGAGGAAGGGAAAGGTGCCACAAGAAAGTAAGAGAGGATAAATTCCAAGGTTATTTCCACTAATAAATAAGGTCCAAGAGAGAGCTTGGTTTGACCCAAGCCATGTTGAAATTCACAAGGGATGAGGTCCCATAACTTGGAAACAAAGGTGTAGTCTATGAGGAGATGAGACACCATTTACTCAATGGATTTTCACAAAACACACCTATTAGGGATGACCAAATCTCTTTTGGCTAGGTGTAAATGATAAGGATTTTATCTTGAGTAGCTATCCATAATAAGATGATGATCTTGGTAGTTATATTTTTAACCCATAAAAGCCTCCAAAAATTCCAATCTTAGTGCTTATTCAGACGAACCAAGTAATGATTTAAAGGAGTATTCTTTATTTCCCTTTGTTGGCCAAAAGAAGTCTTCTTTGGGTTAGATGGAAATGTTGAATGATATAAGTTTAGAGTTAAAATATTAAATATCTAAGAGAGTATCCTAACTGGTTTAATTCACCTATAAACTCTTACACTTCTTGATTCCTTCTCCTTCCTCACAATAGTCTTTGAATTTTATCTCGAGGAGGTTTTTGAATCTAAGATTACCTATGACCAGGGATATTTTGAGGTTGAGGTACTGGAAAATACAAGGTTCATTTAAGAATTCAAAATTTTTCCATTTCCTACCCTCTATCTGCTACCTTTTCTTAAGAGAAAATTACTAGCATAAATGGATTTCTAAAAGGCAAAACCATCATCAGGCACATCCTCCCATAGAAGGATATCCTCATCCCTACCTTCAAGATACTTAACTTTAATGATACTAGTCCAATTATTGTCCTCCTTAATCACCTTCTAACATTGTTTAGTAATGAAGGCATGGTTCATAATATTGACCCTTATAAGACCCCGTCTACCATTTAATTTAGGGAGACATACTTTTTATTGAATAACTAAATGGAATCTAAATATATCTTCTGCACCTCTCCAAAGAAAATTACATTGTATTTTATCCACTTTATCAAAAATATTACTAGGGATATATAACATAGACATGAAAAACACCTAGATACTTTAGAGAGATTTTTTTAAGAGTTGAGGTTTCTTATCTTGGGAAATCATATTACCTTTCTAGCCACTTATCTTTCTTTAGATTCCACCTAGAAGAGGATTCCAAAAGGAGTGCATCCTTAAACTAAACAGAGACATCCCTAAGTAAGTGGAAGGTAACTTACTAATAAAAAATATGAGAACACCTTCCAATTTATTATGTAGGCCTTCTTAGGCTCTCAAAAAAATTGATCTCTTTCTATAGTTTATCCATTGGTCTAACACCAATTCATAATCCAAAAATATTTCATTAAAATATTTTACTTTGTATACTATAGCATCACCCATCAAGAATGTATAATCTATAAACTATTCATGAGTGACTAGGGGTATACCCGAGGCTACACTAACTCATTTAATCAAATGTTTCCTCTTGGATGCCTATAAACTTCTATCTAGGGTCTCAACCAATATGATGAAGGGTTACAAGGATAAAGGGTACCCTTTCCTTAATTCTCTCCCTACCTAAAAACCCCCTTTTGGGACACCATTAACCAAGATAGAAAACTTTAGAGAGGATATAAAAGAGTAAATGAGGTATTTGAAGGAGTTATAAAATCTAAAACTCTCTAGAACTTTGTCTAAAAATCACCATGAAACCCTGACATAGGATTTATTCTTATCCAATTTTAAAAACATGTCTTATATGGTTGAACTAGACACTAAATAGATGGCTTCATGAACTATTTTTATCTCATATTTAATTTTTATCCAAAACACAAAAGTTCATTATTTCTCATCTATAATATTTTCTAAAAACATTTTTATCATTAAATCCAAAGTTTTAGAGAAAATTTTATAGATGGTAGAATAAATACTAATGGGTCAAAAATCATTCATTTGATTTGCTCTAGGTTTCTTTGGAATTGAAACTAATAATGTGTTATTCAATTCCCTTAGTATTATTCTAACTCTAAAGAAATCACTCATAGTTTCTTCCACTTCATAATGAATGATTTATCAAAATTGTTGGAAGAAAAAAGGAGGGAATCCATTTGGCCCCAAGAACCTCTTTTGGGGATGGATTTTTTAGGAGGTTGAGATTTTCACTCTAACTAATGACTCTAGGGATTATCAGTAACAAATTATCTTTTGTTTCCTTGTCACCTAGACTATTTTTAGATGAAAAATTTCTAAATATATAATGGTTTGTTCATCAATGGTTGTCTCTTCTTCACACTTACTTTTATCTTCCTGCATCATGTTTAAAATTTAGTTGGTGTTTCTAGATGTTTCTTGATGGAAAAAAATATTTTTATCACCCTCCATTAGCCACATAAATCTAGACTTCTACTTCCATAACACTTCTACCCATGCCTCAATATTTTATTAACTATAGAGTAACTCTTTTTCCTTATTGATTAGGCCTTCATTGGAACCTTGAGTGGCATACATGAATTCTATCAATTGCAACTCATCTTCTAATACTTTATATTATTTAAAAATGTTTCTTAACATTATCTATTCTAGAACTTTAGTTTATATGTAACAAAGCTTATTTTTTTGGCCAAGTTGAACATGTCAGATCTAGAAAAAGGAACCTTCTACTAGTCTTTAAGGGATTCTTGGAATTTAGGATGAAAGGTCCACATTTTATTAAATCTAAATGGGATATTCTTAGGTTTTGATTTTTTTTCCTAGAGATCATAATGGGATTGTGATTTGATCCTATTATAGAGAGTGTTGTCAAAGAACTAAAAAATTTGATGTCCCAGTTAAGAGATATAAGAAAATAGTCAAGTCTCACTTGGATTAGGTTCTCTCTAACTCTCAAATTGGTCCAAGTAAAATGATTATATTTTAACTCCACATCTACTAGTCCCACCTCAAGAATGAAATCATTAAAATCATACATGATTTATGTGAAGTATTTAATTCCTCCCTTTTTTCATTGGGGTTAGGGGAATTGAAATCTCTCACAATTATCCATTTCTAGCTTTCACTATTCTTCCTAAAATCTATCAAATCTTCCCAATGCTTATTTCTTCTTAGTATTGAATTTGGGTCATAAATGTTAGAAAGGATCCATTAATTTTTGTACTAATTTTATATAAATAACACTATAATATGATTATTATTTTAGAATAGAGGATCTCCTTCCAAGTTTTAGGGGTCCCAAAAATAGTTAAACCTCCAAACTCTCCATTAGAATTAACAATAATGGACTTTGATTTTTTCTAATTATTGTCCCTAAATTTATTAAAAGATTCACTCAAAATATTAGATTATTTAATAATTAAAATCCATGGATTGTTATTTTTTTCATGTTTCTGATTATTCTCTATTTATTGGGGTTATTGAGATCCCTAACATTCCAAGAGATTATCTTAATTTCTTGGTAATTGTGAAATGTTTTTTGAGGGTTTTTTGGGTATTATTAACATTCACACTTGTTGTCTCCTTATTACTTACTAATTTGTTAGGTCACCTTCCTTGAATTTTAAGATCCTCCCCTATCTTAGTTTTCTTCTTTCCTTTCATGATCCTCATCAGGTCCATTGCTCTTCTTTATTTTGGTCTTCAGTTCTTGAAGAGGAGCATTGACCTTTCTCTATGAATTACTCTTTGGACCTATTTATCAATGGATTAAGGGTATCTAAACTCACTTGGGGGAGAATAAAATGTACTGATACCTCCTTTCTAATCCTTGGGTCTTAAGGAGAGGCTATATAAAATTAGACTCGTTGTTGTGATGACTCTCATGCATGGTTCTTTCTCCTCATTATCCAGGTTATTTTAACGCAAGCTTGATTTAACCTTTAGATGTCCTACCACTCCACTTATACCTAGTCCTTGAATGTGGAAAAAATGCAATATGGACATCCTTCTATCCATGTACCCATTTTTCACTTCTTCAAGTTCCTTAGGTTTTGGAGAAATGCAATAGAATCCTAAACTCTTTTTTGGAGCTAATATGCTGAATTTAATTTTCTTCTCTTTTGCCTAATTAGTTTGAATAAAAAAATTTCCTTCAATTTTTTTGATGAAAATAAATATTTTATACTTAATCATTCCCTAATACTCAACACCATAAACATTGTAAGGGTTTAAGGGGTTTCCACCCATTTTTCTAGCTCTACAGGCCCATGTTGTTTGGGATAAATCACATGAAGGTGTTTGGGGGAATTAGAGGTGATTGAATGTAGTGGTGGTGTGTGCCTTAAAAATAGTTGGTTAGGTCAGACTTATGGTAAGATCTATGAATCATCAAATTTTGCTTGGATATTAGAGACTTTTTTGACCCATAATGGTTTCTTTGTTTCCAATGAATGTTTATTTTTGGGACAATAATTTTTCATATGACTAAGGATATTGTTTTTTTTTATAGATGGTTTAGTCTATTTAATACTCAATGGGTTGGGTCCACACCCCATATTTAGATTTAGTCTTGATGGATAACTAGATAGTATTATCTACCAGGATAAACACATTGAATCTAGATACTATCATTCTCCTCCAAGATTTGGTTGTTGGGTAAATGGAAATAGGTTGTCCCAAGGATTTTTTATTCCCATTATGACTTTGGGTTCCCAAAATTATAGGGTTAGCTTAAGTAGAAGCACCCACATAGGGATATTTTCTAACATAGAGCTATTTAAGTTGGTTCCAACTTTCCATTTTTTGATGCTTAGGTTTGATTTACCCATAACCCATGACCTTTATGATAATAATTTGAAGTAGTCCTTAAGGATTGTGAAATTAATCATGACGAATTTATTTCCTAGGGATACTACTTCCAATTGACCCTTTTGTTTCTATCTCTAGTTTGCCCATTTTTTGAAAGAGTTAATGTTTAGTCTGAAGCTATTGACTCTATCCAAAAATGAGTTTTTAAGTTTACTATAAACCTTTTCAAATATAGTGTCATGGACATTAAAACACACCTCATTATTTTTCATGGAAGGCTTCAATTAGAAATACATCAAATTTGAATCCATAAGCCTTTTCCTAGTGCACAGTTTATCCAAGAAACTGACTTTCATGACTTATTGGAGGGGGCCTCTTTTCTACTTTGTGGGTAATTATTCCCTATTTGGACAATTAAACCTGCCTCCACCATGACACCCAAAATCTATTAGGGTGTCACATTACCTTCTAGTGGGTCACCTGTGTCATCTACAGCTGAATCTAAGGTTTCACACCCTTTTCTTGATTCAAAATTTGGGATTCATTTTTTCCACCTCCACCTTCATATTCCAATCTCTTGATAATAAAAATATGAAAATTGTTGCATGTGAGGGCTTAAATTTTATGATTATTATAAGAACATTTTAATGAAAGTAAAAACATAGTTTATTTTTGATGCAATTAAGTCATATTAATATATTTATTTAAGTATTTAGATTTATCTTTCCAAAAATATCCTCTAATATCCTTTCTAAATGTGTTTTTATAAAAAAAATCTTAAAATTATTAAACATTAGAGAAAATATATATTTGTTATTTTCTATAATTAATAGATACATCAATGATTTCCAACAAAAAGAGTCAAATATTTTTTGTAAATAAATGTCATTAATTTAATATTCAACTATTTTATGTAGGTTTATGTCATGTTTTAATTGTTAACTATATATTTTTAGATGACACTAATAGCCTAGTTAAGGTTGTTGGCATAAGTCAATCTTGAATTCCCATAATTAGGCTAGTAGCTTGTGAATGTTTAACGTTTGAAATTGAGTGGGTATACAAAGAGCCCACATAATTTACTAATAAATATTTTACATAAAATTTTAACATGTTTCAAACTTATTCTTAGCTAACTATAATTAATGATGATAATTTTCTATTATTTCATGATATACTAAGATCAATGATACATCCGATGACATTATTCATTTTTGCATAATATCACCTTGCTCACATCTTCTTATTATATTTATATATAGATTAATATTCCTAAAAACACATAAATCCTTACATGAGACTTAGATTATATATAAATATCAGTATACATTTTTACTTTCTTCTCACATTTATGTTTAATTTTTTTATTTGACAGGGTTTTATTGATTTGATTTCATCTCATGTTTTTTTAATACAATAGATCGATGTATCTTGAATTTGGATAGGGTCATCATGTGGACTTGTTTTCAAAAGGAACTAAATTTTTATAGGGTAGAGTGTATCTAAGAAGGAGAATATCACATTATAGAGATGTGGGAAGATGATTTGATGTTGTTGTTAGTGTTGTGTAGTATTAGATGGAAAAGTAAATTTACCTTATTCAATTGATGAATTTGAAACCTTGTTAGATATTGAGAATAAATGATACTACATTCCATGGGAAAAGAGTGAATTATTAAAGCGTGGATATTCATCCATTCCCCTAGTTCATACTAATTAAATTTTTAGTGACTTAAAGGTAAATAATGTTATGAAATATGGAGATTATATTGATGACAATAAAAGCACCAAAAATTATACTAAACCTATAGATACAACTAATTATCACCAACAATGTCATTATCAAACATAAATGTTATAAAAAAGACAATGCCATATCCCAAGGTTTTGTAACTCATGTGTCAAAAGATCATAAAATTCATGAAGTGAGATTGTGACCCTTGATGTTTGGTGTAATTATTGAAAATGTGGTAAATTAATTTTATGATTTCTCAAACTTGCTACAACCTAATAAATTGATATCTTGGCCAATAAAACATTTGATTTTTTGTGAAACAATAAGTACCCTTATGGTAAATAAAGTTAGATCTTAATTGGATGGTTCATAAATTATACATAGCAGTGAACACAATATAAAGTTCAAGGGAGTTGCTAACAAATTGATCCATCTGTGCTCATCCATGAGAAAACATGTTACAATGGTAACAATTAAAAATATAAATGAAGGGGACATCATATAATTTAAGGTATTGGATTTTAAGACATTTGGTGTGCATATTGATAGAGTATTCATGCCTCCTTGAAAATGATGCTTCTTATCTAAATGATCTCTCATATAATGGCCTACTAAGAAATTGGTTGACATAAATGACTCTCCTTTAAATCTCAGATTCAAACAAGTCATAGATAAGGTTGAGCTAAACATGTGAGATGCATTAGAAGAGAGACAACCCCAATTGGTATGTCTATTTTATTTTGATTCCACTAATTAAAATCATTCCTAAAAGGTGATCATAAGACCCTTCAATGCTAAAAAATATCAAAAATAATGCCACTCTAGCTAGTTAATCAAATAAAAATATTGATAAGGATATATAATGGTCATTTTTTGGATGAAGTGGTGAATGTAAAAAATTATTGTTGAAAATAATTTTATATCAAAAAAATTCCCCATGATTTAGTCACATATTTATGGCACAAAACTAGAGCCATGGACAAAGAAGGCATACAGAATTTTGTGTTAGATGCATTAACAAAAAATTACATATTTAATATGGGTGACGAATAAATGGAGGTACATAAAATTAAATTTTATTGGATGGATATATATCATAATGCATGAAAAAATCTTATGGGTACCCAAGATAAATAGTGACATGTGAAGATTAGATAACACATGTAGTTTTAGGAGCACCTTATATAGTCATAAATCAGACTAGATAAATAGTGACATGTGTGTAGTAAATCATAACACCAAAAAAGAGAAATAAAGGTCAAATGCAACTACAATAATTACTTTCATATAAAAGAATCATAGAGATAAATTCAGATATTTCTTTGCATTTAACTCATTTTTAGGACATGATGAAATAAAATTCCTTCAAAGGTTGATTCCTACATTCTATACTCACAATTTAATGCCAAAAAAGTGTAATGAGTATCTAAAATTATTCAAACTTCTACTAGCATCATACCAAATTTTAACAAGATAATAACTTGCATGTAATTCATAAGTTGAATGCATAACCATACTATTAAAAAAGATACTGTCAATATTAAAAAAAACACGTAGATTTGAAGTAAAGGAAAATGGTCAAGAATAAAACTATAGCCAACACACCAAATATTCCAAATAAAATGCCAAAGAGATGTTACAACATGTTACAAAGCTATCATGTATACAATAAAGGCATTATAATGTCACTAAAGGTGTGATGCATGGGTAAGAGACTAATAAAAAAATGCAGGCCAAAGAAAGATCGTAAATCAGATCAATTTTTTTTTACTACTTATGCTACTACCCAAAACCATGTAGGAGGGGTGTTGGAATTTAAAAAAAATAGAAAGCATTAAAGCTAAAACCAAAATGCTAATCTTCTAAAAGAATAAAAAAATTGTTTTTCTAAAAAATATACAGTCACAATTTTGAGTATTTATTTTAAATTATGATTTGGGTTTATATAAAATTTTGATAAAAATATATTAGGTATAAAATGAATAAACCCTTTAAATTTTAGATAAAAATAATAAACCATTAAAAATATTCAGTCTATTGAATTTGATGAGTTTGTTGATTTTACTTTGCCTACTAGGAATAATGCATATAAGAAAAGAATTACTTTTTCAATCTTGATAAAAACCAGAATGCTAAGAGAAGCAAAAAAAAGTGTTTTTATTTTGTTTAGAGATTTAAATTCTCTCTTTCTCTTTTTAATAAAAAAATAATGGATTTAAAAAAATCCTTGAGCAACCTGCAACATCTTAGATTAGAGGTTTAAAAAAGACTTAAGCAAACAAGGTGAAGAAAATGAGATGGATAAAAAAATATTGTAAGGGTGAAGCCATTGAAAAAAATCTATGATTCCTCCTCAAATCTTGCACATACAAAAACCAATTTTAAAAGACAACCTACTTTGATAACATATTAGGATTTATGCCAAGAATGTTTAACAATGACAAAAAAGAATGCAAAAATTAATGAAAGCAAGAAACAATATTACCTCTCATGGAGTAAGTAAAAAATGAGATAAATTTTAAAGTGGGAAACAAAATGTATCAGATAAAAGCTCATGTTATTTTATTATAAGTCTTGCTACCAAAATCTTCAAAAGTACAAAATTGAATCAAGAGCACAAGAGAAGAAGAAAGAGAGCTAGAGATTCTAATGAGGAAAAGAGGAGAGGAAGAACTATTTTATAGATATAGAAGAAGAAAATGAGAGTTACATAGAACTCCATTATGACCTTAAAAACCCTCTGAGTGTGTTACACTTGTGTCCTAATCCCTTACAAAGAGAGAAAACTGTGTGCCATGTGGGGAAGGGAGAGTTACATGCAAGTAATTCTAAATCCAACAAGTAGATTAGGGAGGTGAGTGACACCTAATAAAGGTAAGAATACAATGCATTTAAAAATATAAATAAATGTACACATAACTAAGACTCAGGATAATACTATAAATTTAAGGACCCAAATAAAGTTAATTCTCCAATAGGGTTTAAGAAAAAAAATGTCTATGTAGAAATTAATGTTGCTAGTACAACTAAATCATTAAAAACATAGCCACTAATCCTCTACTTATAAATGGATAATGATTTTAGTGAAAATAAGAGTCATAAATTATTTACATTTGCATCAATGTTAACATCAAGAAGGGCATTAAATATTGTGTATGCAAGCTTCCTACAAGTAGGATACACACATGAATATATATATAAGAGTTTTAGTAGATTAACAACATCATTATGAAAATTAGACACATTTTCATTTCCACATATCATAGACACCTACAAAAAATACCAAGAGGGGTCAATTACATTCACTCCTTACATTATTTAGGAAGTTTGTGACTTCAAGGCCTTTATAGACCCACACTTGTTACATGGAAACTAAAAGATAATGGGTATTATCAAACCAAATGTGTTCAAATTTTATGTTGTCGATGACATACCAGTGATGGAATATAAAGCAACAATAAAGGATATCTAATGGTATTATCCAATACCAATTTGGTGTACAAAGGATAATGGTGAACCAAACTTGTTGTAAGGGCAACCTCCTTTGGTGCCTTTCAAATAATTTAAAGAAATAGAAGATTTGAAAAAGGGAATAAAATCATATATTAAACATTGTGGGAAAAGTGTAATAGATGAAGGTAGAGAATATTGGCTTCCAAAGTTGACATATTGGTAAAATGTTTTGTGTGCTTTAGATAGTCTATTTATAAATTATAGTAGGATGTCAAATATTTTTTTTCCACAAAAATACAAGACAATGACATATAAAACCAAATAATATGAGCCACATGTTTTCATATATTAGACTAAATTAATCAACATATCCCAAGTAATAATGATATTATGTTGGGTCTATTTGTGGAATATCTAAACAAGCATTCAATCCATTAATATGTGTATACATATAACATATGTTTTCAGTACAACCAACATATTAAAATGAAAATATATGGATGTGAATGACATATGGGGATATTTACCTTAAATCAGTAAGTGAGAATGTGGATAAAAATGTGAGGATTCAATATTGGAAACTCTCAAAGCTAGAAGGTGGTGAAACATTGTATCGAGACTATTTGATGCCTAATAAAACATGGATAAAATCAAATGAAATAAAAACATACATTGATCTAGATATCATCATATGGGCATGGACACCAAATAAAAAATCAAAAGGAGGATTGATTAAGATTTATAGAAAAGGACATGAGGCCATTGAATCATACCTTTTACTACCTAAATAGGGCAATGAATGCTAAGGTTAAATTACTAAAGGTCATAAATTAATATGTGATATCATCTTATCCCTAGATGTGGGTTTTTTAAAATTTCCATTCCAAAACATACTCAAATAACTTGGATTTACATTTTTATAATTATTGCTTAATATGAATTGAATATTGATATAGATTGATTATATTTCATTAGCTTATATTCAATCTTATTATCCCTAGTTTTATTCAAACTTCTTATTGTTGACCCATTAATGGGATGACTATATTGTTTATCAAACATGAGTGCAAGATTAATATTTATTTGTATTTTTTTCATAATTATGTAGAGATAATAATACATTTTAGTTAATGTTCAAGTATGTATTCAAATTTATTTTCAAACATTTTACATTTACTAGCATTATTCTACTTAAGTTCATGGGAGATGCACTATTAACGATACAATAATTTAAGTTTTGAGGTTCACACTAAGTTGATATGTGTTTTAAAAACACAACATAAGTTAATGATGTAATAAAAAGAGGGTTATGAATAATTTAACTACAAGAAAATTATTTCTATTTTAGGTTTAGGTCATTGGGAATCCATAGAGTCATGGAGGCCTATTTTTTTCTCAAGGTGGAATCAACAAAATGTGCAAATCCATTGAAAAATTTAGTCCACTTTATCTCTCTATTTATACACATTTTTGTGCTCATAATATGCTATCATATTATGGATTATATATTAACTTTAAAATAAAAAGGGGCATCTATGGACGTGTTAATTAATGTATTTCATATTAGACTATGACTGGGTCTATTAGTCATGAATATATCATGTACTTTGTGGCATGAAAATAAATTTTATAAACCATGATTTAAAACATATTTGAGTGGACACACATTTTCATAATCAATAAAAATTTAATCAACATATACAAAGTAATATTAATGATATTTATGTTGGGTTTATTTATGGATGATTTAAAAAAGTATTCAATCCATTGATGGATGTGTATGTGGGACATATGCTTCTAGTATGAATAAAAAATAAAAATGGAAATATATCAATGGGAAGGGAAGATGGGGATACAAATTTAATTAAAACAAAAGGTGAGAATGTGGCTAAAAATATGAGGAGCTTTTAATATTATAATCCTTTAAGGAGAGACAAAGGTGAATCATTGTATCATGATTGTTTGAAGCCTAATAAAACATGGATTGTTAAACAAGATGTTGATGTGGATATAATCATCTAGACATGGACATAAAAAGAATGGAAATGAGGATCCATTAATATACAAAAAAAGGACATGAGGTCATTAAATCAAAAATTTCACTAATTGAACAAGGCAATAAATTCTTAAAGGTGAAACTATTGAATATTATACACCAATATGTCATATCATATTTCTATAGGATGTGGGTTTTTTGATATTTCTATTCCAAAACATGCTATAATAACATGACCTTAAATTTTTACAACTATTTAATATGAATTAGAGATTGATATTTATTTCATTGAATTATTTGTCATATGTGTGGAAGACTTACATTAATACCTTAAGAATGTAGTAGTATTTTTCATTCAATATTAGTTGAAGATTAATATTTATTTCATAAAATTAGTTTTCACAATTATCGAGCTAAGAATATATTTAAATTAATGTTTAATTATGTAATATTTTTTAAAATTTAAGTATTAGCATTATTCTAATTTATTTCATGGGACATGTGCGAGTAGTGGCACACCATAATTTTTGGGGTTCACACTTATGATGTGTGTTTAAAAAACACAAGTTACAAAATCTAGTTATGAAATAAGGAAAGTGGTGTGAAGTTTTGAACTACAAGGAAATTATTTCAAGTTTAGGTTTGGATTTAGACACTTTTAAATGATTTTATTTGCTATTCATTGACCTATTAAATTTTTATATTCACTTTATCATTTCTTCACAACAGTGGCTTCCATACATCAAAAAAATAAATATATAATAGTTAAAACATTTAAAGCACATATATTAATTTTAATAATTATACATCAAAAGAGAAAACATGGAAATCATCAAAAAACCATAGATTCATGGAGGTCTATTTGTTTCTCATGGTGGCATCAATAAAATGCACTTATCTATTAAAACTTTAATTCCACTTAATATTTCCATATGTCCACCTTTGCCTACTTAAAATATGGAAACATAATGTAATCATGTCCCAAAAACCAATGAAGCACATATAATTTTTAAAACATACATGCGATAGTAAATTAAATACAATGGCAATCAGAACGGGATCATGAGAACATAGATTCATGGACTCTCCTAGAGCACATCTTAATTTGAAATTGAAATGGGTATTCATGGACATGTTCATTTTTATATTTCACATAAGTTATAATATGACTAAGTCCATTAGTCATGAATATATCATGTACTATGTGGCATGACACTAAATTTGAAACTTGATTTAAAACATATTAGTGTGGCTATAAAATGATTAATTATTTCCCATTTCCCAATACATAAAGTTTGAAATTTTAAAATTTTAATTTAATGTATGTGGTAACCACTTTGGTTTTACAAGAACATGCCCATTATACACAAGATAGGAATAATATGAGAAACATAAGCCTATATTATTATCTAACATAGAATGGGCACATGCTCATTCTACACATTTAGATAAGAATAATGACCTCTAAATAGATAATATGTGAAATAGAGTCATATGTTCTTATCTAGTGTATAATGAGCATGTGCTCATTTTGCATAAGTAAGAATATTGATAATTACGTTTTACATTAGGCACATGGGCAATGAAAAGTGTTGACCAATACTTTACATGGTGACAATAAGTATGTTTTACTATGTTGTACTAATATTTTTAAATCTTCCATGTTGTGATGTGAGTTGTTAATATATGGTAAATTTTGGATAAATATTACATATTACAATAAAAACTATTAGGTAATATTATGACAACTATGGGCATTGGGGTCATATTATGTAAATTATCAGGGCCCACTTCAACTACTGGACCTTGCTCAACTAGTAGCCCATTTCACCTAAATATGAATTTAAAAGTAAAAACCCAATTAAGATATAACTGGAATTTGATTTCACACTATACTTTGAAATATAATAATAGCTATATAGGAATTTGATATCACATTAATTAAAACAAATAATAACAATATTGGAATATGATATCCCACAGTTAAAAAACCAATAATAACAATATGGAAATCCTATTCCAATAATTATAAAACTAGAAATGGTAATACTAAAAGTCCAAATTGTTAGGAATATGTACAAATTTAATGAAATTATGGTTATAGGTACATATTGACAATTGAAATATGGTATGTGGAGTTGAGGAATACCTTCTCAAATCTTTCTATTGTGATGGTCAATTTTCTTAATAATCATTCACAACATTGTAGATGCTTTGCAAAATCTATTTTTTTCTTTCTCTATGTTGACCCATTCACTTTATTATGTGTTATTTTATTTTTATATTAGGTAATCCACCATGATGACTATTTTTAAAATTCATTTATACCTTCTAGATTATTCTTGCCCATAAACCTTGGTCTTCTTTAATGATGGACTAGTAGAATCTTAAGATTTTTTGTTCTCTTATAGTCATTTTATGTTCTGCTTAAGTGTGCATGTTCTCAACTTATTCTAACTATTTATTTTGGATTAAAATGGTACAAAGTATTCATAACATTCTAACTAGTGAGGTCAACATCCATTTTCATTAGTGCAATACTAGCTTAAACTTCATTGAGATTCATTTGATCAATATATATTATTTGGTGTTTATTGTCTACAATGTCTAGATCTCATTATAGATTGGATCCAATAGGAAATTCAAACATGGGATCATCCAAATATGTAACAAATACAAATGATATCCAATTCCATGTTTTTATGGTTGATATTTTAACTTTAATTATGCTACATAAATAAAGGTCTTTGTCTATGACCATTCTCTATATCTAATCTCTGATAATAAAATCACCATCATCAAAGCTTTATCAATTTATAGGTTAATCTATTTCTATGCAGGATGTAGAGGGTGAACCATATATATCATTAGTTTTATTTATACTTTCATTTAGATCCTATTCATATGATGTATCATTATGAATGAATTCTTATTCAGTATTTTCTCGTGATTCATCCTTATCCACTTCTTTATCAACATTAGTGTATTCTGCTGTGGAATTTGTTGCATCCTTTTTAGCTTTGTATTCTAACATGACCATTATTAATACATAAAACACATCCTCAATGGTTTGTGCATGTATTTATAGGGCCTTAAGGCTTCTTCCTCACCCTCCTTATGATTATTTTTTTGGGGTTGTGCTCAATATATTTTTCTTATTCTACTTGTTAGTTTACCTCTACTAGAAGAGACATGGGAGTCTCTATCATGGATAGAAGTAGAACAATCTCCTTTTGGGGAGAAAGTAAAGGTGAGAACTATTTATATGGATATAGGACTAGTGTGGGCAACTTTAATGGTGATAAATATTTGGGTGATGGTGGTGCCCTTTATGGTGGTCATTGTAGATATTTATTTTTATTATAATTTGGTATAGTATTTTCCTCAACCAAGTTTTTACACTTGGAATATTATTAAATGGGATCCATCACATGAATTTTCATATTCTTTGTCTGTTTTCCATTATAATTGATAATTATTTCATTCCCTACTTCTTCTTACCCTTATAGGCTACCATGGATGTATCTAAATGCAAAACATGCTCCAATTTCTCATGTATATCTTTATCATTTCTCTTTTTTGGATTCAACTCATAATATATCATATGTCATGATCCTACCATATACTCTATTATTTAAGGATCAATAGTAGTGGAGTCATCACTAGACTCACTTTCTTATCTTGATGTAGTACTCCTAGGGTTACATACATGGTTGATAGAATTATCATATCCCCATAAATTTTCATGATATTTGATTTGATATTAAACATGTTTGGAACCCTATCAATGGCCTCTAAAAATTAATGCATAGATAACCCATATGAAATATTGATCCATCTAGACTAATTTACATTCACGAGTCTAATTTTTGAAAGGGAATAATGTTTCATAACTATGAACTCTACATATCCCCTATAGGATTATATAAGTGCACTTGAGATGTGCTACTCATTCCCAAAATAAGCAGTCATTTTATCAACCATCTATCCATTACAAATTTTATTTTTTTATTATATTTTCCATGCCCAAATTTTTACAATGCCCTTTGAAAGGTGGCTTATATTCTAGAAGGAAGAACAAAGATTTTTCACCATAACCATTTAGGATTCTAGTTTCATCTAATATTAATAAAATTAGTATCATATTGCACATGAAAGTCTCACTAGAGCATTGGGATATTTTTTATTTTCAATGCTAGAATCAATAACGTAATTTCAAATATTGAATTGAACACCTCATGCTCACAGTCTGTGTGTAATGTATAAGAAATGTTTGATAATATTATCTCAAATTCTACCTCCTCCCAACTTGGTGCCAACTAATTTAACAAAAATATAAGTGGCACCATAGACCTATAAATGGTGGCACAATAATTTTAGATTTCCTATTAAAATAGTAGAAATCTAAAATTAGAAATCTTTTTTATAATTTAATAATTGTGCCACCATTTATAGGTCTATGGTATTGGCCAAGGTGAATTTCATATCTTTGCATGAGCATGGCTATCCTATTGGCTTAAATATACACCTAGGGAATATTTTAATTATGTACCATATGAAATAAAACCTATATTTATGAACATGAGAAAACTTGAATTGCACCTAATTTTTGCCTTACTAAAATAATGTAGCTTGAACAACTAAATTACTCTAATTTTCACTGGCACCAATTTGATGCTTGCATCATATAAAATAATGTCATAAGTAACTAAATTCCCACTTTACAATATGCTATAATTATCTAGGTCAATTTCATTCTTGTTTCCTTGGTAATTATAGTCATAGACCTTGCACTTTGAAACCTTAGATTCCCAAATTTACCCATGTATAAATTTTTTGGGTATTGCATTTATACAATATCATCTATTAGTGCTTCAATATTCCCTTCTAATTCCTTAGGAATCACTTCCTTAATATGTGTCAATTTATCCCTAGGTGGGATTTATACTCACACATTATTGTAATTACCTTTAACTCTTAGACCCAAGATCCATTTATATTTAACTTTATTCAACATTGTAGTTTGAAAACCTAATTGGAAAACCCTTGGATGGAGAATGTTTTTGAATCCCATAATTTTGTCCAACTGTGAAGTTTTTCTTAGTTTTAAGTTTATTTTCTAGACTCAAATCTAAGATTTAGAGAAATTTTATTGGTAACTCCTTTTGACTCACAACTGTTCTCAATTATTCCATTCCTCTAGTTTGTTCATTTAATTTTTTCTTTCAAGTTCTTCATAATCCCTAATTTTTAAGCTTAAGGTACCTTAATATTTCCTTAAATCTTACTTTATTGAGTTATTCTTATTGTTATGTATTTGGTGGGATCTCAAATATCTTGATAATGGAAATTATGAAAAATACTTGTGAATAATAATTTATAACTCCTATCGACATTTGAAATCTTATAACAGTGCAAGCCATACAATTAAGTAGTTGTTAGTGTCACTTTCACATAATAAAATTTATTGTGGGTGTAGAATAGTTGGTGCACCCACTACTAGTAAGTTAATTATTGGTGATGTTACCATGTATTATCTCATTTATGTATGACCTATGCCTTTTTAATTTTTAATTCATTCATGGGAGTAACACATATCCTTTTAATTTTATGGTCCTTGCCCTATAGATCTAACATACCTAGATATTTGGTCAAATTCCCTCACAGGCATCCTCCTAGTAACCTTTATAATTTGATACTTATTCCTCCCCACATTAAGTTTTTCACATGGTCATCCAAGATAAGGTAACAATATGTGCATGGTGGTATACAAATGTGGATTTTGGTGTGTTCTATTACAATGATTAAGGAAAAATTACATGATAAATAGAATCATGTATTTTCATTAGGACATTAATTAATTTATAGGAAAAGTAATATTATATAATATGATATGTCTAAATAATTTATTAAATAATATAAAACATGAAGAAGATAATAAAAATGGTTAAAATATCATTCCATAAAAAATAGTTATATTTATAGCATAGATATCTTGCTTGACTCACCCAAATGACTTTACAACATTGTGCACTTTATTACTATCCTAAAGACACAAAAAAATGGGATTATTATAAAAAATTATCATACACTAAAAAGATTTAAAAAATAAATAAAATTCAATGATATAAATAAACCTCATTATGAAGGTACATATAGGGATACTACATATGACATGGTTTTAATATAATCCTATTGAAATTTTTGGGAAGTAGTTTTCCATATATTATATGTAATTTGTAATTGCTATTTCCCAACATGCCATTGATGATTTAAGGACCCATTTAGTGAATTTGAATTTTTATTGGATGTTTTTAAAGTTTAGATTCATAAAAAAGGGATGTTAGACGTATGTGCATGAACTTCCCATTGATATGTCTATTATGTCAATATTTTTGTTTGTCCTTTTTAACACCTTGAATCCAATGGATAAGGAAATATTTATCATCTAATTTCATGATATTATTGGGTTAAAAATGACGTGATTCTTTATCATCAGTTAGCTAATGCATGCAATTTAGAGGGAAGGTATAAGGAACTCCATTAGTAAAACTATCTCTTATCCATATACTAGTTGAAATGGTGTGGACTTGGTTAGGTTCTTGTATGTTACTTGGTTAACCCAAAAATAATCTAACATATTATCATCCCAACTTTGTGCCCTACACTAAAAATATTTTTCAAAGATGTTCCTATAATTTTTTTGAATGCCTCCATGGTTCTATTTTTTAGTGGGTGGCAAAGGGTAGTATTGTGATGTGCCACTATAAACTCCTCTAACAGGATGCATACCATATTAATTATAAAATGTGTTCCCTAATCACTAGTCAAGTTTAGTGGAAATTAATATTATGCAATTTTAGGTTGGTGCTACTTCAGCCCATTGATAGTTTGTAGTTGTGATAATGTATGTTATTATAGTCCATCTTGTGGTAGGGGTGACAGGTTTGAAAAAATCAATTTCCCACTTATCAAATGGTTCCTACATAAAAACAATAATTAGTGTAATTTCATGTCAATTCCTGTACTTAAATATGCACTAGCACACATCACACCTTTTCTAATCTTATTTTTTATCCTTAAAACAAAGTAAGACACTCGAGTACAAAAACATTTTTTTGTGTACTAGCCTCACCGACATAGTGTCCACATGTAATTATTTCATGTGATTCACATTTAAATAATAATTTGTTTTTATCCAAGATGCATATACAAAAATATCATCTCATCCCATCTTGTAAAAATCTCTACCAATGAGTTAATAAGGGGTAGTGCATATTGCAAGTTTTTCCTTTTCCTTGGTGTTGATGTTTCCAAGAGGAATGCCCAAATTTATAAAAGATGGAATATCAACTAAATACTCAAGAACACACTACACTTGATATAACTACACATTAAGCATACCATCCTCAATGTTTTTATCTTCTTACCCAATTGTGATCCATAAAAATGATCTAGTCAACAATTCTATTTTCCCATGTTAACCACTAAAAAAAACTAAAATTATTATACTAAAACTATCCATTGACATATGCACCCATGTAGAACTAATTTATTTACCAACTATCAAAGGGCATCATGATCTATGAAAAATATAAATGGTGTGTCAAGGATGTATTGATGAAAATTACATCATGCATAGACCATTGTTAATTCTTTATGTTCAGTTGTTGTATAGTTATGTTCTACCTAAGTGAGCTTACAATTGTCAAACTAGATAGGATGGCCTACCTATTCATCTCCTTTTTGTGCCATAGTGGATCTATTGGTGATTCTTGAAGCATCAATGTGAACATGGAATGGGGTACTCCATACTAGGAATTTAAGTATTAGTGCACTTGTTAACTTATTCTTTAAAGTTTCAAATCCTTGTGATTATTTGTCATTCCATATGAATGGTTCATCTTTGCGCATAAAATATTATAATGGGGAACCATCCTCACATAGTTTCAAATAAACTTGTAATAGTAACTTGTGTGGAAAAAAAATGTTTGCACATCCCTTTGAGTAAGACACTTATAATTGTAGGATGATTGTTGATTCAATTGGGTCTACTAAGAGTCCTTTCTTGAAAATTTTATGATTGAGAAAGGTTCTAAATGATGTTAAAAACACACACTTATTTAAGTTAAAAAAACATTAGTTGTCAACATCATTCAAACATGAGATGTAGGTTGGTATGATGATCTTTCACCAACCCATAGATATTCTAATCATTGAGGTATACTTGGAGAAAATGGTGAATGTAATCCTTGAATACAACCATGACAATTCATGAGAAAAGAGCATGAACATTTTTTGGCCCAAAAGGTATTATATTATATGAAAATGGGCCTCATTATATTACAAATGTTGTCTTAAGATTATCTTCATATTTAATTTAAACTTGATTATAGCCAAAAAAGTCATCAATAAAAGTGTAAATATCACATCACATGACCCCTTCTTATATTTACTCATTAAATTGAGTTGGGAATGGGTTGATAACACATGAAACAATAATCATTCAAAATTTAATGAAAATTATAATGCACGCATCCTTTGTGATAATATTTACCATGGGGATTACCCAATTGGATTTCTCAATAAGGTAGATAAACCCAATATCTAACATATTTTTTTATTTATTTTATTACTTTGGCTCACAAGTTAGGATTCATGTGATATGGTGTCTTATTAACAAGTCTTATTATTGATTTCAATTTGATTTTCATTTTACCAAGTGATGATTGTAATCCCTTAATATCAATATAACTATGTGGAAAAATATCCTGGCATTCATCCAATAATTTAACAATATAAGTGAAACCTGCATTAGACCAATAGTCACCCACAATGGAATTTATTGGTTCCTCCCCTAAATAAATGTTAAATTTGGAGGTTTTAAGTGGTTATTTTAGAAATATTTTATAAATTATATATAACCTTAGTCTTAAACACTAGGCAAACTTAGACCTTGGTTGTTCCTATCAGTTTTGGACCTTTTTGAGTTTCAAAACTCTTGCATATATTTTATTTTGTGACCCTTTGCCTATATATTAGTCTAACTAGTATTCTGTTGATGATATGGACCTTATATCTTGACCAAAATTGTAAAAACCTATTTATATTACACCTCTAAATGTTTTGATTATGTACCTACTTTCATATTCCCTGGACACTAGCATCTTGAATAGACACCTACACCAATGTAGGTGTTATGCTTTAATATAAGTGTCCAGTGCCCTAAAGTCATCTAATTTTCAAATGAAACATATCATAATGGTCATCATAAGTCTTTTAAAGAAATTTAATTCTACAAAGGGGCTGATATAAATACAAGATCAACCCTCATTCATTCCTCACCTAACATACACCTATAAAAAACCTAAGGCAACTTATCAAATCATTCAATCAAGTAATTGATAAATTAAAACTTCCCTATTTTCTTCTATTTTCATATTATTCATAGGGATAATACATAAATAAGTATAAAGTATTTAAGGAATAACCCAAGAGATGTATTTTCCAAGTTACAAACTATGTCACTATTATACTTACTTTCCACATAGTGCATGATTTACACACAAGCCAACACATAAGGGATAATTAAATCAGTCTGAGGCCCTCTACAGAGTATTGTATATGTAGGAAATTCTCATTGATAGAGGGAAATTTGGGTTCATATTGACACCATGTGCCCACTAACACCTTTTCCCCAAGGTCACTATGAATATAAATAACTAGGGTTTTATAATTTCATGAGGATCAATAGTCCATGACCCAAATATAAATACACAAGAGTGAAGTAGAAGAAAAACCCAAAATAATATAAATGGTCACATCCTTTTCTAGTAGGTATTTTGTATAGACACCTACATCAGGTTTAAATAGTAGCATTGATTTAACCCTCCAAGGCTGACTATTCTAAAATCCTCTTCTAGTATGCTTCCTAGATATTATAGATATAAAACTATGTCAACATTAAAAACAACTAAGTACATTAATTTTTTGTCATTTACATATATATCATAGCTATACTTACTATTTTTATCCTATCTCAATGTAGACACCAAAAATCTACACATCACAATTCTGAATGTTGTAATTCCCTTGGACTACCTTAGGACCCCCTTAGGACTATTTTGACCCTCAAAACCCTAACCAAGCCTAACCCATAGTTTTTTAAAATGTCCTAACCAAAATTTTTACCCACTTTTACCCTTTACCTCAACCACTGATGGTCAGGATGATCAACTTGATCATCGATGGTTAGGGTGCACCTCCTTAACTAACAACATGCAAACCACCCACCTTGATTTTATAAAAATAGATCATCTAAATCAACATGTGAGCCATTACATGAGTGAATTAAAATTATAATGCCTAGTTCACATCTTGTTGCAACTCTCTTGCCTTGCCTATAAGAATAGAGGAGCAGGAAGGTGAAGCCCATCTAAAATTATTATCAAGAGATTGTGCATCTAGAGTTACTTTATTTTGTAGGTCAATCATCATGAACAATTTGGTGATCCAACCATCATGTCAAAGAGCCAACTTACCACCATAGATTTACCAGAGTGCCAAGTATTGTTACTCTACTGAAATCATGTCAAACTCCACCAACTAGTTAACCACCTCAATCAACCATATACAAGATAAGTACTTATTTTTAGTATTCAAATTACTTTGTTTACTTTCGTACTCAGTCTAAAACCAACCCATCTCTTGGAATCTAACCTTTTGATCTTATCAATCAGCCATTTACCAACCTAGTCCTACACATAGTAATCGTCGATGATCAGCTTAACTGTTGATGGTCAAATCAACCACCGACAATCATTATGGTAGGAAATAAAATCAAGTTATTTCCACCTACCTACCCTTATCTAGACCTAGTTTTTTGTGTCCCTACCTATTTATAGTCCCCTACCTAGTTTTTTGATACACTCCCAAACCATTTAACACTAGTATTGATTTATTTATTGCTATATTAGTCATTTCTATTCTATTTCTTTAGCAAGCATTTATTGTGTTCAATTTTAGTAGTTTTTTGATTATTGATGTAAGTATATATCATTATATTTATAAACTTAATTATTTAAAATGTGTGGATTGATATCCCCTGAAGAAGCTCTTGCTTCTGGTATCTAGCTAGCACTAGGAAATCCACTTAGCTATCTATCTAACCAATCATTTGCTTTAGTGATATATTATTTGTAGGTCATTATCCCAAGCCAAAGAAGAGTTATTCAAAATCATTTAATTCAATACATGACAATCAAACAAGTTTTTCAACCACACCCATATTTAGTTTCTTCTTCTTCCTTTTCAAAATATAAGCTAAAACTCACTAAAACATACTGGCATACTTAGTGGGACCTTGAGTCTTTACTTTGGGTTTTCATTATTTACATCTATATGATTTTATCTCTATCTATGTTCATTAAAGAAACCAAAATCTATCTTGGGTTTAAAATCAAGTGCATCCATTGATTGCTTGCAAATTTAGCTCATATAGTTTAACTTAAAGCAAAGTAATATTATCGTAGCATCACTTTTGTTGCATGTAATAAACCAAACCAATTTCAACAATTAAACATAAAAGAACTTGAGACAAGGCCCGACTAGGATTTCATCACCTAGCAGTAACCTTACCCTTTCCCGATGATTCTATTTGGAGGTCATTACCAAGGGGAGGACCAAATCAACTCTCTAGTTGAGTATAAACTCTAGAAATTAGTATATATTGGTTAAGAACCCAACACCCTTATCTTTATGGTGTGTGAAGTGAAGAGGTAGACCCTGATACCAAGCCATGTAATGATTCCCAATATAGATCTTTTGAGCACCTAAACAACCTAAAACCAACCATAGATTACTTTTATAGTACCTAATCTACAAGCCAAATTCTATCAAACATTCTTATAAATTAAGGCATAAACCAAAATCAAGATTAAAATTGACCATAAAATTTTAACATACTCTAGTGTGTGTTGGATTTCATTGAGCATTTTATTTCTTTCTCTCTATGAGTTGTAAGATTCTTTGTGTTTTCCTCTCATCCTACTTGCATGGTTCTAACTCATCAATAATGAAGGAACTGAGCAAGTTAGGACCCATATGTAGATTACCTAGTCTCCTCTACCTATTAATATATGGAGTATATCTTAGATGATGATAGTTATCCTCATCATTTTGATGCTTCTAGTGTGCCTGAGGTAGTTTCCCAAGGTGACCCAGAATTTGTTGCCTTTTTGGATAATAACTAGATAGCCTTACAGTATTATCTTAACATAGTAGTTCATTATAGGTCCACTTTGACACCACATACCAATATAACCTATGGAATTCCATTAATATTTTTAGGAAACTCTACTATTTCCACTATTACCACTCAATAATTAGCTACTCAAGAATCTACCTCAATTAGCAACATGTCTGACACAACCATGTAGAACCATCCAAATCAACCTTTTAACACCTAAACACCTCCTAGTTTGACTAATAATTCTTCCAACATAGCTACCACCCAAAATTTACCTACCCATAATCCAATTATTGTTGGAGTATCCATTACCACCACTAATCCTCTGGTTACCTCCACTCTAATTTAAAAGATAGTGGTACCCATACCTTATACTTTATTTCTTGTTGCTACCAAGGTTACCACTTATCATTTAACTATGACACAACTACCCATGGCCACTTATTAGTACATACCCTCAACCCAACCACCTATGACCACTTACCCATATGTGGCACCTTCTCAACCTCCAAAAAATTATCAATATGTCACTCAACCCCAACCATAGTATGTACCTTACAACCCTTTAAGTGCACTACCCCAAACAAAACTAATGAAGATCCTCATAGAAAAGATGACAACTATATATTCATCCATATTTGGGGCTCATAATATCTTATCTTATGACCAAATTTGCAATGATCCCATCCACCCATCTATGCCTATCTGGCCATATCTTCCTCAATGGGAAATTCCCAAGTTATCCAAATTTTAGATTAAGGAGGATCCCCAATAACACCGTAAGGAATTTAGGCATTCATGTTATTTGATTGCCTATGATGATTCCTTCCTTATTTACACTTTTACTATGTCTTTGTTAGGACTGACATTAGAATGGTATAGTGCCTTAACCAAGCATTCCATCTTCTCCTTCACCTAACTAGCTCAAACTTTCTTCAACCACTTTTTTATAAATATCTCCAAGAAGGTTTCCATCACTAACCTCTAATCCATTTGGTATTTTGATGATGAATCTATTGCCAATTTTATAGCTTATTGGTAGAACCTAATCAACCAACTCTCCTTTTCCCTACCTCAACCCAAACTCATAGAGATCTTTGCTTAGGCATGTGCCGAACCCATTATTTCCACATTGCATGTTTAGATCTTCCAAAATTATAATGAAGCTTTCACTATGGTGTATAAGTTAGAGAATAGAGCCATTGATGAAGGAAAGCAAAACCTAAAAAAAAAACTCTACCTACAAAACTAATGAGGCTTCTTCCTCTAAGCCAAGTAACCAAACCCATACTATGACCAAAATCAAGGGAACTATGAATGAATTTGTTCTAAAATTGCTTTCCCATCATCTAAAAACCAATCACATTCATGTGGTTCCTCAAAGCAAAACATGAGAATCCAAAACTAGAACACCCAAAAGTAATTTACTCCACTTAGAGAGTATTATGCCTCAATCCTAGAGAAGCTATTACAAGCTAATATCATAAAGATTCTTCCTATCAAACCACCTTAATAATTTTATTCTTTTCATCTTGTTCCTAGTTGGTACAATAATAATGATCTATGTGCCTTACACTGAGTGATAGGGCATGACGTTAGTAGGTGCAACACCTTCAAGAGCATTATCAAATCTCTCATTGATAAAGGGGAGCTTATGTTGGATAACCCCAACACACTTCAAAACCAAGCCCTTGACATCTTTAGGCAGCATTTCTCTTATCATGCACCTACCAAGAATGAGAGCAACATAGGTTAGTGATCTCATGATAACCATACTATTAACATGGTTCTTGGCACACTCATTTCTAAATAACCTACTAACTAACCTATATGCTCCTCACCCTCTTTGCTTATTGAGGTAGCGGAGTTACCATATCCTTTTTTGTAAACCTACACTAATGAAGAACCCATTTCTCCTCTTCCACTTATTGAGGTAGTGGATCCATCAACCCTTTCTTTGACTGACATACCAAAATAAGCACCTATCTTACTTTTTCCATCAACCACTGAGCCACTTACTACCCCTTCAAAAATCATTCTTGAAGAGTAAGCTCCCATGTCTACACCTCCCATAGAGTAATCACCCACTCAAACCTTACGTCCTTTGATTGAGGTAAAGGATGAGGTTACCACCCCTCTATCTCAACCTATGGTCTTATATTTCATATCCACTATCTAGGGAATAAGACCAACGATAAGCCATTTTCTAGATTAGTGCAGAAATTGGAGTTTATCTCTATCTTTGACATGGATCAAGCCACCTTTTAGCAGTAATTAGAGATACCTCATATCACCAAGTAGGAACCTATAACCATGCATTTGGTAGACCAACCCACTACTTTTGCTATCCAAACCCTTATATTACCAACCAAACCAATAACAACTTATACCAACCTAATAATTCCTAAGCTATCTAAAGCACCTAAACCCTAAGCAACCAAATCACCTTCTCTAATAAAATTGACCAAACCAACCAAGAAACTTGGTACCTTCCCTACATAGAGTCTTAACCAACCATCTATGAAGGTGGAACTTAACTTACCAAAACCAACAAACAAGCACCAAACCAGATAAACTAAGGGAGTAGAAACACTAAAAGGCCATAGGGCAAAAATCCTACCTCCATCTACCTTTCTCTCTATCTTGGGGCCTCATCCCTCCACTCTGATTAGAAAGTTGGTTATCCCAACTAAGACCCAATCACTAGTGTTGGTTACACCAACACACTTACTTTCAGACACACCTATTTTAATTGAACTATCAATAACCAAGCTACCTCCCACCTTTATTGTTTCAACCTCCCACCTTTATTTTTTCAACCTCCCCCTTGTCAAAATCAAAACCACCAACCAAATTCAGCACCTTACCCAAATCATCTATCACCAAATCCATTCCTAAAAGGACTTTCACTTTACCAACTAAGGCCAAAACCCCTAAAGCCTCTCCACCTTTAGTAGATTCCTACTCTACCATTTTCCAAAGGTTATTACAAGATTCTTGCTTAACCTTACCCCCTATTAGGCCATTCAACCCTCTCAATTCAGAACCCACCTAGTATAATGACCACCATGTGTGATCCTATCATAGGACACTAGGACATGACATAGAGAACTACAAATCTCTCCAAACCATTATACACCAAATTTATGATGAGGATGATATATAAAAAATGAACCTTCCATGAGCCATATACCAATCCAACCAACAACAACACCCTCTACCCAATGCCTCCTACTCTTCCACTCTCACCTTAGAGTGATGAAGAGCTTGACCAATCTCCTAGCCTAATTCCTCCCTCTATCAATACCATTCATGTGGTTACAAGAGCACAAAAAAAGGATAAGGGGAAGGCCAAGGTGTCCATTTCATAGACACACCCATATTTTACCTCCCAACCAAACCCTACCTAAACACGTTCACCTTTTCCCAAACCCAAGGTGTTTATATTAGGTGCCTCCTAATACAACCCCTCCTAGTCCATTAGGAGAGTGGTGCTCAAATAAATTCACTAGACCCTAATTAATATGAGCCTATATGAGTTTATTATCACTTCACCTCATCTTCTCCAAATAATGATAAAGGCATTGCAATTGATAGAGGTCCAACTTGAAGACCCTCAAACTCTAGCAACCTTTGTTGGTACCCTCCAAATTTATAACCATGTTACCTTTAAGGATTCAAAAATACCTTCTATCCATCTAGATCACCCAAATCCCCTTATTTTTATTATTGCTTACATTAACCAAACCCACATTAAATGGGTCATGTTTGATGGAGGAACAAGTATTAACCTTTTATCCTCCCATGCTTACAACCAACTGAACCTTCCAAAAAACATCATGTCTTAAACCTTAGTCATCTTCTAATCCTTTAATAACACCATAACTACTACCCTAGGAATAATTATCCTTCATATCTATGTAGGACCTCACACTTTCCTTGAACTCTTGTATGTAGTGTAAGGTGAATTCCAATATAATGTTTTGTTGTGAAGACCTTGGATCCATTTTATGGGTTACATCCCCTCTACTCTACATCATTACATTAAATTTGAACACGAGGGATAGGTCATCACCATCCAAGCTGACCCAAGTCCCTTCTCAACATGAAACATGACCTACTGAACTAATGATATCCTCTTACATCCATCTAGCACACCCTCCTTAACTAAATAAAAGACCTCCACCATGAAAAAGGAAGTCACTCCTCCTAATAATGAGGCATCAAATAACACATCCATCCACTATTATTATATCCCAACCTTAGACCCTTTGGAATCAACATTCCACCACCTTTCATTGGGGGAATATCACCTCTTTGCCCTTGACACTTTCCCTACTCCACAAGAGTATGGGAAACTTGACCACAAACTCAGGTATGACCCTAAGGTTAGAACCATTATTACCTTTGGACATTCACATTGTCAAACTAATTTCATCTATGGGGGAATTGATAATCTCCTTAGTGATTCCACCACCTCCTTTTCACCTTGACCATTCACCTCTAGCTTCTCTTACCTCAACAAACCAAATTATACCAAAACATACCTTCATAGGTGTGCTTGGAAAGGATTTAGTCTTGGGAAATATGAGCATGGCCCATATGATAGAATTTCCATTGAAACCATGAAGACTCATGAGAAACATGGCCTTAGTTTCATCCTACCCACCAAGAAGCAAACCAAACCACCTACCATCACCATTACTGAGTAAGACACTCCTTCCTCACCAACCTCTCCTCTGCCCACATGTGAGGATGATGAAATCATCCCACCTAAATTTTTTTCTTCATCAAAATGATCATCCTTACACCCTTGAATTATCAAAAGGAGGGGGAAACTATAACTATCCCTTTGACACATCCTGAGATGATAGGAGATGACTCTTTTACTATTAACACTATTCAGTGCCAAGATGATGATTCTATTCTCACCTACCTTGGTGCCCATAATTATTCCATCTATAAATCCCTTCTTCCCAATACTTCAAACATATTAAATGAATCCACTATGGATATAAACATGGGCACCTTAGAAAACCCCCCCATTGTCAAAATTAGCTAATCATTTAATGTGGAGGAACTTCAAGGTTTAACCTCTTTCTTCTAAGATTGTAACATCACATTTGCTTGGTATTATAAAAAATGCATATAATTGAACCCATAATTGCTACCTATAATATAGTCACCCAACATGATGCCAAGCCCATCAAGTATAAACTTTGATGATGCACCCTCTCATAGCCTTTCTCATAAAAAAAGAGCTTCAACATATTCTATCTGTCAATTTAATTCAACCCATTAACTACCCCTAATGGGTCTTGAATGTTATACCTATCACCAAATCCATAGGGAACTACACATTTGTGTGGACTTTTGTGACCTCAACCTTGCTTTCCCTAAGGATGACTTTCTTCTCTTGAGCATCGACTAGATAGTTGATCTTACAACCAGCCATAAGATGTTATCTCTAATGGATGGTTTCTTGGGTTATAATCAGATCCTAATTAATCTCAAAGATCAACATAAGACCAATTTTACCACCCCATGGGGGACCTTCTACTATAAAGTAATGCTTTTCAGATTGAAAAACATTAGTGAGACCTACCAATGTGCCATGACTTACATCTTTCATGAACTTATCCATAAGATTGTAGAATATTATGTGGATAACCTTCTCAAAAATTCCAAACTCTAAAAATATCATTTAGCCCTTCTCAAGATCGTCTTTGAGTGGATTATCCATTACCATGTTTGCCTAAACCCTAAGAAATGCATTTTTGGGGTCTTATTAGGAAAGATTCTAGTTTTATTATCTCCCTTCAGGTAATCAAAGTCAACCTCACCAAGATCAAAGCCATCCTTGACATGCTACCTCTAATCAACCTCAAGAAACTCCATATTTTATAGGGAAAGATTCAATACATTCATCTCTTTATCTCCTAGATTTTAGACTGATACTAACCCTTCCACCACCTTCTAAATAAGGAAGTATCTTTCAAGTGGAATAATGACTATAAAATGTCCGTTGATTCACTCAAAATTTACTTTTGTCTCCACTTATTATCACCCCTCCCAAGGATGATCAAACTTTCTAACTATATATCTCTACCACAGACTGTTCCCTAAGAGCAATGCTTGCTCATCGAGATGAAAAACACAAAGATCAAGCCATCTACTACATTATCCACATGATTATAGATTATAAGACTCAATATACCCATACTAAGAAGATTTTATTAGCTTTAGTTTTTATGGCCACCAAACTTCACCACTACCTGCTTAATCACAAAACCTATGTCATAACTAATACTAACCCACTTAAGTACATGCACTCTAAGCCATACTAAAACTAGTGTATGGCCAAGTGGCTCATGTTTTTAGCAAATTTTGACCTTGAGTTCCTCCAACAAAAGTCAATTAAAGGGAAAATTATTGATAACCAATTAGTTAAAGCACCCTTAGTGGAAAACCAGCCCCCTCTTCTTGAGTTCTTTGATGAGTCCATCATGACCTTCTCTCAGGTAAACTTCACTTATCAAGTCACAATGTTCTTTGATGGATCAAAGTGTCAACATGGTGGAGAAGTAGGTATCATCCTTATCCCATTTTATTGTGAGCCTCTTCCTTTGTCCTTCAAGCTTGACTTTGAATGCACCAACAATACGGCTGAGTATGAATCCCTAGTCATAGGCCTTTAAATTGACTTATCCTTAGGAGTTAAAATAATGAACATCTTTGGTGAATCCCAACTTGTGGTCAATAAAATCAATGAATCTTACCAGTGTAAGAATGATGTTTTGCAATAGTAAAGAAAACTAGTTGATGAATTATTAACATCATTTAAACATTACCATATCTAGTCAACCCCGTAATCCACCAATAAGTTTGCCATTACCATGACTTCCCTTGCCTCTCAGATCTCTTCTGAACCCTTTGAATCCAAGCTATATATCATCATCCATAGACTTAACCAACCTTCCTATGTCAAACCAAATTGTCCCACCATCTTCAATGTGGAGGAGACCCTATCCAACCTTTGGTATCAATAGACCTTTGACTATCTTATAATTTCCATTATTCCTTCTAGAATTTCTAGGAATGATCGAAGAGCATCTATCCAAAGCACCTCAAAATATACCATTATGGGAGGAATTATTTATAAACATGGCTTTGATGGCCTCTTCTTCCTTTTCCTATGTAGTCATGAAGCCTCTCATGCTATCAAGGAAATGCATGACTATATTTGTGGGGGACACTTCAGTGGCCTCACTATAGCCAAACACATCCTTCGCCTAGGTTATTAATATCTGACCCTTAACCAAGACTATTATGATTATGAAAAGAAATGTGTTAAGTGTCAACATCATGCTAATTTACATCACACACCTAGCCATAATATTCACATTTCCACCAATTTTTGGCCCTTCTCACAATAGGGTCTAGACCTTATTGGTGAAATTAACACCCATTCCTCACAGCAACACCTTTCTATCATCACTGTGACTAAATATTTTACAAAGTGGGTAGAGGCTATTGCTCTAATCTCAACCAAAGTGGAAAAAAATTATTGACTTTATCAACCATCATACCATCTACTACTTTAGTGTTCCTCATAAGATTATCATCAAAAATGGTAAATATTTTAAGAATAATCAAGTTCAAGGCTTATGTGATGTATTTGACATTAAGTTAATATTATCCTCTTCCTATCAACCTCAAGAAAATGGACATGTCAAGGCCTCTAACAAAACTCTTAACAACATGCTAACTAAAATGGTCAATACATATAGTTAGAATTTGCATTTACACATCCCCTTCACCTTATGGGCATATTACACTAACATTAAAACCCCTACAAGTGATACACCTTTTTATCTTGTGTTTGGAATAGAGGTTGTCTTGCCTCTCAAAGACTAGATACCCTATCTTTACAATATCTTGTTATTAAGGATGATTATCTTCAACACCATTTAGCTCAACTTGAACTACTTGATGAGTGTCACTTAGTCACCCTTACCCATTTACATGTATATCAAGAGCACATCAAGTGTGCCTATAAAAAACACCTTAAAGTGCAATAATTCAACATTAGAGACCTCATCCTAAAGGAAACCTAACATGTCACTAATATGGAGAAAACAAGTAGGGTAAGTTTCATTTAAATTTTCTTGGACCTTATGTCATAAACTACAAATATAGATCAAGATCTTATCAATTGTCTTCTCTCAAAGGCTACCCAGATACTAAGCCCCTCAATAATTTGCATCTACATCCTTTATTTTATTAAAGAAGGATCAAGTTCACCTTTTGTTCTACCTTAAGCTCATCCCTTGATTTTAACTACATTCACCTCCATATTTTTTGGGGCTATTGATTAAAATTGAATCATGTGATTATACACCATAATCATAGCCTAATATTGAATAATGGGTACCATGGCTTTACCCATGGCATGATTCTCATGGTACTTTCCTCCCCTTTATCGAGATAGATTCTCATGATCATTGTCATTTACACCTCTTCAAAATCTTATGTTTCTAGTTTTGCCTTCATAAAAGTGAACCCTTAAGCCTATATAAGCATGTTTATGTCAAGTAAAATCAAATAATAAAAAATCAAAATCCAAACCAATAGTAATCATGGGTCATCCTTAGATTGCTCCCTTGAAGGACAACTACATAAGCATACTAAAATTGCACAAATAGAAGGTATACTACTCTTTTGAAGGACAATTATCATAAATCCTTGAACAAAACAAATAAACTTAGACCACTCCCTCGAAGGATGGCTAACTAAAGAATTTTTCAAAAGCATATCAATTTCTTGGAAGCTACCCATATTGATCAACTTCTCATATACATCAACAAAGCAAAAGACCCCTTTTAAAAATCACAACAAAAGCAAACTAATCTTGAAAGCCACAACCAAATCTCACACAACAAAATAATTTAGAAACTACAATCAACTTTTCCAAGTAGACTTCCTGCATCAATTAGTCTAAACTTTCTGTGACATAGACTTGTTTATACTGACTCTTCATATTCCTATAAAAGAGGCATGATAGTCTCACAAGAAAGTTCTATTTTCATCCATCTCCCCTTTATGTACTATAAGCAAGGGATTTTTAGCTTACTTATAATTATGTGGTCAAGACACCTTTTTAGCAAATAAATGAATGCCAATGGAAAGAATTTGAAGGGATTATATTCCTTAAGCCACTCCAACTTCAGTTTTGTTCTAGTCTTTGTCAAAGAATAAACATTTTTCTCTCTTATTATCCTATCGTGACTAGTTGATATTTTAATTATGGTATTTTATCCCTTGATTATATTCTCTATCTTCCTATCTAGTGTTGATAATTAACCTACCTAATGTGTTTTACATCAAAAAATATTACCAATAGGTATATCAATGTGTGTCATAAGCAACATCATAATCATAATCATAACCATAAAAGTATAATAAAACTATAACACCCACGAGCAATCAAACAATCAACCAGTTTCCACCACATGTCTAAATATAAATAATAAAGCATATACTCATTAAAATTTTGCATGTCATAAGTAAATAGGAAGCATAACCACAATTCAAAACTATCTCATACTTAGCTAGGTGAGTCTACATCGGTGTCTAACATCCAAAACATAATCACACTCCATAAGAAATATAAACATCACACCATAATAATTAAACATCAACACAAATCATAAACCATAAGCATAAGAAATGAATAGAGATCATATATATCTTATGAGTTTAAATAACATAATAATATGTACAAGTAGATAGACATGTCTCTCTCTCAAAATGTACATCTCATCACATCAACTCATAGGTTGGAATCAAAATGATATATAATAGTAATATATGATCTATGTCATGTCCTTAGGGAACCACTGTCTCTTGGTGCACCACTAGGTCCTAGTACCTATCCACCTATAGCACCTATCTATCCACCCATAGATGCTACCCACTACCTTGGAGTCACTACACCTACACCACCTACCAAACTAGTTCTATACTCACCCCATCAAAACTCTTTTGGACACTATGTCAAAACTATGGCCTCATAATATCATAACTCCTTAACTGTGGCCAAATACAATGCCATAGGGATACTACCTAGTGGTCCTATGGGTGATATTTCTCCTCTTCCTCTACTTTAAAGAGTACCTCTCCTATGTAACCATGGTGAGTGAAGCCTATACCTAGTCCCTATCACTTGTGAGAGTCATAACTTGACCCTATAAGGTGGCCACTTATCCTTGCAATGCTATGACCTATACCTGTGTAGTGGCTAACACTGATCCTACCTATCCATCAAGGCCAACCCCCTATGCCTATGCCCTTTTGTCCCCTCTCCTAGTTAGGTACACATCCATAGGCCCTCTAACACCATCACCATCACACAAATATGCCACCACATATAATGTCTGATACCATGCCATGTACCCATCTATAAAGCTAGCATCATCTATTTATGACTTGGCTTGCAACTCCTTATGGTCTAGCAAAGTCAGTATGGGATGTGGGTATAGAAATAAAATCTTTGTGTCCTCACACTTATACCTCAAAAATACACTTGGAATACCCTATACTAGGCTAAAATATCTATCCACCCTATCAAAAGGGATGAGCTCCACATCCCCATCTTTCTTACCAAGTATCTATTTATAACTCTATAGGGAGAGTGTCTACCTCTTTTAACCTATTCACACTAGAAACTAGACATAAGGTCTCCAAGTGATGTCACTAATCACTAGTATGCTTAGTATACCCCTAAATCAATCAATGTCATGGGCACCTCCCCCTGCACCAAACATGGTGAAGTTACCTCTCCACTACATGAACCAGATTGGGAGCTCAAGCTACATGTATCTTGCCCATGACAATCCCATTGGCCTCAACACCTAGATGTGTTCATAAGCCCAACAATGTAAAACTAAGTTGATGCTAATACCATATCACCTATGGGCCCTAAACCCCCACATCTTCCTATATATCTATACCAATAAAATAGGTACCCAACCAAACATAGTATGCCCTAATAACTATACTAGCACCTCTAGTATAAAATATGGGAATCTCTCACTACTTGAGTCAAGAAGAGTGAAGTAGGAGATGACCATCATGAGCATGGTCATCAATCTCCTTTCACCTAGAGCCCTTGCATATAACATTATATAGTTAAACCCACCAACATGCCATCAGACCCAATCACTATCATCTCCATACAATATCTTGATGTGATCCTCCTACTCCACTCTATGTGGTAGATAAAATTTCCCTAGAGTGGAAGTTGTGTGATCCTATGTACATAGTTTGACAATATTGTTATCTTTCTAGTTATTAGTAGGAAAGTGTTCATAGAGAGATCCCATCTCTCAATGAGTCCTACAATCATGGAAGCATCCCTAAGCACATGATGATAGTACCTCATTGCCCCCAACCCAACCTCCTCCATATAGGCCCAGTTGGTTGGGGTCATCCATTAGTGGATCTATATGAATATGAGTGTTACTTATTAATACATATGTATCTACTCCCTAGCCTAAACCAATTTGGAAACATAGCTTAGTTACCTATTGGAAATATTTTCATTGATGTCAAAGGTCTAACATTATTGGTGATATAGGCCCCATTGCATTTAATGGTGTTTTTAGTATTTATATCTTGGCTAATCTGTATTAATATTTATTTAATATTAATAAATATGTTTTTGGTTGCATATAAGTTAAAATAAGGCCCATGGAGAAGTCAAAGAGTCATGGAGTAAAATATGTAAGAGGAATGTGACACATTTTCTCATGAAAAGTCATCTTGAGAAAGTCCAAGAGTCACCATGTGAAGACAAAAGAGGTATGATACATTTTTACATGAAGGGAAACTTTAAGGAATATGAAAAGTCACCAAGATAAAGACAAAATAGGAAAGGACACTTTTACTTATGAAGGGTCACCATATGACTTTTTAAATGCAAGGATACAAAGGGTTATGCAAGTTTGGTGACATTTTCCATGAGGATTGAAGGGTCACAAAGGGTGAATGCCAAAGGTCATTTGGAAAGCTATAAATAAAGGCTTGAGAATCCATTTAAAAAATGCAAGAGAGGGCATGGTTTTTATTTGTTTTCAAAAATATAAAAGTAGGAGATATTGTAGAGTTCTATCATTTGTTGAGTACGCAACATTGAGAGATAGTTGTGTTTTATACACAAGAGGGGTTGGTGCTCCTATAAGTTGGTGCTTGTGAAATTTGTATTTTGAGTTGGTGCTAATTCATATACTTGAGATTATTCTATGTGGTTTTTCTCACTTTGGGTTTTTACGTAAAAATTTGGTGTCTCTCTCTCTTACGTGGTGCAAATTATTATTTTAGTTTAATTGCATATATTTAATGTATGATTGAGTGGTTAAATAAAAGAAATCAAATTAATTAAAAGATATATAATATATTGATTCACCCCCCTCTTATTATATTTCATGCTTAACAATTGGTATCAGAGCAGGTTCTTTTTGAAAAAGTTTTACAGCTTCAAGGAAGATCGAGAAAGCGTGATGGATGGATCGCATGAAGAATTTTATACAAATAAGGAACCTTTGTTTTGATGGGATATATTATGTTTTTTGGAGCATAAAGATGAAGACTTATTTTATTTCCCTTGGATTTGACATATGGTAAGCAGTGGAGGAGGAATATGAAGAGCCACAGACACTTGTACTACTCCAATAGAAAATAAGGCAAGTGAAAATAATGCTAAAGATTTAAATGCTATTTTGTGTGGTTATGTGAATAATTTTTTTTAAATTTATAAAATGTAAATTTTCTCATGAAAATTAGGTAAAACTTGAGAATATTTACAAAGGTGATGGAAAGGTTCAACAAGCTAAGCTTCAGACTTTCAAAAGATAGTTTGAGAATTTGAAGATATAAGAAGAAGAAAATATAGTAAGTTATCTCTTGTAGGTTGATCAAAGTCAATCAAATTCAAGGTCTTGGAGAAAATTTAGAAGAATTGACTATGGTTAAAAAGGTTTTAAGATCTCCACCATTTAGATATGATATAAAAGTTTTGGCAATTGAAGAGATGAATAATTTAGCCAAGCTAAAGATGGATGAGCTTCATGGTATTCTTACAGCATATGAGATGCAAACTGAATAAGATAAACCTTCAAAGAGAGAAGAAAATTTCAAGACATCAAAGAAAGATAAGGATAAAATTCAAGAATCAAGTGATAATTCTAGCGATGATGAAGATGACAATGGAGCTCTATTCATTTGCAAGCCAAAAATGGGCACAGGTAAATATCAAGGAAAATTACCTTTTAAATGTTTTGATTGTGGAAAGATTAGATATTTCAAAGCTAAATTCCAAAATAAGGGTAATGATGATAATGAATATTGAAAGTATACATACAAGAAGAATTTCAAAGGCAAATTCAAGAAGAGATTTGAGAAGAAAAGTTTGTATTCTAAAGATCCTAGCTCAGCCGAAGATAGTGGAGTTAATGACTTAGAAGAAGAAGAGATTCTATTCATGGCCAAAAATGAAGATGCCTCCATAAGAAAAATTACATATGGTCAAGAAGAACATGATTAAGATTAAGTGAATCTAGAAGGAGAACTCATTTGTGCCTTATAAGAGTTAAAAGCTCTTGAAAATAAGAATTGAAGATTAAAGCTCCAGATCAATAAAAATGAAAAGGAGTCAAAAGAAGTAATTGAAGATCTACAAGCACACTTTGAAAAAGCCAAGAAGAATGAATAAGATCTAATGACACTATTGAAAAGAGCAAGTAAATAATGTGAAAGGTATGTTATTAAAATTACTTCTTTAAAAGCATATCTTGAGAAAACAAATAAAGCAAACAATGATAAATTAGCCAATGATTCAAAATTTAAAAATAACACCAATATGTTGAATAAGATATTATAAAATTAAATATCAATGTGAGATAAGACATTTATTAGATTTTATAAAGAGAAAGAGGAGGTCACTACTTTCATAGACAAGGAAAAAGGAAAGAGTTATGCTGAAGCTCTTACAAAAGAAGAAATAAAAAAGGAAGAAGTTAAGAATATAGAGGACATATCAAACAAAAAAGGATAGAGGGAATAGAGCTACAAATCATAATTAGGTTATAGATGCACAAATAGGTCCTATTTTTATGGTTATTATTTTTATTGTAATGGATATGGTCATAAGAAATTAGAATGTCAAAAAAGAGCTAATAGTTTCAGAAATAAGAAGGAAAGTCATGTATAGTCAAGCAGAAGCCACAATTCTTTTGTTCCTCTATCAAGATTTAATGAAGATACCATAATATGTTACAAGTGAAACAAATTTGAATACATAGCCTGGTACTATAGAATTTTATTTGAGTTAGTCAAGAAGGACTAGAGTTTCAAGGCTCCATTCATCAAGAAGAAAGTTTAGATAGGTTCATGGCAAAAGAAACAACCTGAAAAATCTATGTTGGTGCAGACTGATTTGCATGCAAGAAATGAAGAAAATACATGGTTAATTGATAGTGGATGTTCAAAGCACATGACATGAGATAAGAGTAAGTTCATAACCTTGAAGAAGATCAATGGTGGCACAATGAAATTCAGAGACAATACTACTGCCAAAATTGCTAGAAAAGGTACACTAAGTTTAAATAATGGTAGAACTAAAATTGAAAATGTTTTGTATGTATAAGGTTTTAAGAATAATATTTTGAGTGTAAGTCAAATGTGTGATTAGGGGCACACACTAAAGTTCTATGCAAAAGGTTGTGAAATTAAAAGTAAAGAGTCAGATATGGTGGTTATAGATTCTCAAAGAATAGACAATAATTTATATATGCTATCAGATATCAAAGGTTAAAGATGTTTAATCCAGATTGAATAAAGTTGGCTATGGCACAAGAGAATGGGTATTATAAATTTTGATAATATTATCAACATCAATAAGAATTAAGTAGTCAAAAATCTTTCAAAGATTACAAAGCCATCTGACACACTTTGTGAACCTTGTCAACATGGGAAGTAGGATAGAAAGCATTTCAAAACAAAAGAATACTCGACTACTCCGATGATAGAGCTTGTTTACACTGATCTATATGGACCTATGAGAAATCAAAGTATTCAAGGTGAGAAATATTTCATGTTGATTATTGATGATTTTTCACATACTTGGGTAATGTTTTTAAATAAAAAATCAAAAGATTTTAGACATTTCAAAGCATTCAAAGCATTAGTTGAGAATGAAACTAGTTTGAAGATTGTCTAATATCAAATCGAGAAGGAGAATTCATGTTAGATAAATTTATTAAGTTTTATGAAGACCATGGAATAAAGAGACATTATTTAGCAGTCAGAACTCCACAACAAAATGGAGTAGTTGAATGAAAAAATAGAATAGTTCAAGAGATGGTGAGGACAATGCTAAATGAATGTAAGATATTAGATAAATATTGGAGAGAGGCAAATTATAAAATAGTGCATATTTATAATAGAGTATTATTAAGAGTCAATAGTGACAAGATTCCTAATAAGCTATGGAAAGACAAACCAACAACAATTGATTATTTCAAAGTTTTTGATAGTCGATGCTTCATAAAGAGAACCAATGAAAAACTTGGTAAGTTTGAATCTAGAGTAGATGAAGGTATATTTATTGGTTATTCTTGAAAAATTAAAGAATATAAATGTTATAATAAAATAACCAAGAAAATTGTTGAAAGTGCAAGTGTTAGGATTGAAGAAGATGGAACATAAAGAATTAGTGATCCAGTAGACATTCTTGAAATCATTAAAGAAGAAGGTTTTAGAGAATCAGATGAAGATGAGAATAAGGAGAAAAATGACACTAAAACTCCATCCAAATATGTTTAGATAAATAATAATGAAAGTGACATCATTAGGGACATAAATGAAGGAATTCACACCAAAAAATAATGGTAAGTGAATCTGAGTAAGTTAATTTCTCTTTCTTATCCAAAATTTAACCTAGAACTTTTTCAGAAGCTAGACATGATAAGCATTGGGTTAAGGATATATAGGAATAATTAAATTAGATAGAAAATAATGATACTTTGGAATTAATGCCTAGACCAAAAGATCACAATGTGATAGGAACAAAATGGGTTGATAGAAATAAGTTGAATGAAAATGGAGAAGTGACCAAAAATAAAGAAAGATTAGTATGTAAAGGATATGATCAGATTGAGGGAATAGAGTTTGAAGAAAATTTTGCACCAGTGGCAAGGTTAGAGGCTATTATAATGTTTCTTGCATATGTAGTGTTTAAAAATTTCAAAGTGTTTCAGATAGATGTCAAATCTGTCTTCCTAAATGGGAATCTAGAAAAAGAGGTCTACATTGAGCAGCCTGAGGGATTTATTCTCTCAAATAATAGTAGCCATGTATGTAGATTGAAAAAATAATTATATGAATTGAAATAGGATCCTAGAGCTTGGTGTGAAATACTTGATAAGTACCTACAAGATCAAGGTTTCAAGAGAGGATTTGTTGATAGTAATCTCTACATCAAAACAAAAGGTGAGCATCAATTGATTATTGTGGTATATGTTGATGATATCATTTTTGGAAGAAATATTGAAAAGATGACAAAGGAATTTTTTGATAATATTCAAAAAGAACTTGAGATGTCTATACTTGGAGAATTGTCATTTTTCTTAGGATTGCAAATATTTCGGTCAGATAAAGGAATTTTCATATCTCAAAGTAAATATAGCCAAGGAAATGTTGAAAAAATTTGGTTTTGAGGATTGTGCACTAGTGGGCACACCAATGTGTATAAGAAATAAGGTGAGTAAGGATGAAGATTCACCTATTATAGATCAATCTTTGTATATAATTATGATTGGTGGTCTTTTATATTTGATAGCATCGAGGCTAGACATTATGCATGTAGTAGGTATGGTTGCAAGATATCAGTCATCTCTAAAAGATAGTCATATTCAATTGGTGAAGAGAATATTTAGATATATAAATGGGACATTAGATTATGGATTATGGTATCCCACAAGTATGGATTTCACTTTGGTTGCTTATATATATTCAGATTGGGTAGGGTGCTTGGATGATAGAAAGAGTAAAAGTGGAGGAGATTTCTTCCTTAGTAAAAGCTTAGTATCATGGTTAAGTAAGAAGTAGAATTCAATATCACTTTCTATAGTTCAATTATAATATATTGCAGTATTATTGTGTTGTACTCAAGTGCTTTGGATGAAGTAAAGTTTGGAAGATATCAAGGTAAATTATGATGAACCTATTTTTATTTTTTATGTTAATACAAGTGCTATAAATATTTCAAAGAATCTAGTGATGCATTCAAGAACAAAACATATTCCCATTAGATATCACTTCTTGAGAGAGTAGGTTGAAGATCAACATGGTAAGATGGAGTATATCAGTATTACAGAGTAGATTCTAGATATTTTCACAAAAGAACTACCAAAAGACACATTTGAGTATCTTTCAAGATAAGTTGGGAGTAATTTATTTTAATTCCTACCATTGAGGTTCAACATCAGTTGAGGGGGAGCTAAGTGTTAGCTCTAGGTAGGACCTTTGCCATTGATGTCAAAGGGGGAGAATAATAGGTAAAAGTATAGGTGTACAAAGATAGGTACAAGAAATAGGTACAAGTTGCTACAATAAGGGGGAGTTACTGTATGTTTTTTAGATGATAGTATGTGTAAGTTTTAGGATGTCACAGTTTCAGTTTAAGATTGCCATCAATGACAAATGGGGAGATTGTTGGAAATATTGTCATTCATGTCAAAGGTCTAACATTATTGGTGATATAGGCCCCATTGCATTTAATGGTGTTTTTAATATTCATATCTTGGCTAATGTGTGTTAATATTTATTTAATATTAATGAATATATTTTTGGTTGCATATAAGTCAAAAGAGGGCCCATGAAGAAGTCAAAGAGTCACAGAGTAAAAGATAAAAGAGGAATGGGACACATTTTCTCATGAAGAGTCATATTGAGGAATTCCAAGAGTCACCATGTGAAGACAAAAGAGGTATAGTGCATTTTTCCATGAAGGGATACTTTAAGGAATATGAAAAGTCACAAAGATAAAGATAAAAGAGGAAAAGATGCTTTTACTTTTGAAGGGTCACCATATGAATTTTAAAATGCAAGGATATGAAGGGTAATGAAAGTTTAGTGCCATTTTCCATGAGAATTGAAGGGTCATAAAGGGTGAATGCCAAAGGTCATCTGGAAAGATATAAATTAAGGCTTGAGAAGCCATTTGAAAAATACAAGAGAGTGCATGGTTTGTATTTATTTTCAAAGAGAGAAAATTAGGAGATATTATCAAGTTCTATCATTTGTTTAGTAAGAAACATTGAGAGATAGTTATATTTTATACGTAAGAGGGGTTGGTGTTCATATGGGTTGGTACTCATAAATATTTGTAAGGGGTTGGTGCTTCTGTGGGTTAGTGCTCACAAATAGTTGCTATGTTGGTGCTCAACAAAGGGGTTGGTGATCCTACAAGTTGGTGCTCATTCATATACTTGAGATTGTTCTATGTGTTTTTTCCCATTTTGGGTTTCCATGTAAAAATATGGTCTCTCTCTCTCTCTCTCTCTTATGTGGTGGAAATTATTATTTCAATTTTATTGCATATCTTGAATGTATGATTGAGTGGTTAAAGAAAAGGAATTAGATTAAGTAAAAGATATATAATATACTGATTCACTACCCCTCCTCTTAGTATATTTCATGCTTAACATTACTCACACCATTATTGCATACCCTACCCTATCTTACCCTTTAGGCAATCAACTTATTTCTCTAGCCATCCTACCCATCTACTCAGCATGTGCCAAATTATACCTAGCAACAAACATTTAAAATTACCTTAGCATTTAAAAATCCTTTCCAAACAACTATCTTTCTCATTAGGTGACTCAAGCATCAATGGTCATGGTGATTACTGATGGTCAGGTGTCCTTAACTTTTATGGGCATCAATCATCAACAGTCAAAATTGACCATCGATGGTCACTATGGGTGTTCCACTAGTGTAACACCAAAAATACTAAGTACCCAAACCCCCCTA
Organism: Torreya grandis; assembly: GCA_037957365.1. Lineage (NCBI taxonomy): Eukaryota > Viridiplantae > Streptophyta > Pinopsida > Cupressales > Taxaceae > Torreya > Torreya grandis. The sequence goes on from JARHVA010000733.1 coordinate 3,661,885, forward strand.
AACCTAATCAATCTTCCTAAAATTCCAAACTCATATCTACCAACACCATAGCTCCCCTACCCACCCTATCAATTTCAAATTTTACCACCACAACTCACCTAAAATCTACCTAGGGCAAAATGCTAAATCCCAATCCAAGAAAATAAATACCAAAATAATTACACCAATATTTGATAAAACTCAAGATAACCTATCAAATTAAGGGTATCCCCTACCTCATTCTATGATCATTGCTATGGAGTCAGCCATAAACCTGCCCATCCTCATCCACATTTGCATGCTTCTTGCATCCTCATTGGTCCCTTAGGTCACCTCAATCCACCTCAACAAACTCTTATCGACTAGCAAACAAGCTATTAGAACTCACTTTCACCACAACATGATAAACATCAGAGCTCTAATTCAATAATAATAAAAGTAAAAATGAGTTAAAATTAACTCAATTTTCACTTTTTTCCCATAGACTTTTAGGTTTTCCACCCTAATTGTCGATAGTTAGGGTGACCATCAATGGTTTCCATTAGGGACCCTAATCATTGATGGTCAGGTGGCCCCCACTATTTTGCCTTTTGGGTATCCATCTTTAAGTAGAATCAAATCAACCCACCCACCCTGACCACCTCATCAACTCACCATTGGTTCATTTTTGGCCCAACTAGCATGCATTTTATGATGACCTTTTGCCTAGTCCTTTGATTATAGTGACACCATTGCAATGTTGACCCTATTTGCACTTGCACCACATTACACTTACCTAGCCCACTTGTGTCTTCTCAAGAGCACTTCCTACCTTGGATGCCTATGAAACTTAACCCATTTATGTTTTCACTAGGAACACTTCTTGCCTTGGATACCCACCAAAATACCAACCCTATCTAGGAGACTTAATAGGAATAACCCAATTATCTATGCCTAATGCCTTGGCTTAGTTAGCCCATCACCAATCCTTCTAGATCCAACCTTTATTTTTACTAACAATGGAAACCTAGTCAATGAACGATCATGGCTATCATACTTTTTATTACACTTTGTGTGCTTGTTTGTACTTCAGGACCCAACCTATCACCCACCTTCATGATGTCCACCTTCATCATCAACTTCACCCACCTTATCAAACCCATACTCAATTCTATTTTACCTCATTGAATCTTGGTTTGAGGGGGAACACCTCCTCCTATAATTGGGGCAATTAGACCTTCGACTAGTAATCCATTTTTGCTTTGTAGCTTGTTGATTCAAACATGCATAACAAAAAGGGGAAAAATATAGACATCAAAAATATACACACCATGATTTCAAATGTCATAATTCTCCTATACTAACTTAGGACCCCCTTGGGACCAGTCTTACCCTTCAATCCCTAACCAAGCCTAACCTAAAGTTAATTTATTCAAATGGATTAACTAGCCTTTTTACCCACTTTGACCCTTCACCCTTGATCACTGATGGTTAGGATGACCATCGATGGTCACCTTAACCATCGATGGTCACCTTAACCATCGATGGTCAGGGTACACCTTAACTACCAACATGTAAACCACCCACCTTACTTTTCTAAAAATAACTCATCTAAATTTGCTTATGATCCATTATATGAGCGAGTTAAAATTAGAAGGCCCAGTTCACATCTTGTTGCAACTCTATAGCCTTGCCTATAAGAAGAGAAGAGCAAGAAGGTGAAGCCCATCTATAATTATTATCAAGAGCTTATACATCTAGAGTTCCTTCATTTTATAGGTCAATCATCATTATAAATTTAGTGATCCAACCATCACATTAGAGGGCCAACTTGCCACCATATCTTCACCAAAGTACCAAGTACCATTACTCTTTTGAAATCACATCAGACTCCACCAATGAGTCAACCACCTCAATAAAACACCTAATCAACCTTATAAAAGATAAGTAATTATTTTTAATATTAAAATTACTTTATTTGCTTTCGATCTTAGTCTAGTACAAACCCATATTTTGTAATCCAACCTTTTGATCCCATAAATTAGCTATTTACTAACCTAGACCTACACATAGTAACCATCGATGGTTATCTCAACTATTAATAGTCTGCCCAACCATTGATGGTTAGCTTGACAATCGATAGTCACCTTGACCATTGATAATCAGATCAACCATCGATGGTCACGATGGTAGGAAATAACAATAAGTTATTTCCACGTATCTATCCTCACCCAGACTTAGTTTTTTGTGTCTTTACTTGTTCACAGTCCCTTGCCTAATTTTTTGAAATAGACCTAAACCATTTAATACTAATATTGATTTTCTTATCACTGTATTAGTCATTTCTAGTCTATTTTTAAGCAAGTATTTCTTGTGTTCAATTTCATTAGCTTTTTAATTATTGATGCAAGTACTTATCATTCTATTTATAAACTTAATTGTTTAAAATGTGTGGATTGACAACCCCCGAGGAAGCTCTTATAGGTCATATATCTAACCAAAAATTTGATTTAGTTATATCTTATTTATAGGTCATCTTCTCAAGTCAAAAATAATTTCTTCACAATTATCTAATTCAATGCATGCATAATCAAATTGAAAATTTCAACCACACCCATATTAAGTTTCTTTTTCTTTTTCCTTTTCAAAATATAAGTTGAAATTCAATAAAACACTCAATTTAATGAATTTAGCATATGTTATATTTGAGTTTATAATCTAATTGGCATCTATAGAGATAGTTTATCACCCTTGTACCTTAGGCTATCTCTATCCCCTTTAACCCTAAATAACCCCAATCTAGATTTTTAGGGTTTAACGTTTGGTGAACCTGATCTTTGTGTATTTTCATGAAATTGATAGGGTGTTGTAGAAACTTTTTGATTTTTATAATTTATTTTTTTTAAAAATTGTTTCAAAAATTAGTTTTTTTCAAAATTTAAAGAATACATCAATAAAATGGATTGCTCCATAGAGTTTGTGTGTCTATCCTATCATTTTATAATTTTTATATTTACAACATTTAAAATTGATAAAGAAGAGCCTCTTAATTCTCCTAACCCTTAGGAGGGTGATAAATATCATCCCTATAACCAGGTCCATACTATCACTCCTTTAAGGGGTAAGGTAGATGGTGTATGTATGCATGTTCAATCTGTGGTACCTAAGGTTTGTGATTGTAAAGCCATAAAATATCAAATCACTAGTATGAACATGTTAATAAAGAAGTTAAAAAATCTATCACTCCTATAAAATCAAACACATGATAGTGTTTATTATGTGTATGCACCATTATCTACCAATGTTATGTGAAACAAGGTTTCACATCCAAATAAAAATTTAAAACAAAATACATCCAAAATAAGTGGTTCCAAAAGTGAAAGAAAGGCTACTAAGAGGCCAAGTAAACTATTAAGAGAAATGTTTCAAAACAAAGTGATCACATTACCTCTTATACATCCTATACATAGATCCAAATACTATTTTGCATATCATAGAATGCAATGTCATCACACAAACCATTTTTTAGCCCTAAAGGAGAGGATACACCACATAATTGATAGTGGTGATCCTAAAATTGACACATATCACTTGGGAACATAAAATTTCCTATATTTCAAAAATACCAAAAAAATAAAAAAAAATCAATATGATTCAAAAACATTTTTGGCACCTATATACTTTTTGGCTCCTTGGAATCTATGTGTTAGTTCTATGTTAATGGATGACATATCAGTTATTCCTACATACACATGTGTGTCATGCTTCTACATGAGTGTGATACATAAATACATAATATATTATTATTTTTATATGTTAGGCCTTTCCTCTACTCATGTCATATGGACATTAAGGGAATCCACCTTTATGATCACAATACTCACAGGTTATATCATTCTATGGTCACTTTACATTGTCATGTTTTGAGCTCATATGTACTTATAAATTCTTTTATCCATGATTATATATTTCACATTGTACTTAATATTCTATACACTTGAGGTTTTTTGGTAACACATTTAATCCATGGGCTACCGTGACTTATTTATATTGGTTGATTATAATTTACTTTATGTACTTCATTGAGTGTCTTGACTTGATATTGTCTTGCTTATTCGAGCATTTGAATATGCTCCTTTGTTTGTGGCCCCTATGCCTATGTGTGCTTTATTTGACATTTGAACATGTCATGTTCACTATATTGACATTTGAATATGTCATCCTTGATTTTATAGATATTTGACTAAGTTATGTCCCTTTGATTGTGTGGAATTTGAACATGCCCCTTGTTTACAGTCCCACATAACTCTTTTATGTTGACTTAATTTTGAGTGCTCTTGTGTGTGTGTGTGTGTGTTTTATTATCTTTTTGAGATTATATTATTACTATATAGACATTGCCATGATATTTATAATGCATCTTACAACTTCATGTGATCACATTGTTCTATGTGATTCATTTTTATATCTACCTAGACATGTTTCTTCTATATAATACATAGTTTTATTCATGAATAATATAATTGCCTAATCATTTTGAGGTGAGGTAACTACTAGTTTATATTATTCCCTTACCTTAAGGGGGGGATATAATTGGGGTCATGCTTTGGAATAATGTTCTCCACACTTATTCACATTTGGCATAGTTTTAAGATTCAGTGGGGGCATGTCATATAGGAATGAATTCCACACATTCATAGTTTCAAATTAAGTGGGGGAATGCTTTGGAAGCATGTTCTCCACACTTATTCAATATTGGGCACACCCAGATTTAGTGGAGGCATAATTTGGAAGTATGTTATCCACACTTATTCATACTCAACATAATTTTTAGATTTAGTGTGGGCATGATTTAGAAATGTGTTCTCCACACTTTTTCAGTATTCAACATCTCTATATTATAGTGGGGGCATGTTTTAGAAACATGTTCTCCACATTGACACTTATTTTAGTTTTCATATTTATCCACATATAGTGGGGAATGCTTCAAAATCATGTTATCCACACTTATATAGTTTTTGAATTGGCTAAACCACACATTTAAATAATTTAGATTCATACTTGTGGCATAATTCTATATAATGGTACCATTATTAAACATAGTTGAAACATGAGACATATCTAAGGTACATATGATATGCAATGTGTGCTTGATATTTTAAAATTCAAATCAATTTATAATTTCAAAACACTCTAAGAGGATATCATCATCCACTAGAATGGAATTTTATGGACTGTATTAAGCTAATCTACTACAATAGCTAGTTTAATTTTAGTATGGTTGAGGTGATTAAATCACTCAATCTTGCCAAGTTTTCAAGTTAGAATTGATTGTATCAGCTAGCCTCACCAGTTTGATAGTATGAGCTAATGTTTTTAATCATGCTTACCAAGTTATATGTATGTTTAGGTTGCATGGTTGAGCTACTCTCAACTATCAAGTGGCAACTCACCTTTTCTCCAAGATTGGGGGCATGTGCCTTCCAATATCTCTTTCTCTTTATCTCCTTAGATATATGCACTTTCCATATATATATATATATATATATATATATATATATATATATATATATATATATATATATGTTCCAATCTAAATTTAAAATCCTTATAATGATATATTTTTTCATATTAACTTGCCAATAGGTAAGTCAATTACCTTAAAATAGAGGTGTACTCCTAAACCTTGCTCTTTCAATATTTAATCTTGTCAAAACTTTCAATTAAAAATAATATGTACTATAACATTTTATGGGTTGAAATACAGTCACCAATAAAGCACTCAAGTTAGACTTACACAAATATAAGGTGTGTTATACACACCCATGTATACATTCCTTTCCTTTAAACTAGACATTTTATTACTAGATTAAAGGGGTGGAAATGTGGAGACTATTTTTGAATTATAAAGCATCTTAATCTTGTATACATAGAAAAATCAAACCTTGGTTTTTCCTCTTAGTTATGGACCTTTCCTACTTTTAGAAGTCTCACATCTACTCTATCTTGTGCCTTTTTTCCTATCTCTTAGTTTGACCAATCTTATGTTAATGATCTAAACCTTCTATCTTTCCCATAATGCTTAAAACATACTTATCTTCTACCTCTACAAGTTTTGAGTTTGTACCTGCTTTCTTGTTCCTTGGACACTAGTGTACTATATAGACACCTATGTTGACATAAGTGTCCTACTCTAATATAAGTGTCTAGTACCCTAAAGTCATGTAATTTTCAAATGAAATGTATCCTAATGGTCATCTTAAGTGCTTTATTATGAGTTACTTCTATAAAGGGATTGATATAAATACAAGATCAACCCTCATTCATTATTCACCTAACATACACCTAGAAAATACCTAAGGTAACTTATTAAAGCATTCAATCAAGCACTCAATAAAATAAATCTTCCATATTTTATCTTATTTTCATATCAATCAACATAAACACAATTCTAAAGTATTGAAAGAGCAATAACCCAAGGGATATATTTACCATGTTACAAGCTAGGTCATAATTGTACATAGTTTCCACATATTTCATCATTCACACATAAGCCAACACGTAGGGGAAAATTACAACACTTTGAGGCCCTCTTTAGAGTAATAGATATGTAGGAAATGCTCATTGATAGAGAGGTATCTAGGGTCATCTCAACACTGTGTGCCCACTAACCCATTTTACCCCAAAGTCACTATGAAGATGAAGAACTAGGGTTTTTTAATTTCATGAGGAGAAATAGTCCAGGACTTAGACTAAATGCACTAGAGTGAAGGTGATGACAAGCCCAAAAGTACCTAGGTGATTGAATCATTTTTTATCAAGTATTCTGTATAGTACACCTATGTCTTAATACAACCATACAAAGATGCTACTAGTGTATGAAGATCTAGAGGCACTCACTCTAAAATCTATCAACTATTCTAGAATCCTCTTCTAGTCTACTTCCTACATGTTCTAGATCTAGAACTATGTTAGCATAAAAACTAGCTAAGTACATTACTCCTTTGTCATTTACATATCTATCATAGTTCTACTTACTATTTTTAACCTACCTCAATTTAATGAATTCAACATATGTTATATATGAGTTTAGCATATATTTATCCTGCTATAGAGATATTTTATCACCCTTGTATCCTAGGCTATCTCTATCCCACTTAACCCTAGATAACCCCAATATAGTTTTTAGGGTTAAACATTTCTATGTAATATATGTGTTTATCATCATTCCCATGTACTACCTCACATTGGACATAATAGATCTAAAATATTAGGTGGTATATTACATCCTCAAAGGGTACTTCATCAACTTGGTAGACCATATTTTACATATTAGTCTTCGATCACCATTGCATAACATAAAGACCTATTTGTTATTTTCCTTAATCATTATTCACACTATTAACTTAAAATAACTTAGGAAACCAAATGAATTTTTCATTATGGATTAGTTTTAATTTATCTTTGATCACCATGTTATCAAATTAAATTTCACGTTATAATAACTATGAGGGTTGAGAAAGTCTAGGCTCTGATGAGGAGAATGAGAAAAAATGGATAAACTCAAATCTTAAACTATCACATTTGGTAGTTTCCTATTGCATCTCAATAATGATGTACCATGCATGATCCCAATATCTAAAAGTTCCATAAAATACATGAACCCAAAGATCATATATACATTATGTATACCGCTTATCCATACTTCCTCACAACCCTACACATGCTCTTAGGGTTTGTATCTTTAAAATAAGTGGGTATCTCATTATTAAGGTTGTTGAATTTAAACCTTATGAATATAAGTTTCTTCACCTCAACCCATGTGAAAATTTTTAGCTTATAGGTTTCCCACCATCAAATAGTTATGATCTTTAAGGTGTATATTATTGCATTCAATCAATCATTCTCCTTAGAGTTGGAATTATCCATACCATACACAAATTTGTTAACATTAATAGACCCTTAATACCATGATAATGTTACAATTATAATAATTATTAGCTATAATACATGCTTCATATTTGACATATCTCATTGAACCCATACCTTATTACTCATTGGTATACATTTTAACGTGTTGTGTGGGTTATAATGTATAATTGGAATATTTGGTTTGTATTTAATTGTAATACACTTTTGTCTAGACACCTCATAGGACTCTTGAACCCATAGAGTGAAATTCACCCCAACATAAGGTTTCATCATGGTTCCTCTCTTTGTTTTACATACATTGTGCCATGATGTTGTATATATTGTTGTTTTCATAATCTATATTAATGCTTTCAACACAAGGGGGACATGCTCATCTATAAAGGGTATAATGAAGTGCTATTTTCTATTATTGAAATGCATATAATTCTTATTAAAGTACATATATGTATTTTTGGAATTACACCAAGGCCTACTAAGTAATTTTGGATAATTATTGGCCTCAACTAACTCTATTATTTAAAAATTTAGATGAAATTTCACACCCATGATATCAATAGATGCATCCTTCATAATTCCTAATGTTTATGTGTGGGTATTATTTTCCATGAATAAGACATGAGTTAAAGGTCTTAGCATCAAGTTGTCCATCTTGCACCGATATTCTTTAGTGATAAATTTTACCTCTACACTTGTATCAATAATAATATCACACATATACCATCCTTTTGAATTTGGATTGATGATAAATTCTTGGTCATAGATGATGTTATGAGCACTCCTAACCTCACACTGTCTAGTTAAATGTGCCATATGTACTTCCACTATAACCTCTCATGCATTTTGATTCAACCAATTACAAAGTATGGAAATTACTCCTTCTACTTGCAACAAATCAAAAAATTAAATAGATCATTTTATTCCTTTCCATTTTTTACCTTTCTCTAGAGAGCCTCACACCCTTACTTTTAAAAATCCCAAGAAATATGTAGTTCACCTTGAATTATTTTGATAATTTCCATAAAATATTAAAATATCTCTTTCTAATGTGACCCATCTAAATAGGTACCAAAAAGTGGTTTAGTATGATACACATTTTCATCTATCCTTTACTCCACACTTGGTTGAACCTTTTCCATGGGCACTGCCAATGATCTAGTTGTACTGGCATAACATGTCATTATAGATATCTTAAGACCCTTCATTTTGGGATTTTCCTCCTTTAGAACTTAGTGGTAGATTTAGAATAAAATGTGTATCATCCCTTCCCATTTATTAGACTTATATTTTTAAGTTATATTTTTATACAATTTCATACATTCTTAAACTTTATGTTTGCTATGATAATATCCACCAGTTGGAAATTTTTGGTAGTCTCTTTGATAATGCTTCAAATAACCACATATATAATAGGTGCATGTAGATAATATTTCATCATTGTCAGGATCCCTGCTCATTAAGAGCACACTTGATTACCTTTGTATAAGCAACTAAACACGAAATTTAACCAGAATAATAAGTAACTAGAATTTAGAAACAACATAGAATATGAGAGGCAATACACACTTGTATTAATACTCATCCAGAAGGAAATACAATGAAGAAATAACACTCTTTCCACACCTCTTGGGCATACCAGTAATTCTCCCTCAAGATTTCTCTCTCTCAATTAAAAACAAATCAACTCAAACATAGAGTTGTTTCAACCAGTCAGTAATAATACTGCCAGTAAAACTGAGTACACACACATACTCCAAGTCTGAGTACACCACATACTCCAAGTAGATCTCACCGATCTTGCAACAACCTGCAAATTAAATTATCTTACTTACCATGTAGATCTAACCTGATCTTGCTACACCACAGATCAACCTGGCCTTACACACCTACCGACCTAGATCTTACACACCCAAAAGAACCCTTGTCCTTGCCTCACCAAGTCCTTATGATTTTCCCTTGGATAGAACCCTTCTAATTCTATAAATTACAATATAACCCATGGGTCTCTTAAATAGATCCCATACAAACAATAATTAGACTTCTAATTACAATAATTAGAAATGCAGCTCCAAGACTAAAATTAGTCTTTACATGCAAACAATAGTTTGCTAAATAAACTATTCATGTAACTAACAGTTCTAGAACTACATAGGTGATTGATGTCGATCGCTATCTATCTAGAGATGACCGACATCAGCCAATCCATGACCAATGTTGGTAGATTCCTTTCTACCCCTGAATGACATCGGTTGGCTTGACCGATGTCAGTTACTGTGACACTCAATAACCTCCTCCATATTTGCATCAATGAAGCTTTTAGCTTCACAACCTAACAATCTCCCACTTAGAGATAAATAGCTGCACCTATACCTATACCTGTACATCATCTAATTTTGTTTCTTGTCTTGTATCCCTCTTCAAGTTTGATCTTGAAGACCAACCACCACACATCTTGTGGTGCTACGCCTGTCATCCAAGTCCCCTGCCACATCTAAATCTACATACCCATGTAGAGAAGTCCCTGACCCTGCATCACATGTATACCTACTACTGGTCCCTCTCAGATACCTAAGAATCCACTGAACTACTTTCTAGTGCTTCTTTCCTAGATTGGACACAAACTTGCTGACAACACCCACTACTTGGGAAATATCAGGTCTAGTACACATGTACTCAACCTCATCATGTGAATTGGGACAGTGTTATGTGAACTATCCATCCATAGGTGTGCTAACCGGTTCTGCATCTTGCATATTGAACCTCACCACTACCTTATTCACACAATCATCCTGAGACAACATCAACCTGTGATCTTCCCTGTCTCTAGGAATACTCATGCCAAGGATTTTCACTCCTCCTAAATCCTTCCTGGCACACCACTAAACTAATTTTACCTTTAGTTCAGCAAATCCGTGCATGTATGAACCTATAACAAGCATATCATCTACATACATTAATAGGATAATGTTGCAACCATTATCCAACCTGGTAAAAAATAAACATAGTGATTACATTGACATTGACTAAAGCCATGCTTTGTCATACACCTGTCAAACCTGTGCCACTATCCTGGAGCTTGCTCAAGACCATATGACCTGGCCTTCTATCTCACGTGTCCATTCTCTCCTTTCTTTAACCAAAGAATCTATTTATCTTTTAGTGCTTTCTTTCTAGCTGGAAACTCTACCAAATCTCCCATTTGGTTCTCATCCAAAGAATTCATGCCATGCTCCCACTGTTTCCTAGATTCTACTTACTTTGCTTCTTTTAAAGTTCCTGGTTCTTGACCATCAATGAGCAACAAGTTTAGGTAGTATAAATAAGGTGAATAATGAATTTGAGGCTTACTTACCCTTTTAGTCCTCCTCATGGGCATTTGAGACTCCTTGACAGCTTACTGTCTACCCAAAATCTATTTTTTGGTCGAACCTGGTCTGCACCGGACTGATGTCAAATCCACCTGATCGCTGATGCTAGTTCCCTGAACAATGTCAATGTCCACCTAGTCATCGACATCATTTCCCTAAATGACATTAGTCACCACCTACCTGACACCACTGACTTTGGTCTGCACATGACCGACATCGGTACCTACCTGATTGATGTCAGTTCCCCCTGATCGACGTTAGTAACTATGTTTTCCTGTGAGTGATGACTTTTTATGCACGAGCTTACCTTGGATCAAAACCTTGTCTAAACTACCCTACTCAGAATTATTCAGCCCCTGTGACTGATCTCTGTCCATCATCTCCTCCATGAAAACCAAGGCTTTCTAGTTCTTAAGTTTGTCAAAGACATCAGACTTCCTCTTAAGAACATGCATTCCCTTCTTACTCATGTGACCAAGCCTACAAAGCCACATCTTTGCAATAGAAGGTGAATCAATAATACAAGTAGATAGATAAAGAATACCTACTTTCTTACCACATGCTAATTCAAGTGCATCCACTGTGAGAGTTACTATGCATCCCTTATCACCCAACTTTCTTGAAGAAATTAGACTCCTCTTCAAGACCGGGACTTGCATGACATTATTCAACACCCATGTGTTGCCCGTCTGCAATTCCAGCTGCACTTCCCCTTTGCCAACAATTTGACAAGGCACACCAACCCCTAAATAAATCTTTCCAAAGTCTCCCTGGACATAATCATGGAAAAATACTCTATTTCAGGTTGCATGGAAAGAGACAACATAATCTATAATCCAAGATTCTACTTTATCCAAGGAACATACAAGAGCATCCTGTGCAACAATACCTACAACATTTGCTTCTTCATTTCCTTCATGTTGATCTTCTACCAACCAACAATCTTTCTTTACCTAATCTTTCTTTCCATAATTTATTAATTGAGAATTCTTGCTATTGAGTTCCTCCATTCTTAGTGTATTTTCTTCTACCATTGCTATACTCCCACTCAATCAAAAACCCCTGAGAGTGACCTATAATCAACAAACACTTAACACACTCTGACCACCTGTTAGTGTACCTAACCTGGCTCTGATACCAATTTGTTAGGATCCCTGCTCACTAAGAGCACACTTGATTACCTTTGTATAAGCAACTAAACATGAAATTTAACCAGAATGATAAGTAACTAGAATTCAAAAACAACACAGAATATGAGAGGCAATGCACACTTGTATTAATACTCATCCAGAAGGAAATACAATGAAGAAATAACACTCTTCCCACACCTCTTGGGTGTACTAATAATTCTCCCTCAAGAGTTCTCTCTCTCAATTACAAACAAATCAACTCAAACACAGAGTTGTTTCAACCAGTCAGTAACAATACTACCAGTATAACTGAGTACACACACATACTCCAAGTTTGAGTACACCATGTACTCCAAGTAGATCTCATTGATCTTGCAACAACCTACAAATCAAATGATCTTACTTACCATGTAGATCTAACCTGATCTTGCTACACCATAGATCAACCTGGCCTTGCACACTTGCCGACCTAGATCTTACACACCTAGAAGAACCCTTGTCCTTGCCTCACCAAGTCCTTATGATTATCCCTTGGATATAACCCTTCTCATTCTACAAATTACAATACAACCCATGGGTCTCTTAAATAGATCCCATACAAACAATAATTAGACTTCTAATTACAATAATTAGAAATGCAGCTCCAAGACTAAAATTAGTCTTTACATGCAAACAATCAATTTGTTAAACAAACTATTCATGTAACTAACAGTTCTAGAACTGTACAGGTGATCGACATCAGTCACTATCTATCTAGAGATGACCAACATTAGCTGATCCATGATCGATGTCAATAGATTTGTATCTACCCCTAGCTGAGGTTAGTTGGCTTGATCGATGCCAATTACTATGACACTCAGCAACCTCCTCCATGTTTGCATCAGTGAAGCTTTTAGCTCCACAACCTAACAATCTCCCACTTAGAGATAAATAGTTACACCTATACCTGTACCTATACATCATCTAATTTTGTTTCTTGGCTTGTATCCCTCTTCAAGTTCAATCTTGAAGACCAACCACCAGACATCCTATGGTGCTACGCCTGTCATCCAAGTCCCCTGCCACATCTGAATCTACATACCCATGTAGAGAAGTCCCTAACCCTACATCACATGTATACTTGTTACTAGTCCCTCTCAGATACCTGAGAATCCACTGAACTGATTTCTAATGCTTCTTTCCCAGATTGGCCACAAACTTGCTAACAACACCCACTGCTTGGGCAATATCAGGTCTAGTACACATGTACTCAACCTCATCATGTGAATTGGGACATTGTTTTGTGAACTATCCATCCATAGGTGTGCTAACCGGTTTTGCATCCTACATATTAAACCTCTCCACTACCTTATTCACATAATCATCCTGAGACAACATCAACCTGTGATCTTCCTTGTCTCTAGGAATACTCATGCCAAGGATTTTCACTCCTCCTAAATCCTTCTTGGCACACCACTGAAGTAATTTTACCTTTAGTTCAGCAAATCCCTACATGTATGAACCTGCAACAAGCATATCATCCACATAAAGTAACTGGATAATGTTGCAGCCATTATCCAACCTGGTAAAAAATAAACACAGTGATTACATTGACATTGACTAAAGCCATGCTTTGTCATACACCTGTCAAACCTGCACCACTGTCCTAGAGCTTGCTCAAGACCATATGACCTGGCCTTCTGTCTCATGTGTCCATTCTCTCCTTTCTTTAACCAAGGAATCTGTTCCTCTTTCAGTGCTTTCTTTCTAGCTGGAAACTCTACCAAATCTCTCATTTGGTTCTCTTCCAAAGAATTCATGCCATGCTCCCACTGTTTCCTAGATTCTACCTGCTCTACTTCTTTAAAACTTCCTAGTTCTTGACCATCAGTGAGAAACAAGTTTAGGTAGTATAAAGAAGGCAAATAATGAATTTGAGGCTTACTTACCCTTTCAGTCCTCCTCATGGGCATTTGAGACTCCTTGATAGCTTCATGTCTACCCAAAATCCATTTTTTGGTCAACCCTGGTCTGCACCTGACCGATGTTGAATCCACCTGATCGCCAATGCCAGTTCCCTAAATGATGTCAGTGTCTACTAGTCATTGACGTTAGTCTCCACCTACCTGACACTGCTGACTCTGGTCTGCACATGACTGACGTTGATACCTGCCTGATCAATGTTGGTTCCCCCTGACCAACGTCGATAATTGTGTTTTCTTGTGAGTGATGAATTTTTACCTACAAGCTTACCTTGGATCAAAACCTTGTCCAAACTGCCCTGCTCAGAACTATTCAACCCCTATGATTGATCTCTGTTCTTCATCTCCTCCATGAAAACCAAGGCTTTCCAATTCTTAAGTTTGTTAAAGACATCAGACTTCCTCTTAAGAACATGCATTCCCTTCTTACTCATGTGACCAAGCCTACAAAGCCACATCTTTGCAACAGAAGGTGAATTAGTAATACAAGTAGATAGATAAAGAATACCTACTTTCTTACCACACGCTAATTCAAGTGCATCCATTGTGAGAGTTACTGTGCATCCCTCATCACCCAACTTTCCTAAAGAAATTAGACTCCTCTTCAAGACTGGGACCTGCATGACATTCTTCAACACCCATGTGTTGCCTATCTGCAATTTCAGCCTCACTTCCCCTTTGCCAACAATTTGACAAGGCACACCAACTCCTAAATAAATCTTTCCAAAGTCTCCCTGGACATAATCATGGAAAAATACTCTATTTCGGGTTGCATGGAAAGAGGCAACAAAATCTATAATCCAAGATTCTACTTTATCCAAGGAACATACAAGAGCATCCTGTGTAACAATACCTGCAACATCTGCTTCTTCATTTCCTTCATGCTGATCTTCTACCAACCAACAATCTTTCTTTACCTACTCTTTCTTTCTATAATTCAGTAATTGAGAATTATTTCTATTGAGTTCCTCCATTCTTAGTGTACTTTATTCTACCATTGCTATACTCCCACTCAATCAGAAACCCCTGAGAGTGACCTATAATCAACAAACACTTAACACGCTCTGACCACCTATTAGTGTACCTAACCTAGCTCTGATACCAATTTTTCAGGATCCCTGCTCACTAAGAGCACACTTGATTACCTTTGTATAAGCAACTAAACATAGAATTTAACCAAAATGATAAGTAACTAGAATTCAGAAACAACACAGAATATGAGAGGCAATACACACTTGTATTAATACTCATCCAGAAGGAAATACAATGAAGAAATAACACTCTTTCCACACCTCTTGGGTGTACCAATAATTCTCCCTCAAGAGTTCTCTCTCTCAATTACAAACAAATCAACTCAAACACAGAGTTGTTGTTTCAACCAGTCAGTAACAATACTGCTAGTAGAACTGAGTACACACAAATACTCTAAGTCTGAGTATACCACATACTCCAAGTAGATCTCACTGATCTTGCAACAACCTATAAATC
This sequence comes from Torreya grandis, assembly GCA_037957365.1. NCBI lineage: Eukaryota > Viridiplantae > Streptophyta > Pinopsida > Cupressales > Taxaceae > Torreya > Torreya grandis. The sequence continues at coordinate 3,677,719 of JARHVA010000733.1, forward strand.
AAATGATCTTACTTACCATGTATATCTAACTTGATCTTGCTACACCGTAGATCAACTTGGCCTTGCAGACTTGTCGACCTACATCTTACACACCTGGAAGAACCCTTGTCCTTGCCTCCCCAAGTCCTTATGATTCTCCCTTGGATAGAACCCTTCTGATTCTACAAATTACAATACAGCCCATGGGTCTCTTAAATAGATCCCATACAAACAATAATTAGACTTCTAATTACAATAATTAGACTTCTAATTACAATAATTAGAAATGCAGCTCCAAGACTAAAATTAGTCTTTACATGCAAACAACTGGTTCGTTAAATAAACTATTCATGTAACTAACAGTTCTGGAACCGCACAGGTGACTGACGTCAGTCGCTGTGTGTCTGGAGATGACCGACATCGGCCGATCCATGATCAATGTCAGTAGATTCCTATCTACCCCTGACTGACGTCGATTGGCCTGACCGATGCCGGTTACTGTGACACTCAACAACCTCCTTCATGTTTGCATCAGTGAAGCTTTTAGCTTGACAACCTAACAATCATTCCTTACAACACCTCTTTGTATGAAATTATGTTGATTTCCATAGTGTCGTTGATATTGGTTGGAAATTACCAAGGTATTTTGACTCATTACACATTATTTGTCCTCTTAAATGCCATAAATCGACCAAAAATATTCATTATTGTGGTGTGGGTGTCAAAAATATTATAATATAAAAATACCTTCATTATCATCACACAATGTAGGAGGTGAAAATTAAACACATCATGGATTTCATGTAAAATTTCACATGAATCAAGGAGTGTGCTAATACTTCATCATAGATAATTGCTCTTATTATATCCTTATACCTCACAATTTGTACACCATAAATTGCTAAGCATTTTATGTGCACTATTGGTAGTTAGTTTTTACAATTAGGAATCCTTTGAGACCATTTATTTCTTTGTACATGTGTTGATTCAAATATTCTCACTACCTACAAATTTAGATCTGAGTGTGGACTCTAACACTAATCTATGATTCATAAATATCTTCATGGAAAGAGCATGGCCAAAAAGAGCTAACAAACCTCCCAAAAAAAACTATGCATGTTGAAATGGATGAATCTCAAATTAAATATTGGATATCAAGGTATTGAGTCTCACATCATATGCATACACACTCTCAACTAGGTACTGATTGATATCCTTTAATGTTGTGATGCTCTAATGTTCAATCTCTAGGATATCAAACTCTTTTATAAAGGCTTCTTTCAATTCATCATTATCCACTCTTACCTGATTAGGATCATACTTATGATACCTACTATGCACTTAGTATAAAAATGCAGTCGAAAATTGACTAACATCTCAATTTGGTGTAGTGATTCTCTTGGAATGATATATGAACTCAAACTTATGGATGTGCTTAGCTATGTTATCCACACCTTTATACTTAGGAAAGATCAATGATACTTCATAAACTAATTATTTGGGAACCAGTGTTGGAACATGTGTTATTAGTGTACTTGATTAGGATTATGTGATTAAATTCTATCCTCCACCAAGATTTCTAGTTATACCAATAACATTAATTTAATTTGGAGGGGAAGTTTTGCCTATCCCTGCACTTACTAGTGCCATGGTATAATTAATACTAGGTTTTTGTGATATATGGGTAATTCCCATTTTAGCCATTAAACTTGTTGAACTATGGCTAATTAATGGTAAAAATGGGTTTTCAATTCCTATTTGTGTCATGTACATTTTGTGACTCTTCTAATGTACTTATTGGGATATTGTGTTGGGAAAAGAAATCAAATAGAAAAGCTATGTAGGATATTCTTCTAATATTTATGTGTTGTGTATTCAATTGTTAGATATATGTATATTTTGTCCTATCCTCCTGAATTGTAACATGGTAGAATATGAATATAATACTCTTTTGGTACCAAGTATGAGAAAAATGTAAACAATCAGAGACTACAAATGTCTATATATATGTATGTTTGTATGAAAAATAGAGTTCTACCTTCAAAGAGATCAATATAGACTATTTGGTTATGGTTACCTATTGTGTTTCTTATTTTATTCCTTGCATTTAATTTCATGGTTAATGTTTGGATTATTTATAATTAATTTTCTCCAAATTCTTTGTAAACATTTAATGAAGTACTAGTTTTTCCTCTTTCCTATCTAACACATAATAATTTATCTTTGTTATGCTTTTATTTTCCCACCTTGAATATGGATTATTTGCATTATCCTGTGCACTTGAGTAAAACTTAGCTATCATCATCCTTAGCATGTTTTGATGCTTCAAGAACCTTTGCTAATAATGGTATGGTGAGCATGGAACCACTCCTTCTGGAGGAAACTATGCTAAGATGGTTACCAAGGTAGAGATACATTGAGATGTGGTTGGAACAAAAAGTATGTAATTTCATAGAATAATAATCTAAATAGACTGGTCTTACCACATGAGAAATCATTCAAGAGCATATATACGGAGAGATATAAGAATTTTTTAATGAAAATTCCCTGAACTATTAGCGAACTAGTCGACAATATTGGAGTATTATTACTTTAATTCCAAAATAAAAGAAACAATCATCTGGACTGAAGAGAAGATAAACCAGTTGTAAAAACTAAAAATTAATTGGACGAGGGAAATGGAATATTGGGTTGATAACACCATAGATGGACACATCACTAAGTTTTTAGTACACACACACACACACACACACACACACACACACACACACACACACACACACACACACACACACACACACATATATATATTTCAAAGCTACGTAGGAGTTATTTGTCTGAGGAATTAGAGGGAAGTTTTTTTAATGATTACCTATTCTTGTGAAGATGTTGGTTGTGGATAAGGCCATAATGCCTACTCTAGCCAATATGGAGTAGTCACTTTAGGCGTATGGGGGCATGTGTGACAAATGGTTAATGATGGTTAGATGAGTAAGTCTTGAACCTAAATCTAGAATGGACACACAAGGGAAGATAAGTCAAAAGAAGAGTATGGATTTAGAATGTGAACTATGACAATAGACAAGATGGAATAAATAAAAGAATACCCAGGTAGCTATGAATAAAGGTAAGAGTAGTAGTAAATTAGATGGTGAATGGGTAAGATGACATGATGAGAGAGAGGATGAATGAAATATGAAAATATAAGATGATGAGTACTATAAGATATAAAAAAGTGATGAATAATGAGATGATGAAGAGATGTTCAAATAAAAAGGTGAGAATAGTGTAAAAGTAGAGTAATTAGATGATAAGTGTAGTGTGAAGCTATAAGAATGGGTATTATCAAAAGAATAATAATTAAGTAAAGAAGTATAAAAAAGTCATAGGTCAATTATAGGATCAAACATAATTGAATAAGAAGTAAGAAAGAAACATTCATTGAAAGAGAATGTATGCAATAAAAAATGCTTCATGTCTATAAATCAATCCTGGCTCGAATAAGATAGAGCATACCTACACTTCCTATTTGGAGTAAATGTTTTAAGTGGGAGCATTTAAAATATGGGGATATACTATATCCTATTAGGGGATCACTTTTCATAATACACCATGCTAGGAAGGCTTCCAATGCCTACAGTCTAACAAAATTATTCAAAAACCCTAAAATAGTCCTAGGTTTAATGCTCACTCTATTCTAATAACAAGAAAGTAAATATAATCTAGTGCACACTAAAGCTTGTGGCATAATAAAGGGGGTTAGTAAATAAATCAAAACATGTATATGAGAATCTCAATTAATCTAAGTATGAGTAAGACCCTAATACATGGAATATGAAGATTAATATTATTTGAGCCTAAAGTTAGAATATACTTACCTGAATGTAAACCCATCAAGATTCAATATATCCCTTAGCCAAAGGGGATTCACAAGAGGTTATTTTTGTTCTTAAGGATAACTAAGAAAGTCCAAAGCATCCAGGAATTATCCACAAGACTAAATTATCCAAGTAAAAACCCTAATCTAAGACTCCTCAAGTAGAATGGTAGAAGAGTAGATTGTAAAAAAGCACAAGCAGATAATAAATCTTGACTATATATTGAAATAATGATGAGATGATCTTGTATTTATAGGTGGATCTCACCATAAATCCTTTCAAATATGTTGACTATATGGGGTCAACCCACTCAACCTTATATGCTTTCAAGAGATAAATCACTAGGTCCCAAGATAGGTAAATTGAAAGGATAATAAAGATCTCAAATGAAAATACCCAAAAAAAGTATAGGGTCAACCTAGTCAACCCTATATAGTTATCAGAGGTTGAAAACTATACAGGGTTGACCTAGTCAACCTAGTACAATGAACTAGTGAAAGGGGATCAAGGTGAAGAAAAGAGGGATGGAAAGAAAAAGAGACTGGAGGAGTGTGGAAGGGAGGAGTAATATCTTAGGGAATGGTTTTAAGAGCTACTTAGATTGATAATAATGTGGCAATAAGGGATAATAATCCTATGAAACACCAAAGGTCTACCTACCCCTTTCCTGGTGCACCCCTTAAGGTATGCACTCATAGAAATTGAGTCTTGATGGGTTATTACAATATGTAAAGCATTAGTATTTGATAAAAGTTAAAAATATTATGTGTGTATAGAGCACACATCCTTGTAGTCCAATATTTTATATTCTAGCAAAAGTTTTTAACTAAGTGCATATGAAGATAATAGTTGGGAAGGACCATTTTTAAACTAAATTTAGAGTTGGGGTATCAAAATTCAAACAAGATAAATTAAAAATGATTTGAAGCTTGTTATAACCATGAAAAGAAAAGAAAGAATCACAAAAGAACAAAGTGCACATGTTGACTCTCTTAGTGAATAAAGTAGTACATAGGCAAGATCACCTAGAACACATCATCCTCTTATAATAGATATGCAATAGATTTCATCAACACTAGTCTACTAAATGGGTCATCTAGGAGGATTCATAAACTTAGAAATCTATGATGGGTCTACAAACCTCAAAAAATATTTGCTAACCTATGAGATGATATGGCAAGCTAAGGGCATCACTGATGAAGCTATCAAAAAGTGTTAGTAAGGGCACTAACTGAAAGAGCACTTGAGTTCATATGTTGAAGAGAATTCCAATGGGAAAGTATATAATATGTTAAGGATTGACTTGTCACAAAATTAAAGATAAAGAAATGCACTACTTAAACTATATAGGACTTGAAGTAGATAAGGCAAGATTTTAGAGAATCAGTTTGTGACTATGATTGTAGATTCTCTAATGTGATGAATAAGGTCAAACTTTCCTTAATATAAAAATATAAAGTTGAATGTTTCATCAATGGATTGCACCCTAGAATTAGGTTTAACACTATGTAGACTCAATATGCTACAAAAGCAAATGCTAGAGTTACTGCCCTATTTGTAGATCAAATTTAAGACTATGAAGAAGCTCCTATTACCAATTCTAAGATTGAAAATACATTACAAGATTTTATGAAGAGAATGGAGCAATACCATGAGGTAGGTAAACTTAAATTGAATCTATGGTGTATGGTGTGTAGAAAGGAAGGACATCATATATGAATGATTATCTTAAGATCAAGACAAAGTTATATGAAATCTATCGAGTAGTGGGGCATGCAATAACATAGTGTCATCTTATGAAACAATATGTTAAAAATCCATAGAATTTATATTGTAATTTTTATAAGTCAAACAATCATGATGAAGAAAACTTTAGAGATTTACAAGATCTCAAGGAAGGCATAACAAAAAACATATTCACCATTGTCACATAATAAATAACCTTGGAGAAGTAGATGATTCTAGGCCCAGAGGTCAATAAAGGTTATGTGACCTAAATTGGTTCACAATGGATTCCTAGTTATCCATAATACCAACCCCAAGGTCTAATAGGTTGGACCCCTTATTCATTGAGTTGGATACCTCCATCTCTATAGTACCAGTATGTAACACGTTAAAGCTTAGTCATAATGCAATAATAATAAATGAGTTGAACCCCACTAAATGCACAACAATTTAGAATTGGATATAATATACAATAACATCAGCATTAGAACACTACTTAGAAATAATGAGGGTATAGAGGAGGATATCAGTCCAATAAAAGAGGAGCTAGGGGAGAATACATATGAATCTACCAAGGTGGAAGAGGAAATAACTATCAGTGGCCTCTTTTACAATGCTATCTATGTGGAGAATGCAATCATGTATAATACAATCACCTAATTAATCCTCAAAGTCAGCCTTACTGTACATATTATATAATATATGACTAACATGACACAAAAGATTATCCTATCTTGGAGAAGCAAAGAAAGGACAAGGCCATTTGGAATGTGAATATGGTAAGCACACAACTTAAGGAGGATGCATTCTTGAATGATATTATACAAAAATAACATCCATAAAAATGTTTACCTCCACTTAACATGCCTTAGGATTAGAGAATCCAAAAATCAAAATAGGATAAATACCTAGACCCAACTACATAAAAGGGGCTCATGCATGAAGCTGTATAGATGTTGAAAAACATACAACATCAAAACACTAATAAGGGAGATGCCATAACCATAGATGCTCAAATGTATGGCTAGATCATGAAAATTATGCATTAATATGGAGTTGTAACTATGCTCATAGATATTTTGAAACTATTAAGCACACTATGCAATAATGAAGACATTTCATAAAATATTACAAACTTGCTACATAATCTACTGGAGTGTGCAATCACAGATAATAGAAGATAGAAAATCTAGTTCAGTATGTCAAAACTAAGAAGCCTTAGGATGTAGATAAAAAAAATCAACATTGAGGTTATAGGCTATGAGATTCCAAATGTTGCTTTTGATTTTGGCATCACAGCCAACATGATTCCTAGGTCTACATGGGAATCTATTAGATGATCTATTCTAAGTTATATCCCAATAAATTTGAGCTTAGATGATTATGGAAGTGTTGAGCCTATTGGTAGATTATAATATGGTGAGATTAATTTCATATAATTGACCCTGCAAGGTGACTTTAAAGTCATTGACATGAAGATAATAACAACACATTACCCTGTGCTGAGCAAAAAGAAATGGGCATATGATGGTCAGATGACTATCAACATAGTGTAGAATCAATTAGAGGCACACCAAAGAGATAATTTTTTTGTAATTACTATAAATAGAGTGCACAAACCTTACATAATTCCAACTGAACTAGATTCTCCATATGTTGTGCAAGAAACTAGCTAGATGAAGGTGAAATCTGAGGAAAATCTAAAAGCTCTATGCATAAATGAGTGAAAATTATTGTAAAATCACACTAAAATTTAGGTATATTCATTAATCACTTAATATCTAAAGACCAAAAAAAAATGGAGGCCCAAACCAATAGTCATGCAACTATTAGCAACCTAATTTATTATAGAAGATTGTGCATCTATGTCTACAAAGTCCCTTACTTAGTTAGAAATTGAATTCGTTTATCAATCCAATGATCATATGTAGGAATATATATAACTAATTAGGGAAGGCATTTTAACTTGGGAAGTAAATTCATCTATCAATGGATACCTAGACACACACCTACTCAACTAGGCCCGAGGTGATCATAAACTCTGACTGATGAAAATGTCTTTATATATGATCAATAACTTCCTATATACTATACAACTAAGAATTTAAATGAATTAATTTTGTATTTAAAAGTTCATATACCTACCATCATCCAATGGGTTGGTTCCCTAAATTATGCTTTGAAGGGAATTTTTATGACATGGAGGGAAATTTATTGAAATGGCTAGCCTGAGTGGGATGATGCCTATGAGCTTATGATCATTAGGTTTTAGCTACTACATTTCATATAAAATAATTGGCCTTTATTTCAAGAAGGTAAGTATCCTAAAATTCATATTCATAAATGTGTTGAAGTGTGGACTGATGAATGCATGTCACCAAAGTATTTGGTTCACATTTTCCATTATACACTTGTTTTATTACCATCAACATGGTATATACATCAAGAACATATAAGGGAGAAAAAGAATTAGGAAAAAATAAAAAGTGATTCCATTTAGACATTTGTTTTTGAAGCTAAAAACCCTCTGGTTTACAACACACCATAGAAAATTCAAACAATTCTTATGCCATGGGTGCATGGAAGACTTCAGTGACATGAAAAAATCTACTTCGTAGAAGAATGCAACTTCTAATCTCAACTTAGCATTATAAATATACAAAGTTTCCAAGAAATAAGAACAATCTTTTATATAGCCATGCCACCTAATACAAGATGAAGAAGAGGACATTGGGGATTTTGATTTTGATGGTGATCTAGATTTGATTGATTTATTTATAGCTAAAGGACCCATAAAACCAGTAAAAGACACTGGTGAAAAACCTACTAAAGAAGACAAGTTACACAATATATAAATTCTAGAATAGGAAGGGAAATGAATGATACAAGAATCTATTTATGAATAAAAGCACAAGATTTACCAATAGCCCATTAGAAATTATGTAGCAAACATTAGGATTGAGAAAGTTCCCCACATTGGAACATATAGGTATAGTCATATAAAATGTAAAAATTGGTATCTTGAGTGTGGCTTATGAAACCCAATCCATAGGTCCATCTTGCATGCTCTCATGACCATTTAAAGCATGTTTTAGATGATTCCCAATTATCCATAGGCTTTTGAGACCTCATTCTAGCTTAGCTAAGACCCTTTTTCCATTCTTAATCCATCCCCCCAAGTCTCATACCCTTAGGACAATAGTGCCAAAGTTGGAATATAGCGCTAGACCCTGGGGTGTCCCATTTTCAATTCTCTTATCCAATCACATTTTATGCCCCAATGACCATTTCCCCCTATTCCTCTTCTTCATTATGTCAGCCTAGTATGATTGCATTTAACCCATGACCAATAGATCTCTATAAAAACCCATTAAGAGTTTATTTAGAAGGGTTGGTAATTATTTTCAAAAGAAATAAAGAATACAAGTAATTATTTTCAAAATAAATAAAGAATAAAAGTAAGACCACTAAGGAAATTTTTCCTATTCTCTGCATATAGCCAACCAATATAACCACAAGCTCATTCAAAACCTCACATCAATCCCTAACCACCTCAAACACACCTAGTTTAGCATTTTTGCATCTTCATTACACTATTGCACAAAGCACATCAAGTGGGAGAATTACATATGGCTTGATCTCTCTTCAGAGTATTGGTATATAGGCAGTGTGCCCATACAAGGGGTGTGGATACACATTCAATGCATCTTACACACACTAACACCCCCTCTTTCTCTAAGTTTTCATTCAAGTTCAAGCATAAGGAAGATATAGGGTTGAATATTAAATCATCTCTAAAAATATCTTCATCAACAATAAATACTTGAAATTTCATAGGTAGAATAATATAGGGACAACAGATAAAATCCAAAAAACTTAGATCTCTATGACCAATTTGGACAATAATGGTAGGACCTGGACTATAGCACCAGACCTTAAAGTGTCTTATTTTTGGTGTTACTATTCTTTCACCAAATGAAATCTATATCCTAATTTATGATAGTGTTCCAATCCTGCATAGCTAGAACCAGCTTCTATCTTAGTTGTATTAGCCCAATTTTAAGATAAGTTATATTTCTCCTCTTTCATTGCTATTTTTAGAAAGCTATGAAGGTTAAATACATTTTTCAAATCAGTAATCTATTTATTGTAATATTAATTACTTATTTAGTCAACTTAGGCCCTTAACTAAATTATGAATAAGAATCCAATATTCTAAACATTATTAAACCATTTGGTGAACTTGACTTACTTTGTTTGCACATAAAAACCTCAGAAACCCTAGGGTAAATTCCTTGCTAATTTTTACAATAATTTTCTAATTTTTTACTTGCATATTTAAATCAAAAATTCATTTTAATTTTTTAAATTCCATATTAATTTAAAAAATATATATTTTTCTTCCAAACCCTAGTTGCATACACTAGGTCCTTTCAAATCAATAATTTTCCAATAATTTTTTGATTTTTTTACTTGCATAGTTAAATAAAAAATTCCCTTTCATTTTTTAAAATTTCATAGTAATTTTGAAAATCATATTTTCTTCAAAACCCTAGTTTCACATACTAGGTCCCTTTAAATCAAGAATTTTCCAAGAATTCTCTAATTTTTTACTTGCATATTTAAATCAGAAATTCATTTTAATTTTTAAAATTCCATAGTAATTTAAAAAAAATATTTATCTTCCAAACCCTAGTTGCATACACTAGGTCCTTTCAAATAAAAAATGTTCCAATAATTTTTTGATTTTTTACTTGCATATTTAAATCAAAAATTCATGTCAAATTTTAAAATTTCATAGTAATTTTACAAATATCAAAATTTCAAAACCCTAGTTGTATACACTAGGTTCCTTTAAATCACAATTTTTCTAATACTTTTATAATTTTTTACTTGCATATTTAAATCAAAAATTTACTTCAAATTTTACAATTCCATAGTAATTTTACAAATATCAATTTTCAAAACCCTAGCTACATATACTAGGTCTCATTGCTTTTGAGGTATCACCTTACATGTTTGTGAGCTTCATATCCTTTTTATGCATATTTCAGTTCCTTGTTTAGATTATATTTGTTTCATATTTTCTACCATTATTCAATTTGTTTTATTTATGCCACCTAAGCTCCTTGAATCTATTCCTTCAAGATGACGTTTAAGACTTAGTGGCAACCCTCCTAAATTCACCTAGATTCCTTCAACTCAACCATATACGTTGGATAAACAACTAGCTCAAGTTCTTGTTATAGATCCTACAAATATAGATTTTACAAATTTCTATGAGGATAACTTTGATAATGAAAAATATGAGAATAATAATGATGGTACAAAAATCAATGTTCATGATCCACCACATCAAACTCTTGATCCACTTCCACCTACTATTGATAATGAATTTATCCTCAACACATATTTGATCCTACAAAGTTTTTGAAGAAGACTCACAAAAAAACCTCAGAATCATACTCTTATCTTACAATCTATCATGGAAATAAAAAAGGATAAACAACTTAAGTCTTCAATTACTTCATAGTAACTAGTTACATATGACACTATAGGGCCAACTATGTCTCAACAACCCCCTATAATAACCCAACTTGCCTCTATGCCACTGATAGCTATAACTAGTACATCTTTGTCTCTTGATGTGGCAGCCCTTGTGCAAGAGATAAAATCTCTTCAATCCAAGGTGTTACATATTGAGCAAGGTGCCTCTAGACCTAAACAAGCCTTGGATTATTTTGATCTACTTCATATACCATTGGCACATCATATTGCTTTGACACCCTTGCCACAAGGTTTTGTTCAACCCAAACTCACTCTATATGATGGCAAGGGTGATCTAGAGACACACTCAAGATATTTTCATGCAATATTCTTGGATTATGTGCCAAATGACTAGTTATTAACCAATATATTTACATGGAGTCTAAAGGATTATGCTTTATAATGGTTCTATAGTCTACCAAATAAGTTAGTCAATGCATTCAATACTTTAGCTGACATGTTCCTAGCTCATTTTAGCATTAACATTGGTGATAAGGTTTCATATTCCCAAGTTGCACAACAAAAACAAGGGTCAAATGAGCATCTCACATATTATGTTATTTGATATAAAATAATCTTGGATAAGATGACTAGCCCCATGGCTAATCAATAGTTAAAAGATCTCTTCAAATAGATTCTTCTACTAGCTTTGTATGAATCAATAATGTTAAAAAGGTTCTCTTTCTTCACTAATTTGTGTTACACACTAAAGGAAAGAGAAGTCAAACTAATCTCAATGGATAAACTCAAGAACACAAGCATATCAAAAACAAAAAACAAGAGTAACAACAAATTTCTATATAAAGGTCAATGATATCAAGAGTCAAAATCAACTAATATTTAATGTGGCTTCAGAGCCCCCTCAACAAGTGGTTTTATCTGTACCTCTTTGGTAAAATTTTTCTAATCTACCAGTATATCCAACTAGAGTTTTACAATAATTATTGGAATGTAATGTCATATCTCTCCATCATATTCAGGAAGTTGATCCAACAAATCCTCTTCCATGGGGATATGATCAGAATGCATTTTTCAATTTTCATAAGGTAGTAGGCCACACAAAAAATAGATGCATCAATTTGAAACACAAAATATAGGACTTGATAGATGGCAATGTTATTGATCTTGGCACTTCATTTGAGCCTCCTTAGGCAAATCAAACATAGGATAAAACTTTGAAAATATTCATAAATAATTTCCCATAGAATTCCAAATAATAGATATGGGATACATTAGGTGTTTATCATGCATATCATGCACATCCTCCACTAGCTATATATCAAGCACCTTCAATTGAGTTACACTCTTCAAGAAAAATGATTGATGTATATAATTTTAGAGTTCTAGCTAGACCTTTGATCTCCTTCTCAAATTAGGAGACTATTGAGGATGATTCAGATTATCATACACTCTTTATTAGAGCTTAAATTCATAATCATCTCATTTATAGTGTTCTCATAGACAATGGATTTAGTCTGAACATGTGCACTATGACATTACTGCAACATTTAGGGTAATTTGAGTAGGATATTACCCTGATAAACATAGTTATCAGTGGATTTAGTGGGCATATATAGAGTTTATTGGGTGAGATTGTACTTCCTGATAGGTTAGTTCAACACATATGGCCATACCATTTACTATTATTTCTAGTGCAGGAGTTTTTGATATGTTACCTGGTTGACCATGGATTTAGAAACTTTGAGCAATACCTTCTATAGTTCATAGATGCATGAAATTTATTCATGATAATTATGTTGTTATAGTTGGTAGAGTTCTATATGAGTTACCACTCCCCACTTTAGAGCCATCTAGTACTTTGTAGTCAATAGTTTTAGTTCAGCCATTAATTTTAGTTTCTCTACCAATTTCAATTCCACCTCCAGTTCAGATTCAGACATAGTCAAGGTTTTTCTCACCAGCATAAAGAGTTCATACACTTCAATAAAGGCCTCTTTTATAGCAACCACAATTTTAAAATTCTAGACAGCTTGTAGCTATAGTATTCACACCTAGGGTAGGAATATTGAGGTCTCATGCCTATACACATAGCACATGTTCAGATAGCTTATCCTACTAACAAATAGGTCTCAAAGAGCCCTATAATTGCATCCACTTCTTAAAGTTATATGGGGACCCCAAAGTTAGTTTCCACTACAAATATTTTAGAATATTTATAACATACATAACTTTGAAAGCCACAGTCTCAGTCTTTCCAACATGCTTCATGATCAAGCATGATCCCTCTCCTTGATATGGGACACCATGATAGGGAGTCTCCCATGAGACTCATCAGTTAGTATCATGTCTCCTTAGCCTTAATTGTACATAGTCTTCTCATAATTTATTGTACACATCAAATATATCAAAAATACAAAAAAATTCAAAAATTCAAAAATGTTTCAATTATATGAATTATACATGCTTTACATTTTTAATACCATGCTAGGCTTACATTTTGATGTTCTATGCTATTTTTTATTGATTTATCTATGTTACCATGATTCACTTGATCTTCTTTGAGTGTGTGTAGTAAATTTTAGATCCTTGACTGCTTCACTCTACCCATTGAGGGGGCATCCTACTTCTACATTTGAGACATACATCATTATATTTACCCACTAGGGGTATCTTCTACATGACCACACCATCCAAGTTATGCCATTCATACACCACACACTCTAGTTATCATGTTGATATATATTACTTACTAGCTTACATAGATTACTCTATTGACACTCACTAGTATATAACACTTGTGTATTTCTTAGTATATACCTAGTCTTGTACTCCATGTCTTGCATACTTTCACTTATTGATTTGATTAGTTAGTTGTGATTATATTTATAGTATATTACATGATTTATCTTCTTATTTTGTGTAAATATATGTGATTACATTTCTTAGTTCCTACTTTGTTTATTATATGTGCCTTAGGACATTTGTCGATGTCCTTTGCTTTTATTCTTACATGTGCCTTAGGATGTTTTCCAATATCCTTTGCTTGTACTCTTCTATGTGATTGTGGCCCTCATGCCAACCTTTCATATTTTAAATTATATGTGTATGTGGAATTTAAACATGCCTTGTATGTATGCTTTCTAGTTTGAATGACATATGCCCATGTCCCTTATTTGCTTGGCCCCTTGGCCACTCTTGTATGCTTCTTGCTTATTGCCTTGTGTGCTTGTTGCTTGTTTGATTATTAATATTTATAATGCCATGATCCAAATCATGCATTATGTTTCTTTCTTAGATGCCATGATGGACATCATGCTTTATCCCTCCTTGACAACTAACAACTAACAACTAACAACTAACAACTAACAACTAACAACTAACAACTAACAACTAATAACTAACAACTAACAACTAACAACTAACAACTAACAACTAACTAGACTTCTAGTTCTAATTCAATACATTTCATATGATATTAAATTATTATATATATCTAGGCATATCCTTATTTGATCTAACAACATCCAATAGAAACCATGCTATATCTTGAGATATATTGTTGATGATCATTGCTATATCATGTATTTCATAGTATAACACACTTAAAGGGATCTTTATTCTGAGGGTAGTCATTGTAAGGTCTTCATTCCTACCTTCAAAAGAGCGGGAAACAAATAGAGGTTTTTTCATAGAGATCAGAGCTCCCATTAGTCAGAAAATTAGTTTTTAGAGCACTCAAAATAATAATAAGAGGTCAAACTAGGTAGAATAAACCAAAAAAATAGTGATGATTATAGAACAATCATTAGTTTCAATAAAGGACAATAGCACCAGACATGGATAATAGTGTCAAACACTAAGGTGTCCTATTTTTGGTACTCCTATCCAAACAAAAAAAACCCAAATTTTTCAAAAATAGGTAGAAAGGTCAGCTCAACTATAGTTTTGTGAGATATAGATCAATCTAGATTCAATAGTTTCAGTACATTTTTTCTCAGAGAATTAGTATAGGGAGCATCATGTACATCATGATGGATCTTTATTCTAGTTTTAGATTATGTAGTTGGTATAAATTTTATATTATAATCCATGTTATAGACACTAGTGATTGGGGGCAATGTGCATGACACATTGGTCTTATTTTCTTTTTGAGTTTAGCATATTACCCAAGCATTCTCAATAGTTGTGTGCCTTACTCCATTTGTAGGTGGTTGGCATAATTTTAGAGTGGATTTTATATAAACCTAACCTCCACATTTTTGAGTGGATTCCACATAAGCCTATGGCCTAGTTTTGGAGTGGCTTTTATACAAGCCTAATCTCCACTCTTTTTCCAAGTTCGCTAAGATTGACCTAGTTTCCAGTACACATTTAGCTATCCACATCACATTGTCAGATTATAAAGCTTTCATGGGTTTAAAAATCCACCTCATATGACACACATTCATATTAATATTAGTTTATAAATTTAATTCATGGGGTAATGATGGATCTAAAGGACTAGCTAGCTTTTGTATTCTTAAGCCACCTACTCAGAGGGATTGGACACACAGTCCAAACATCAATTAACACACACATGATCATATAGCTTCACTTAGTGTGAAAAAATGGAGCTAAAGGGCTAGCCTTTACATTATTGAGCCACTCTAGGGGAATTGAGCACTCAACTCCATTCATGATATTACTTTTGGCACAACACATACCCTATATATCCAACACATCTAGTATCACTTAGTATCATAATAGGTTTTGTATTGGTTTACATAACCCATGATGTGTATTAATTATTTTTTCTTACCCAAAGTTGTACATTATTATTTTAGATATATTGTATCTAGTAAAAATGATCTACACTTCATGATGTGTTCTCTCTACTCATACCCAACATCACATAGCTTCATGGGCTTCACCCTTGTAGGTAAGTTTAGGTACGCTTCATTTTTTTATTTATTCTAGTATTTCACTTTGATACATCACTAGATAAAGGGGGAACAAATGTAATCATATAAAATGTAAAAATTGGTAGCTTGAGTGTGGATTATGACACCTGATCAATAGGTCCATCTTGTATGCTCTCATGACCCTTCTAATCATCTTTTTGCTGATTCCCAATCATCCTTAGGCTTTCAAGACCTCATTATAGCTTAGCTAGGACCCTTTTTACATGATTATTCCATCCCCCAAAGTCTTGTACCCTTAGGAAAATAGAACCCAAGTTGGACTATAGCACTGGACCCTAGGGTGTCATCTTTTTAGTGCTCATATCCAATCATATTTTCAGCCTAGGTGACTATTTTTCCTTGATTCCTCTTTTTCATTTTGTTAGCCTTGCATGATTTCATTTAACCCATGACCAATAGATCTCTATAAAATCCCATTTAAATTTCATTTAGAAGGGTTGGCAGTTATTTTCAAAAGCAAGCAAGAATACAAACAAGACTACTAAAGCAATTTTTCCTATTCTCTGCATATAGCTAGCCAATATAGCCACGAGATTATTCAAACCCTCACATGAGTCCCTAGTCACCTAAAGCACACCCAATTTAGCATTTTTGTATCTTCATTACACTATTTCACAAAGCACATCAAGTGGGAGAACTACATATGGCTTGATCCCTCTTTGGAGTATTGGTATGTAGGCAACATGCCCACACAAGAGGTGTGGATACACATTCAATACACCTTACACACAATAACCCCCCCTCTTTCTTTTTATTTTTCATTTAAGTTCAAGCACAAGAAAGATATAGGGTTTAAAATTAAATTAGATCTATAAGGAGCTTCATCTATAGTCAAGACTTGAAATTTCATAGGTGGACTAATATAGGGATAGTGGATAAAACCCAAAAAACTTAGATCTTTGTGACTAGTTTGGATAACAATAACATGACCTAGACTACAGTGCCAAAACCTAAAGTGTCCTATTTTTGATGCTCCTATCCTTTCATTAAATGATAGATAGATCTTGATTTGTGATAATGTCCTAGTACCAGATTTATCTCAGCCATATCAGCCTGGTTTTAAGATAAGTTCTATTTTTCTTCTGTTATTATTATTTTTAGAAAGCTACGAAGGTTGAATAAATTATACAAAGTAGTAATTTATTTATTTAAATATTAGTTATTGATTTATTCAAATTAGACCCTTAACTAAATTAGGAATAGGAATCTAAAATTACTAAAATTATTAAGTCAATAGGTGATTATTAAATATAAGCTAAAATTTCTAAAGCTATGCAACTCTTATGAGACTATCCAGATGTCTTTCCCACTACATTTTTAGAGGTCCAAGAAGTTGATCCATATTTAGGTGAGATACATATAGAACTAAAAGAGTGTGCATGGGATACAAATAAATGGCCATACAAGCTAAATCCAAACATGAAGCTGAAAGTGAAGGCTGGACTTGATAGAATGTGGGATGTAGGAATAATCTATCCAAGTTAGCTCCCTAGTAGTGCAACTAAATAATATAGGGGAAATTTTAATATGTTGGGATTATCACATTTTGAATGATGCTTGTGTAAATGATCCATTCCCAATTCCATTTATAGATAAAGTTTTGGAGTCTGTTGTAAGACATGAAGTATACTCTTTCATGGATGGATTTAGCAGCTATTATCAAATACCCATCACAAAAGAAGATAGAGACAAAATGAATTTTACCATGGAATATGGATATTTTACATACAAGGTCACACCTTTTGGCATTAGGAATACACGTATGGTGTTCTCTTGCATAGTGGTGACTGTGTTTAAGGACTTTATTCATGAATTCTTGTAAGTCTATCTTGGTAATTGGATAATATTTTCCTTATTTAAAGAACATTTGTCTTATCTATACCTAATGTTAGAATGATGTCGAGCTATACACATTGTGTTTAATAAATGTCTATTATTTACACCCTTTAGTGTTTTACTAAGACATGTGGTATGCAACAAAGGTGTTTTGGTCAACCAAACCAAAATTATAGTTATTTTGAGTATGCCTCCACTAGTAAGTTCCAATGAAGTATAATATTTTCTAGGACACACAAACTACTATTTCAATTTTATCAAAGGATATGTAGCTATTTCATATCCATTGGAATCCATACTATACAAAAATGTAAATTTTGTCTAGACTTCAGACTACCAAGTAGCCTTCATCAAGTTGAAATAATGATTGGTTACCACACCCATCCTCATTTTTATAGACTGGAGTAAGCCCTTTCATGTACATGTAGATGATTTGGGTATTGAAATTAGTGATATGATTACACAGTTAGGAGATGGTGGAATCAACCATCTTATTCATTTTTTTATATAAAAACATTTTGACATAGAGAAAAACATTGACTATCATGTTTACACTACTAAAATTTAAACATTATCTGATTGTGAAACCATTAAAATTCTTCAACTATCATCAAGCCCTGTGATACTTTTTAACAATATAATGATAGGAGGATGCATCTCTTTATGGTTGATGTTATTTCAGGGGTTTCCATTCTACATTAATGTAAATCTAGGAAGAGAGAATGTGGGATCACATCATCTCAGTCACATTTCTAATGGAAAAGAAATAGAAGAAGTAAAAAAATACTCTCTTGATTTTCACCTCTTTCATGTTTATGAAATTCTTGAAAATTTTGAAGTAATCGCTAACTTCCTTGAACAAAGAATCTTCCCTATGTATTATCAAGAATGTGACAAAAGGAAATTTATTACTAGAGCTTTACCACATGTATGCAATTATTATTTAATGGTTTTCATGAATCAATCCTAGATTGGATAAGATAGATAAAACCTACACTTCCTATTGGGTTACACAATTGTTAAGCGAGAGCATAGCCAATATGAGGATCCACTAGACCCAATTAGGGGATCACTTGGATCATTTATCATAACACACCATGCTAGGTAGGGTTCTAAAACCTACAGTCTAACACAATTGAAAAAAAACCTTTAAAGAGTCATATGGTTTCTATATTCTCTTATGATAATAAACAAGAAATTAAACTAATCTAATAACAAGAAAAGTAAACTAATCTAGTGCTCACCAAAGCTTGTGGCACAAAGTAAAGGAAATCAAATACATGTATAGGGAACTTAAAATAAACTAAGTATGAGTAATACCCTAGTACATGGAATATGAGGAGTAATATTATTTGAGCTGACACTTATGCTACTTCTATCTACTAAAAGAGAGGAGAACAAAGTTAGAATATACTTACCTAAATGTGAACCTCTCATCACTCAATATCTCCCTTGGCCAATGGGGATTTTTAAGAGGTTGTTGTGGTTCATAAGGATCATTTTTTTAGGCCAAAGCATCTAAGACCTATCCAAAATACTAATATTATCCAAATAAAAAACCTAAGCTAAGACTCCTCAAGTAGAATGGTGGAAGAGTAGATTGTGAAGAAGCATGAACGAATAATAACTCTTGATTGCCTTCATTTGGAAATAATAAAAATGACCTTATATATATAGGAGTATCTAACCCAAAATTCAGTCAAACATTTTGGCTATGCTAGGTTGATTGGGTTGACCTAGCATATTATCTAGCTAATGCCTAAAGTTTTTGCTAGGTCCGCTAGATAAAAACTAGGCCTAAAGAACTAAAGTGACCCTAGATTGTGCTAGGTCAACCAGGTTGACCTAGCTTATTAAATAGGTAAAAAGGTTAATAATCAAGGGAAAGAAGGATAGAAAGAGAAAAATATTGGAGGAATTTGCAAGGAAGGAGAGATAGCTTAGGGAAAGGTTTTAGGAGCTGAATGGATAGGGAATAATATGAAAATAAGGGACAATAATCCTATGAAGCACCAAAGGTATACCCACCCCTTTCTTGGTGTACCCTTTAAGGAATGCACTTAGAAATATTAAGTCAAAATGGGCTCCTTCACGATGTAAATCATCAATAATTGATAAGAGTGTGAAAATATTATGTGTATACATATGTCCCACTTGAAGCTCATCATGTGTCATTAAGGTGTAATAGGGGATGACACTTCCAGAAAGAACACAAGGACACACACAACACTGATGCTAAAAAAAATGCATTATTTTAAAAAGCATAAAATAATTTAAAGTAAATGATAGAAAAGGAAACTAACTAAAAAGTAAATAACTGAAAACTAAATGATGCATACCTTGACTTACCTTTATCATAGGATGTTTGTTAGCTATATTTTAGTTTTAATTATGGAAGGCATAGAGAATAATTTGGACAAACCTAAAAATACAAAACTAATGAGCAAAAACTAAAAAATGTAAGAAAATCCAAGATAACTTGTGCTATGTGGATGAGACGTACTCAGGAATTTGGCAAGCTAGGTGACAAGTACTATGTTAGACCAAATGGCCAAGTCAAATAAGAGTAAATCAGGTAACCAAAAATCCAAGGCTACTAAAGACTAAAAAACTCAAACAAGTAAACCTCAAGTAAGAAAAGGAAAACTCACCAAATCAAATCAAGGATACATGTCAAACAAGATGGTAACAAGAGGATTCAAAAAGAAAAATGGTAAAACAACATTGATAAGTGAGTAGTATTAATCCACATCTCAATCATCAATGGAAAAATGGGATGTATAAAAGGGAAAATAACATGGTTGGATGAGTAGTAACAATCCACATCTCATACAATAATGGAAAAAGGGTATGAACTTAGGTGTTCATAATAGTAGAACAACAAAATCAAGATTAATGGGAAAAGAAAAGAAAAGTAGTTTTAGTAAATATAGAAAACATGATGAAAATGATCCATAGTTTCTCAAATATGTTGTTTTGAATCTAAAGATAGATAAAATTGAAACAAAGTAATGTTAGCATGCTTTTAAGAAATGAAGAAAAAGGAATTTAAAGAAGAGGGAAAATATATTTGGAATCACAATTTGTCTATCAAGGGGGGAAATAAAATGGAGTGGAAGGGAAAATGAAGGAAAAACCAAGGTAGAGGAATTCTTTATCAAAGTTAAGACACTCAAATTTGGTTTGTCAAAATAAGAGGACTATCAACCTTTAAGGATTCTAAAGAGCTTCACTTAGATACACAAGTATTAGGTTAATAAATGGAGTATATAGATCATCCCATGAAGGTTATATGCATGAAAAGTAAAATGGACCTACCTCCCCATGATGTGTTCCCTAATCCTCAAGACCCATTATAAAGTCATCAATCTACTATGAAGATTGGGTACTTGTGTGAGAAAGTAGGTAGCACTATAGATTTTTTTGAAACCCCCCTGCACTCCAAAGGACTTTATCTCTATGTGAAGATGACTATGTAGTTTGAGTTTCAATTGGAGATAAGAGATGTGCTTGTAATCATGTATTTTAGTGTGATTAGAATTTTAAGATTTGTATGTTGCCTTTTAGATATCATTTCATTTTGTTTTCAAATGATTGGATTTTAACTTAAAAAAAAATATCTTCCTTCACATGGATTTGGATGACCAAATATGGGTGCTAAAGATGACTTTCATTTAAAAACTTTGGGACAAGGTTGTTAAGAGAGAGAAAATAAAATAGCATGGTTCTAAGAGTCTCATATATCCAGGTGAAATAAAAGTGCTATCTTGACTTCAACATTATTTTAACCAAATGTGGAGGTAAAAAAGGGGGAAATCAAGAGGAAAATGACACATGTAACAAATTTGAATTTCTTCAAATTTCAAAAAAAATGTGACAAAGGGAAAAAAGGAATACAATGATAGAAAAGGTGTTATTCCTTATCATAAGATTGTGGGAAGTGAAGGAAAACATGATAACATAGATTGTTTACAGATTCCATATAGCAAAAGAAGCAAAAACTAATGTCTAAATAATAAGGATCACAAAGAACATGAAAATAAAGGTAATTTTATGAGAAGGGCTAGGTTTTATCCATGGTCTTACCAAGAAAATCAAAAAAGGAAAACCCAAGGGGTGACAATAAGTAAAAATTGAGTGAGTCTTTATATAAATCACCTCACAAAGAAAGACCCAAAGGATACCAAAACAACATTAGCAAGTAGCAAAAGAATGAATGGAAAAAAATGAGAAATAAAAATAATGGTCATTTGATGAGGAGGGATAAGTTTTATCCATGGTATTACCAAGAAATTTATAAAATAAAAGCCCAAGGGGATGCCAAAACAACATTGGCAAGCAAAAGGAGAATGAAAAGATAAGTGATGAAGACAATGGTACATCTAGAAACCAAAATACCAAAAGGGAGGACTAAAGGGTTGAAAAGAAAGGAAATGAATATTATGGTACATCAAGAAATGAAAAGACCAAAAGGGAGGACTAAAGGTTTGAAAAGGAAGGACGCTACTACATAGGGAGAGACCCATGCTAAATTAACCTACAAAAAGATGTTAGATAGATAAATAAAGAAAGCATGAAAAGAAGGGAAATGATTAAGTAAAGTATTTCTTAAGGAATTGAGCATTGGTGGGCTCTTTGAAAACATTTTCTTCATTAGTTTGAAGGAAATAAGTACTTAGACTGAGAACATATTTAACTAAGGGCCCCACCATTTTTGGGAGTGCTTACCTTATTTTTCATAAGTGTAATCTAATTTAAAGACAAGATTACCAACATTAAATGTGTAGTTTTTAACATGTTTATTATGTTGTATGGTGATGTGAGCCTTGTATTAGAGATTGTGATACAAGGTAAAAAGATGATGTTCATTAAGTAGATCAAGGGCATGAAGGCGACCCTCACATAATTCTTCATCAAGAATGATGCCATGAAGAGATATGCAAAGATAAGGAATCTCAACTTCAAGAGTAAGAACCAACTCAAAAACATAGACTAAAGATAATGAAGTTGCCCTAGTGGTAGTATGAATATTAGTCTAATAGGTCCAAAGTATAGGATAAAGATGAAGATGCCAATCGGTATGAGTTTCATGAATTATCTTTTAAAGAATTTTATTGAGAATTTTGTTAGTGGATTCATCTTGACCATTACATTATGGATGATAAGGACTGGAAAACTTGTGATTGATTTTAAATTTGGTGCAAAGTGTTTAACATGTTTATTTTTGAAATTACCACCATTTTCATAAATCATGGTATGAGGAACACCAAAGTAGAAAATAATTTGGTTGAGAATGAATTTAGATATTATAAGATGAGTAACATTAGTAAGGGGCATGGCTTCAACCCACTTGGTAAATTACTCAGTGGCAGTGATGATGAAGATGTGCCCATCTTGGGAATGAGGAAGCTTGCCAATGAGATTGAATCCCCATGTGGAAAATGTCCAAGGAGATTTGATAACTTTAATTTTGGCTGGTAGTGAATGAATGAGGCCATCATGAAGCTGACAAGGATTACACTTTTTAGCATAATCAATAGCATATTTTTCTAGAGTAGGCCAATAATAACCCATACATAGGCATTTATGGGCTGTAGCATGTCTACTATAGTGACCACCATAAATGCCCCCATGTGCTTGCTCAAGTGGAGGAGGAACCTCATCTTGCATGACATAACAGATTGAAGTACCTTTGACATTATGATAATCAAGGATGTTATGCCTAAATATGTACTTGAAAGCTTATTTGTGAATATTCATTTTTTCACAATAATCCAAGTTAGGAGGATAAGTTTTATGTTCTAAGAATTGGATGATGTCTTGATACCATAGGCATTGTTAGATGGTGATAGCCTCAATGTGGTAGATAAGGGAATTTGGAGGGTGAGTAGATGATGAATATTTGATTATTTATATGATAGAAGAAGGATTAGAAAAAAATTGATGTGATTGAAAGAGAGAAAATTAAGAGGCAAGAGAATCAACAATGGAATTTTGGTCTCTAAGAATAGGTTCAATTGTAAAAGAGGCAAAATCCTTGGCAAGAGTGGTTGCAATTTTATGATAGGTAAGAATATTTTCACTTTTACATTGATAGGTACCACTAACTTCATGGTAAATTAGATGATAATAACCCAAAGCATAAAGATATTGTATCTATAGATCAAGCAAAACTCTCATACCTAAGATAAGAGATTTGTACTTGGTCATATTATTGGTGACATCAAATGTAAAATAGAAAGCTAAAAGAATTATTTTACCAAGAGGACTAGTGAGAATGCAACCTGCCCTGACTCCTTGAAGGCATTTAACACCATCAAAGTGAAGTGTAAAATTATACTCATGCAAGTAAATATTGATTTTAGGGAGATCCTCGATAACTATTTTTGGTTTGGTAGTATTGGTGGGAGTGGAAGGTTCATTAGATCGATTGGCTTCAAGATCGATAGTAAAACTATCAAAATAATCTTTAAGAGAAATTTCTTGATTAAGGCTTTAATGTAAATAATATTGTCATTAGGAATCTCATATTAGAGTGAAGAAGTGGCTAGAATGGGAGCCATGGCAAGTTGGTCAGCTATGATTTGCCCTTTGACAACTTTTTATGTGATGATGTGAAGATCAAATTCCATAAGTAAACCATCCACTTGCCAATTCTATCTCTTGGAAGAAATACTTTGGAGAAGAAGTGATGAAGGGGGTTATAATGAACAATGACACAGGTGGTTTGGTAAAGCATGTAGTGATGAATATTTTTAGCTATAAAGATGATGGCAAGGCAATCATGCTCAACTTTAGTATAATGTGTTTCATAATCAATGAGGCCTCAACTAATGTAATAGATGAAATACTCCTTACCTATATCATCTTGTTGGGAAAGCATTGATCTAACTAAAATAGGTTTGGAAGAAGTATAAATAATCAAGGGTCGATCATTATAGAGAGGACAGAGCATAGGTGGATGAAGTGATGACTCTTTCATATTGTCAAATGATTTTTGACATGGATCTATCCATTGTAAAGTTATACCTTTCTTGAGAAGGGAATTGATAGAGTGAATTTGATAAGACATCTTAGGAACAAATAATCTAATTACCCCAAGCTTACCTAAATAGGTATGAATGTTAGGAATAAAATGAGGGATAGGCATGTTGATAATAGCATTAATCTTGGCTAGATCAACATCAATACCATGGAGAAAGACTAAGAATCCTAACAATTTTATAGATGTAACTCTGAAGACACATATGAAAGGATTAAGTCTAACTTTATATTTGATGAGATGATCAAAGATGATGGCAAGATTATAAAAATGATTTGTGTGATGCTTGGATTTAGTGATAATATCATCCATATACGTTTCAATAATTTTATGGATGAGATCATGAAAGATATGAGTCATATCATGCTAGTAAGTAGCTCTAACATTTTTGAGACTAAATAGCATCTTAATGTAATAATAGGTGCCCCATTTCATGGTGAAAGTAGTCTTATGTTGGTCCTCAAGAGCTATATGAATTTGATTATATCCTAAAAATCCATCCATAAGAGATAACATTACACATTCAGCCATGGAATCGACAATAACATCTATTGAAGGTAAAGGAAAGTTATCTTTAGGACAATAAAGACTAATATTATGAAAATCAATGAAAATATGAATGACCATGGTGACCTTCTAAATAGGAATAATATGGAAACCCATTTAGAATAATCCATAGATTTAATAAATTTAACATTGAGAAGTTTGATGATTTATTTATGGCATAAGTTGGTAACTTCTAGAGGAAACTTGCATTCCTTCTGATGAAATTTTTTGGAATTAGGATAGGTAATGATGTTATGGACCACTATTCTAGGGTCAATGCCAAGCATATCTTGGTAAGACCATGCGAATGCCTCTTGATACTTATGAAAAAATAGGCTGAAATTATCATGTTTAGAAGGTGAATTTTCTTTAGAAACTATAATTGGTTGAGGACAAGATGGAGTACCATAGTAGATATGAGTTATTTCTTTAATAAGCATGGAATTACTATCTTTAAAGTGGTATAATTCATTGGGTAAAGATGAAATTGGATTATATTTAGGATCAATGATATCAACAAGTCATTGAAGTGAGGAGTTTTATTTTTAAAATTTCCAAGTTTATGATGTTGTAATGGGAGTTGTGTTTCCTAAGCATAAAATAACTCCAAAATAGATTCATCACTAAGCAAGGTAGGAAGAGGACCATAATATTCCACATATACTTCTAGATCTAAAATTTGATTGCCATGTTGATCATATTTAGAATGTATTTAATGGACATTGGTTGCCTTGGCATCAAGTGTGATTTTAAGAGTAGAAGAAATAGATGGAGTAGAAGAGGTTGATGGAGAGATGACGGAAGAATAATTAGATTCAATTAGATAATACAAAGGAGGTAAATAAGATGAAATCAATTCTAGATGTTTAGAAGGCATGATTTTCTCTACCACCTAAGGAGAATCAATAAGAGGAAGATTAATAGGAGGCACATAACCCTTAGGTTCTAAGTTATGACAAAAAAAAAATGGTATGTACATCCTAGTTGAAATCATGAATTTAAGATAAGTTATTTTGATAATGTAAGACATCCAAGTCTCTAGATTGAGATTGGGCCATGATATAGTTGTCATCATATGTGGGAGAAATCATGCATGCTTGGGATTTAGTAGGATCTTCAGATTATGAAATACCAAGATTATTGAATGTTCAAGGAGTCATGATGAGAGGATATTCAAATAGCGTAGTCACTCCAAATTCATTTCAGTCAAAAGCATCTTTAGGTAAATATGGGTCTTGATCATTACATGGAGGGAGAAAATCAGTAATCTCATCCATGAGAGGAATGATATGATCTTTGGGTAAGAGGGAAGGCAAAATCCATTTCAAAATATACGGATGTAGTTTATTAGTATTAAAAGTGTGTTGTAATTCATTGGGATCATCATCATAATAATCTACAAAATTAACTTGTAAATCAATATTCATATTGATAAACTCAGGTAGAGGAGCACTATTAATTTTAGGAAGCATGGGAACATGATATTATGGTTTAGGATTAGGTAATGGGATACTCCATGGGTTGGGATCAGCTTCATGCTTATAAAATTTTCCATTATGTATAAATTTAATGCATTGAATACCATAAGAAGCAATGTCCTTAGTTTAATGAGTCTATGGATGACCGAGGAGTATGTTATAGGGTAAAGATCAAGAACCATGAGTTTGGTTTGCATGGTCTTAGGACTAATGGTTAAGGGAAGCCATATACAACCAAGTGGATTTTGATTAGTCTTATCAAAACCATAGAAATTAAGATGGGTTTGTTTAAGATGACTTTTACTATAATCAAGTTATTTTAAAAGCCATAAAGAAGTCACATTGAAACCAAAACCTTCATCAACTAGAAATTTCTGAATAATGGTGGTATTAATAGCTATCTTGATGAAAAGAGGTGGATCATTAGTGTGAAAGAGTATTTCATCATCAATCATGTCCTCTTCAAGGGATTCAATGGAAGGTTTATAAGGACACATATATTTAATGGTATTAATGTTTGATGGTTGATAATCAATAAAAGGTGGTTCTTCATCTAAAGAAAATGGGTCTTCAATCTCTTAGAGTTGTTGCACAGGGAATTTACCATGATAAGGTGAAGTGTGAACTTACTCCATGAGAGGAATTTTACATGGCATAGGGTTAAGTTATTCTAGGAAATTCCAATGAGATTTAGAAGAGTAGCCATGAGGTTTAGAAGAAGGAAAATTAGAATTTGGAGTAATAGATGTGGTTGGAGGATAAAAAGGAGGAAGTTGTTCCTCATGCACTTCTAAATCAATATTTATAGTGGTAGTATCTTTAAGAAATTATTATTCCAAATAAGGTTTCTTAGGCTTGGTCATAGGATCTTTATGTGCTAGCTTCCTATGATAATTAACCTTAGCCATATTGACATATTGAGAGTTGTTAAGGTATTGATCATAATCAGTGTTAATTTCACAAACATCTTTAGATGTTGATTGGTTATGGGAAGAAGATTTTTGATTATTATCAGATGTAGAGGTTTATAGGGTTGTCATTTTTTAAAAGCATTAGTGTATTCTTGATGACGATGCTTAATCATGGTTTCATGGTCAAATGAATCACCAATCATCTATGAAATAACACATTTAGTAATCCCTCTACAAGACTCATGAGAATGTCCAACATTGACATGAAACCAACAAAATAGATTGGGATCATACCATTTAGGATGAGAATTAGGACATATGAAAGGTTTAGAAAGAGGTAAAAATTATCTCATTTGATGAACTGAAAGAGGCACATGAGACAATGAAGGAACATCATTTTTGGCAACACTAGGTCTAGTTTGAGAAGTGTTACTAGTGATAGCATTGGATGTTTGGAAAGATCATTTAAGGATTTTAGAATTAGTTTTGAATTGATTCATAAGGAAATCTTTCCATTTATCTTGGTCAAGAGCTTCATTAAGAGCTTGAGGAGCAAAGGTTCAAACCTTGTATTGAAGAGTAGGGGTTAAAGCTATGATAAATAATTTGAATAGGTTATCATCAAACATATTATGATTGAATTTTTGAGCTAAGGATTTACATATTTTAATAAAGTCATGAGTCAATTAATTAGGATATTTTTAAATATTTATGAAATGGCTAAGACAATTTTAAAGAAGATCATTATGTTGAAACTCTTTAACTAAAGGATTGACCAAATTTTCAAGTTGACAAATAGAATGTTGAGGTAATTGATTATACCATTATAACACATCACCATTAAGGGTTTAACTAAGATTTTAGTAGTGGAAAATATATTAGTTTGGATCCACTCTTTTTAGAGATTACCAAAGGATTTAAGAAATGAGGTGGGGATTTTAGTCCCATCATATTTAATAGTTGGTGATATGTTACCAATGTTAATAGATACAATCAAGGGAGATAAAGGCTCATTTTGGATAGTTTAAAGCATTTTGTTATTCAATATTGGCTGAGGAATAATGTTACTTGAGGCATCTATAAGAGGTGGAGGAATGTAATTAGGAATAGTTTGAGGATTCATGATTAGAGGCTGATTAGACACATTGATCAAATGTTTTTGAAGTTGAGTCTTTTTATTGGTATTAGAGTTTTACATAATGTTCATTTGTTGAATCACTTGGGATAATAATTAAGTAATATTAGGTGGTAGGTTGGTGTTGTAAGGAACATTTCCCACATTGGTGTTAGAGGGAATATTAGAAGAAGAGTTATTAGTGGGATTATTAAATAAATTTGAGTTAATCACTCCCACATTAGTTTGAATATTTTGAGAAGGTTTTTGGTAGGTGTAGAATGGATTAGACCCATCAACATCATCTTGAGGTGTTATTTGAACCATGTTGAAATTTTTAGATGAAGGAGGAGAAGAGGTACCCCAAGAGTGATGGTACTCTTGGGAGGTAAATAAAGGGAGAAATGAACACCCCATATAGGATCTAAATGGATTAAGACTATCCAAAAATATTATGATAGGGGACCTTATTTTGATTAAAGAGAAATGAATAAGATGTAGATTGAAAAGGATGAAGAACAAAGATAAAAATTAGGGGAAGAAAAAAACAAAGCTAGGTCGATCAGGTTGATCTAGTGGAAAAATTGGGCTTGCAGACTATGCTAGGTCAACCAAGTCGACCTAGTGTAGTGAATATAAGTAATAGAAACAATTTGGGATAGTGCAAAGTTGAGCTAGTTGATGTAGCACAATAGATAGGGAAAAGGAAAGGATTTCTAATAAGATAAAAAATGAAATAAGGTATGCTTATAGCTATTCTAGAAAAGTAGATACTAAAATGAAACACACAATCAATTAAATTGATGTTGGTAAATCCAATTAGTACATATAAATAGATTGCAATTTTGAAAGAAAATTATAGAAAAAGTGAAATATAGAAAATAAGAATTGACCTTGGTGTTTTGGAGATGAAAATAAAATAGATAATTGACCTATAACCTTGGAGAAAAATGGTCCAATTTGTAGAGCTGGGTCAAGCTGGTTGACCAAGTGAGACAAGAACCTACTATAAAATCTAAAAAAGTGTGCTAAGTCGACTTGGTTGACCTAGTAGACTAAACTAGATGTCTAGAAATGTGTTAAGTCAAGCTAATCAACCTAGTTGATTAGATTAGAAATATGGAAGTCTAGAATCTAGAACCTGCACTATGAATCTTGAACATGAACCTAATTCAAAGTGGCTCTAAATGTGTTAGGTCAACTTGGTTGACCTAGTAGGTTGAACAAAAATTATGCAAAGTGATGGAAACCTATGCTAGGTTGAGATGGTTGACCCAATTTTCTATTTTTACATAAAATAATAGCTAGGTTGACATAATTGAGATAAAAAGTCAAAATATATGATATAAAAGATGACACAAATAATAAACCAAGTGAAATAAACCCTATAAGGGTTTGATTCACATTGGGTTCACCAGAATGTATGTAATTGGAATTTCATGGTTTGCATGAATCAATCCTAGATCAAATAAGATAGATCATACCTACACTTCCAATTGGGGCACAAACTTATTAAGTGGGAGCATGAACAATATGAGGATCCCCTAGACCCAATTAGGGGATCACTTATATCATCTATCACAACTCATCTTGCTAGGTAGGGTTCAAAAACCTAAAATATAACACATTCACACAATAACCCTAAAATAATCCTATGGTTTCTATATTCACTTATGATAATAAACAAGAAAATAAACTAATATAATAATAATAAAATTAAACTAATCTAGTTCTCACCAAATATTGTGTCACAAAGTAAGGGGTTAGATGCAAAGAAATCAAATACATGTAAAAGGAAATTCAAATAAAAAAAGTATGAGTAACACCCTAATACATGGAATATGAGGATTAATATTATTTGAGCCAACACTTGTGCTACTTATATCTACTAAAAGAGAGGATAATAAAGTTAGAATATACTTACTTGAATGTGAACCTGTCATGACTCAATATCTCCCTTAGCCAAAGGGGCTTCGTAAGAGGTTATTGTGGTTTATAAAGATCATTTTTTTAAGCCAAAATATCCAAGACCTATCCATAAGACTAAGATTCTCCAAATAATAAACCTAAGATAAGACTCCTCAAGTATAATGGTGGAAGAGGAGATTGTGAAGAAGCATGAGAAAATAATAACTCCTGATTGCCTTCATCTAGAAATGACCAAAATGACCCTATATATATAGGAGTATCTAACATAAAAATCACTTGGACATGTCAGTTGTTCTAGGTCAACTAGGTTTACCTATCAAATTATTGAGTTAATGCCTAAAGCTTATGCTAGGTCAGCCAGATGGAAATTAGGCCTAAAGAGCTAAAGTGACCTGACTGTGCTAGGTTGACCAAGTCGACCTAGCTTACTCAATAGATAAAAAGGGTAATAAGCAAGGGAAAAAAGGATATAAAGAGGAAAATACTAAAGGAATGTGCAAGGAAAGAGATATATCTTAGGGAAAGGTTTTAGGATATGAATGGATAGGGAATAATATGGCAATAAGGGACAACAATCCTAGGAAGAACCAAAGGTCTACCCACCCCTTTTTTGGTGTATCCCTTAAGGCATGCACTCAGAGAGATTGAGTCATGATGGTTTCTTACAAGATGTAAAGCATCATTAATTTATAAAAATGTGAAAATATTATGTGTATACACCATAAACCATCATCAATGGACTTTTGTATCACTTAGGGAAGGATGAAGTTCTACATAGGGTTGTTCTAAAACATGAATGAACTCAACTCTTGTAGGAGGAACATCAAGGAAGCATAAGAATAAATTTTGTGGGAGAAGATATGGATATAAATCTATTATATAGTAGGTTATAGTGGCCAAATCTATTTCAAGATACAAATAGAGTAACACAACACTACAATGTCTACCAATGCATGGGTAAACTATTACAAAAATATGAAATGCCTTTGTTATCTAAGCATCCTTTTAAAAAAATAGGAATTGAATTTTTTGGACCTATCAATCCACTAAGAAAATGTAGTAAAGTAAGGTATATCATCACTATGACTAACTATTTTACCAAATGGGTTGAAGCTGCTACAACACCTAGATGTAGTGTGAAGGACATAACAAAATTTCTCTATGAGAACATTATTAAAAGGTTTAGATGCTACATAAAGATTATTAGTGATCAAGGAGTGCACTTTCTGAATAACACCATCAAAATTTTGATTGAAGAATTTATGATTTCTCATCACAAAAGCACTATGTACAATTCTTAGGCTAATGGCCAAGCTAAATCTTCCAATAAAGTGCTAGGTAAAATGCTGACAAAGATATATGATATTAAGAGGGATGATTTAGAATATCACATTCATATGATCCTAGAGGCATATCACATGCACTACAAGAGAGCCACATGTTTTACACCTTTCTAGTTAATGTATGGATTTGAAGTAGTTATGGTGATGGAATACCTCATAACTAGTCTGCATATTGCCACGGTCATGTGACTAGGGGATCATGAATCTCTAACTAATAGATTACTTGAATTGAATAGGATGGATGAGTATAGATGTAGAGTAGTGTGGATGCAAGAATTTCATAAACAAATTTAAAAATCATGGCATGATAGGAATTTGCATTAGAAATAATTTCATAAAGATCAACCATTCTTATTATATGATAGTCATTTTAGAGCATTTTTGAGCAAGTTACAAATTTGATGGAAAGGGACCTATATTATACATTCTCTAGAGAAATAGGGAACTATTGTTTTAAGATATCTCTAGAGAACTATTTTACCAGGGTGGGTAAATGGATGTAGGTTTAAGCCCTACAACCAATAGTCAAATTAATATCATTCTACTAAGTGAGTGGGTACTGAATAACACTAAGTAGATTAAGATTTCCCAAATTTTCATGTTTTTTGTGTGTTTCTTTTTTGTCTATATGTTTATAGAGATATCTTCACTACTAGTTGAGAACCGAGATACCAAGCATAACATGCACTAGTTATGCATATAAAGATCCATGTGCACCATCATGGATGTTAAAGAGGAGTAAATGAAAGGAATTAAGTTTGGTAAAGGTATAAAAACATCACATCAATAATATTTCCCCTGTATAATGGTCATGTACTATAAGTAAATACCAAATCCAATGTTTGATTGATATAAATATTCAAAAAATTTATAGCCTATCAACATCATCCATTCATACCCCTATACAGACACCAAAAATCATAATGTCATAACTCCACACATGTGTCAATGACTAACTACCTTAATTTCTAGATTATATAAAGATTTACCACATCCACCATTACATTCATGATGAGTGGATAGCTAAGCATGACATTTACACAAAATATAAGAGATACCAAATATATAAAGGTTAAGTTTAAAGACCCAAGTCAACATTTAATCCCTGAGCATATTTTTTAAGATCTACAATTATAAAGAGCTGAGCTAGTTTTCTTATGCAAAGAGTAGATAACATTCTAATTCCATCACTATAGTAGACATGGATACTTTGTAGGTCATCAGGGACTTGATGAAGGCTCAAAAAGAGGCAATGGGTATTGACATTGATCTTAGGCAAAACAAGTTCAATGAACTAGAACCATTTGACTAGCTCTAACAAGAAGAACAAAAGTTATTATGAACAGACCTTATTGATGCTATGAAACCACTTGCTCTCATAGCTCCCTTCTGATTTTATAACAAAGATGTTGAGCACATATTATGAATGCCAATATTTGGTGACTTGGGGTTTATTCAATTGATATAATGATGGAAACATCTATCTTAGCTCAGACATCACCATCATAATCAACATAGAAGCCATGGCCCAAGCTTTGGGTATGCCTACATGAGGAGACTCCTTGTCTCCATACAAGATGATAATGTGCCCCATTATGCAAGAGGTTTGAGATTTATATGTGTGAATAAATAGAGGGATTATAGTGCATATCCTTGTGGAGTGTATTATAATAAGATTATAGTAGATGACTAAGTTTATGAAATAAATACTAAAAGGGGTCATGGACATCACTCAACAGATGATCCGCATAAATGAGAAATTAAATTTGCCAAAGTAATTAATCCAAGAGCTACTCAAAAACATAAAGAAGTGTTGCCCTTATCCATGGAAGATGTTTCAATACCATTTCCTCATCTTCCTACTTTTCTTTATGAAATGAAACTCCCTAGAGGGTGAAGTGCACCCTAACACAAATTACTAATTGGCATAACAATTTTGTAATCTCTTCCAGACATAAGAATATGGATCCTTAACACATGAGGGAAATTTAAAATTATGGTGTGATGAGTGTCTAGAATTGATAGCTATATATCCTCAAGTTCCATCAAATGTCATACAATATTTTAGTCAACATATAGCTATCACCTTACTCCCAAAATATGTGTTCATCAACATTCATGAGTTATCATGGTTTTCCTTGCACTACTACTATTATTTATCATAATGGACATGGCATAGGCTGAAGTTTCTAGATAAAAAGACTTTTTAGCCTACCATGTGATTCCATTGTAGATCATTCCACTTGGTGCAACCATCATTGCAACATAGCAACTAGAAGAAGATACTAGCTCATAGAAATAGAAGGGAAAGTTTAAGATTATTGTAGAACATCATTAAACATCCTCTTACTTCAAGCATAAGACATATAACAAAACAAACTATATGGATGCTCCAAAGGAGCCTTAGATCATGATCTTGTGTGACTTTCTTTAGATGGGCACATATGAGGAGGAAGTCTACCAAGTCATGATGACAAGCATGGCTAGGGATTTCTATGAGAGGGAGGAGGAGGAGTTCTTATTATAGAAGGCTATACACATAATTGAAGTGGAAAAATAGATTTCCCCAAAACTATGGGTGGACCTTCCATATTTCTCATCATCCATATTTGTTGATACCATTTGAGAAGGAGTAGAGCAATCATAACATAAAATTAACTTTTTCCATCTACAACTTGATCTTACCTTTACAACTAAGGACATATTTGTATGCCTTCTAGAGATCCCACCTAAATCACTTATGTGTTAACATCAATTAAAGTGGGAGGATGGGGTCTCTCCTATAATTGAAGAGTGCACTTTTGGATGACCAATTGGTGCATAAGAAGCATAAATTACCCTTGCATCTACTTTACCACCATTTAAACATAGACTAGTCATGATCAGGTGGAAGAAGGCATAGGTTTCCATCTTAGAAGTGTGACCAAGTGATTCACCACCATCACCATAAGCCCAAGAGGTTGAATATATCAAATTAGAGTAACCTACATAAGTAGAACAATAGGCCTCAAAGGAATAAGTAACTTTCATAGTAGAATGAAGAGTGAAGAAAGAGGAGAAGAAGTAATAAAAGCAACAAGTGTAGTAATAATAAGTTGAAGAAGGCAAGGATACAAAAAAGGCCAATGATGTAGAGGCTGATAGACAAAATGCCATGGATGTGGCCAAAAAGGCCCAAGAAGCTACAAACATAACTCAAAAAGCATAGGAAGAGAAAGTACAAAAGGCTAAAGAAGATGAGCTCACTACTAAGGCTAAGGCAGAGGAAAGAAAAAATGATGTAGTGGCCCAAGGATAATAGGCCATGGAATCTATAAATAATGCACAAAAAAAGGTATAAAAATCTATAAAAAAATAAAGAGAAGAATATGAATCCCTACAATGGTAATAGGCATAGACATATACATAAGAATAAGCACAAGCTTAAGTGTAGGAATAGGATATACAAGATAAAACCAAGGCTACAACCCTAACCGAATAGAATAAAAAAGAAGAAGAATAGGTAAAGAAATTGAAGGCCCAAGAGGAATAGGTGAAGTTTTAAGTTATTTAGGAAGAGTTGACAAAGAAAAAGGAGGAAGCAAAATGAAAATAGGATAAATATGTCATGTAGTAACTCAAGCTGGTAGTAGAGGCCACAATGCAACAACAATAGACACCTAAGTAGCCTTAAGTACAAGGAGAGAAACCAACATAAAAAGAAGCATCAACTATAGCTCCAACAGGTTCTTAGCTTCCAAAACTACCATTAGGAGGCATATAGCTCTAGGATATCTCAATAGCTCATAATTGATGCACCACTTTCTCATTACCAATTGCCAAGATGCCATAACTAGACCCTACAACATCTACAAGCACATCGGTCACACTATCAATCAAATAGGAGGCTTCCTTAGACATATCCAAGTTTGCACTAAATAAAAACTAGAGGGTGTAGTAGCATTCCAAGAGTCACTACATAGAAGGCTACCTCCTTGGATATATAAATGAGTTAATCTAAGGTGGAGAACATGGAGTTGAAGGATTGCCTTCATAAAGATACAAATATGATTCAAGACACCTACTTAGAGTTGGTCACTCGAGTAATTGGGTACCAAGTTATGTCTAACCAGCGTAAGCTTAAGACATTGTTATCTAAGCTCACTAAGGATTGGTGCACAACCCAACAACTCCATGTAGTCAGTGCATTAGGAAAGAACATGAAAACTAAGGAAACCACATTAATCACTTTTTTGGAGGAATACCAAAGCATGTTAGATATTATATAAATCCAAGAATAATAGGTCATATGAAGTATGCTAGACTGGAAGCAACACCTTGATGACTCTCTAGCCAGTTCTAGTATAGACTTCACCATAGCTACAACCACCAAGATAACCATGGGAATCCACACCACCTTAGCTTATGAAAATTATAGTGCTCTCTAGGGATTTATAAATGCAAGAGATAACATGCATGATAGATTGCTTGATTGGTAGAATGATAATTTGCATAATTTATTCATAGGACTCTTGGCCCATTGCCACATAAATAAGCTAGAGCAATTGAGTGAAAAGATCTAAATGAGGGTCAACAATACTAAGGTAGCCATGAGCATCATTATTGACTTAGACCTGAAGTAACTCATCAGATATCATGCACCACTACGCATCTTGATGTGCATGGTCCAAGAAGTTATGGTTGATTGGCATACATACACGACCAACCTATATCCATTCTATAGTGAGGTTTCCTAGATTCTCAACATTCTAGTCTATAAGCCATCATCTGAGTTCTAATAAGTCATTGAAAAATGCAAGGCTACATAGTTTAGGGCATATGATATTTTTGGCCAGTCATCATCCACATCAATGCCACCTCCTTCAAGTTAAGTACTATACAAGGTGTAAATTTTGTAAAGAATTTTGTATTAGGGATAACTGGTAAGACAAGTAGGGCTAGGTTGGTTAAAAATCCATAAAGGATGGCCACCTAGTTACATGATCATATTAAAAACTTGAAATTGTGGTAGGTTGGTATGATACTTAGTTGAAAACCTAAAAGGGTAGCTAAGTAGTGTGTAAGAGGTGAAAACCAAAAATAGTTCTTTGAGTGATTACTGTGAATCTTATTGGTCTAACCACTTATTTAGCATATACAATTTGTGCACATTAGATGATCTTATGATATTAGCTTGAGATGAGATAACATTTTAAGTTCAATAAAGTGTTGGGATAAGAAATTAGATAGTAAAGTTGGGTAGGATATTCTTCTGATATTCATGTGTTATGTATTCAGTTGTCAGATATATGTATATTTTGTCCTATCCTCCATGACTTGTAATAAGGTTTAAGAAGATTAGACTCCTCTTTTGTTGCCAATTATGAGAAGAATGTGAACATTCAAATATTTTAAATGATTATATATATGTTTTTTTTATGAAGAATAGAGTACCACCTTCTAAGAAATCAATATAGACTATTGGGTTATGGTTACTTATTGTGTTACTTATTTTGTTCATTGTATGAACTTTCATGGTTAATATTTGGATTATTTATATCTAATTTAATCCAAATTATCTACAAAAATTTAATGAAGTACTAGTTTTTCCTCTTTTCTATCTAACACACAATAATTTATCTCTTTTATGCTTCTAGTTTCCCATATTGAATATGGATTCTCTGCATTATCCTACACACTTGA
Source organism: Torreya grandis (assembly GCA_037957365.1). Taxonomy (NCBI): domain Eukaryota; kingdom Viridiplantae; phylum Streptophyta; class Pinopsida; order Cupressales; family Taxaceae; genus Torreya; species Torreya grandis. Next base: position 3,715,651 of record JARHVA010000733.1, read on the forward strand.
GTAAAAATTATTTATCCTCATCCTTAGCATGTTATAATGCTTTAGGATCCTATACTAACATATTGGATCCAATATATTATATGGGATTATTTTCTAAATTACACTTCCTTATAACTCTATCAATACAAAATTTTCCATCTAAGATAAATTATCACAATATCTACTAACCTTTGTTCAATCAACAAGTGCATGGGTTTGTGTTTTAGGTAGATCTTCGGTGAGTACCTATTTAAAATTTTTATGTATTATCATGTGTCTTGGACTTTATTTGGTCTCCTCCCTAACATCCGTGTACTCTTCAGTGTGTGATTAATATTTAATTTACATGTATCCTTTGTGTAAGAACCATATATCCCTATCCTACATAGATCATCCCAATATCTCCTATATTTAGATCTTCATGTTTCTTTAGGTTTTTAGTGATAATAAATTTTCCCATTTCCTCATCATATATTACATTAATTTCATTTTCTATACTTCTTCCTAATTAATACATACAACCAATGCTCACTCCTCACTTCCTATCATACACATAACCCATGAGCTAAGGAAAATTAGTTGGCCATGGGGAGATTCATAATCCCATAGTTGACCATTAAATTATTGATCTCAAATGATAATTGTGATATATATAAAGCACTTGGTTCACATACAAACTGGTACTCAACCTCCTTTGGGTAGGAATAATTAGATACTAAAAATTCTAACATTTAACATTTTAAAATGTCATGCCACCACACATCCACTACTTGTTTCCACCTGGTATCATCATGAATTAACAAATCAAGTTTATCTAATGTCTAGGGGTGATTTTGGCCATAGTTTATACTTTTACCTATCACATTCACAACAAAACATGAGTGAGGATGTCTATGATACTCATAAAATATTGCTTTATATAGGGTATCATGTAGATTCTATTCCACCCATTTATTGGGATTCTGGCTACCAAGACTAGGATGGTTCAATGTGAAATCATACTTTACTTTCTATATCTACCATTAAATATTTTATAATGATAATATAAAAATCATCTCCACTCATCATTACCTAAGTAATTCTAACTATATCCCAAAACTAAAACCAAAAAATTAGGTGAATTTCAACTCCATTTCCTAAATATATTATGTTTCAATAGTGTATTCTCAATAAATATTATAAAAACTAAAATTATCATACATACATATTAATCTCTATTCAATCCTATAAGTTCATGTTAGACCTTATACAATATTCTTTGTCCTTTTGGAGTAAGATCACTCTAGGTCAAACAAGGTTACAATGCAACCTTGTCCACTAGCACAAACTTGTCACCCATGCTCAAATGATCAATTTTTTAAATTGATACCTTTTAAAATTGATATATCACACCTTTTTAAAGGTTTTTTTTATCAAAAATATTTTAACTATCCCCCCATATAAGTACATCTAGCATTCACTTGGTAATTCTACTGCACATTGAGTAAACTAACACTATTTCTTCTACTTTTAATTTAGTTTTATTATAATAGTTATAGGAAAAGTTTGAATATATTTTATTTTAGGTAAAGGAAATATATTTTCAAAATCATAGATCACACACTCACCCTAAGATGAAGAACTACATCGACTTGAGTCCCATTAGGGCTATGCAGGTACCACTCAGATTACACCAGGGTTTTTGAAGATATATCTAATATTCCCATTACCTTATTCATATTTTTTTAATTTAATATTTATTGTGTTTATTGTGAAGTATAAAGGGTTTTTATTTTTTAGGTATTTTATTCATCAACTTGACACACATAATTAATCATTAAACCCTCACATGTAGTTACACAAACCCAAATAAAAAAATCAAATGCTCAATTAACAAAGATGTGGTTGAAGTGTATTATATTTATTATATAAGTGTATGATCAATGTTTAATAAGGTTATATTATATCATATGATACTTATTCAAATTTAAAGGAATCTACAATTGTCACTTATTCTTCACAATAAATCACTCCATACAATGTAGTTGGATATACATATGTGCATCTTCTTGATGAGATACTTGGTTTGAAAAAACCTTATACTTCCTCCCAATACCATTTAGACTGAATCTCTTGATTATTTATTTTCATATTTCTATTTTTACATAACTTTTTTACTTTTACTTCCTTGTGAATTATTCTATCCCTCATTAAGAGTTCTTCTAAATTTTGGCTTTATTTTCACTTTGGGAACTTTCCTTTTTGATTTTAAAAATCTGTTAAAACAATCCAAAACAAATTATTATACAAATTATTTCAATGCCCATTCTTGCCTACGATTATATAGCCATCATGTTATGGCTTCATTTTCACTTACATGATCACATTTATTTATCTATGTTCTCCATAAGCACACATAAATTATTTCCCATTAGGGACATGAGAATCCTTATCTACCTTGATATAATAGTTTTTCACATACATTAGGGGCACATGATTTTTCCTCCTTCTCATCATCTTATCATTTAACACCTTGTTGTAGATTGTTCAAATCCTTCCAAATTCATCTCTTTTCTAAAACTTGTTTCTTAACACACTTTTAAAATATTTTTAGTTCAAATATTTAAAAATTCACAAAATTTTAAATATTTCAACAATTCAAAAACATGTAAACATTTCAAAAAATCCTAAAAAAAATCAAAATATTATTCAAAAATTGAAAATCAAGACCAACAAGAAATTTTCAAATGTTTCTATCTTACTTTTTTACATATCTTATTTATTTTATGTTAGGTAGATATAATATTTCAATTTTAAATACACATTGATATTAATAAGGTATTGATATTTTAATTTCACATGGTTATTTGATGTTGGGCTTCCCTTATTACCTAAAAACCTTTAAGTTTGTATCTTAGTCTCATTTACTTTATGTTTCATTTATCTTACTTTACAACATGATTAGTTAGAACCTTATTACTTATTGTGTGTGGCCTATGGCCTTCTATGTGAAAAATTATTGATTGTATGGCATCATCATGCCATTTGTGTTTTCATCTCATCCTTGTGTGTTATGCAATATTTAAATTAACTTGTATATCACATTTGGGCCTTATGTGTGTAATCTACTATGAAAATTGTATGACATTATTTGACATTGCTTATTTATTCATTAATTTTAATATGATGCCATGATTTATAGCATTCATTAATTATATATTCTATTCTTACCTTAGTTCCATGATGCATATAATCATTATGTGATTTAATGATATATCTATCTAAATCATGTTTCATATAAAAATTCAATGTTATATTCAAATACTATGATGCAATACATTCAAAGGTTCAAATGTTATTACATGATTTTATCTTTTACATATGATTTATTTTGAGATAAGTGACTTGAATGCTACATCTCTCATATCAAAGTGGGGCATCATAATGGGATTGTTTTTAGAATTCAAGTCCTTGTGGGTAGATCAAAATTTATGGCACTATATAGTTTCAAAAATTGTAGCATGGTTTACAATTTTATTATTATGGGGGCATGTGACATTAATGTGCACTAATTTATATAATTAAAAGTGATAAATTTTAAATATTTATAGGGTTAAATATTTGAAAATTTCAAATGGAATTCACTATCAATTCAAAAAAGTACAAGGGGTATGATATTAATTAATGTTCAAGTTATTATATGGAAATCTCAAAGTTATAAAGTTTAAAATAGAATATAGATCCATATGTAGTGGTGTGATTCATATTTATGTTTCAAGTGAGCCACATTAGAGTCTAGTGACATTCAATGTATATGGTTACAATTTTTATTCATAGCGAGCCACATTTGATGGTTCCACCCCTTATAATTATTTTTAAATAGTACTCTACATAGTCAAATGAGAGTTGGAACATACAATCTTTCCAATTATTTTAATGGTTTCCAAATTGAGACTTGATCACTCTTAATTTATCACAAGTTCAACATTTCTCCAAAATGACTCAACAAGGGAGAAAATACTTTTATATTCTCAAGTTATAGGGAAAGTAAATTATATAATATTTTAGGTGTATACTTTCTTTCTCTCTTTTCAAATATTTCAAGTTTTAATTTTAATATATTTAATTTTAAAATATGGACAATAATTAATTTTAATGGCATTATTATAGATTTTACATTAAGGCATCTTTCACAATCAAGATTCACATCAAAATATAAAATATGTATACATAATATTCTTAAACTTTATAATTTATTGATGATTTCTCTTTCATAGAAACCTATCGAGTTTAAATGTACTTGAGTGAATGATTTAAAGGGTACATTGGAAAAGGGGTGGGTAGATTGATGGTGATTCGTGAGAGACATTATTGTTTAATATATCATGCATATATCCACTATAGTTTTCTCATACTTGATGCCTTAAGAAATATTCCTCATTATAGCCCCTAACTATAACAAAACCCATATTTTACATGTATATCAGCTCAAACCAATTTAGTAGTTATTCATTCCCACCAATTTTTAAACAAATTTAACCTAGGTTGATATATTTTGAAATTTATGATAGATGCTTTATAACTAAATCAACCCTAGCCAACCTAGTTTGAGGTTAAACTACCATATTTTTAACTACATCAAGGTTGGTTGATGGAAACAACTAAACCTTAAAGAAGTGTTAGGATCATCCATTAGACTATAGAGGAACATTAATTTTTACATTGTCATTGCTCACAATTTTTCTTAAGTTTAAATTTGGAGAATCCATTGATTAGATCTAGTACTAGAGGGAAAAATCTTATCTTTTTAAGTCTTAGATGCAATATAAGATCCATTTTTACCTAGGTCTTGATTCAACCTTTGCGATCCTTACAACCATAATAATATGTTGAAATTCACCATTGGTTAAGGGGGAGATTGAGGTTCGACAAGTTGTGTTCAAGGTAGTATATTCTAACCCTAGGTCTTACATTTTATAGATATAAGTTGAAGAATTACTAGTTTAAATGAATGTACAACTCCTTATTTGAATATCCTCTACACTTATACCTGGCTTGCATATAGGGTTTTTCAAACTTTCCATTTCCCACCTTAGGTGACCTAGGTCCTCATTTGCCTACTATGGTCCCTTATACTTTTTAGTTTGTTTTTAACCATCCCACTTATTTGTGTTGCTAACTTGGAAATAATATATTAAAATCATTCCAAGATTAGAATTCCTAGTTAGTGTTACTTCATTATATTTATTTACTATAGGCTTTAGATCCCTCTCTATTTATGTTGTGTCAAAAGTGCTCCTCTTGCTAGGGTTAGTAGATCCATTTGGTCATATCTTGATACACTAAGTATCAATCAACTCTATTTGATTTACTTTCTTTGAGTTTGGATGTCTTAGATAAGATAAGTTGTAGGTCAATCCTAGCTTATTTCATACATTATGGTGAAACCAAAGTGAACTAACCATTTTATTTTATATTTTAGCAAGCTATATAAGCATGGGTTGATACAATTTTATTGCTATATATTTTTTAACATACTAAATCGATGCAAGTCCATTTATTCTAATTTATGTTTATTTTAAGGAAATTAAATTGGTGCAAGTCGATACAATTTTATTCCTATGTGTTTTTCTATCAGGATACATTGACACAAATTGATCTAGTCTAATTTACATGTTCTTAAGAAAATATTATATTGATGAGGGTTGATATAGTTTTAATTTTGTGTTTTTATATCAAGCTACATCGATGCAGGTCGATACAATCTTACACGTAGATCTACACTATTTTCTTGAATCATCTAACTATATTGGCCAAGTCTAATCTAGTCTTATTTACCAAGTTATCTTCTGCCAACTATATTGATTCAATCCGATATAGTTTTGCTTACCCATTTTTTCAATCAACTTTATTAAGTAATTAGATTTAGTTATGTATCTATTTTTTTTAATTCTATCAAAATTATTTTATTCAAAATAACTATATCAACCATGTCTCATTTATTTCTAAATTCATTTTATCTCTCTATAAAAATATATCGACCTTGGTTGATGTAGGTTTGTGTTTGCATCTTTTTAACAAACTTTATTGACCATGTTGGATTTAATTTATTCTTCCTATTTTTCTTTATATTTACACAAAATGTATCAACCCTATAATTTTTTACTATGTAAATAATGGCCTACGCTGATATATTTCTATGTTTTTCATTTTTAATCATAATCAAGGTAAATTAACCTTTCTTTTTAGTAATTAATCAAACATTTTGTTTCAAGTTGATTGGATTTTATTTCAATTCACTACATGTTGTAAATCAATTTTTGACATATTATTTTCTCTTTATTTGGCTTTCCATAGAAAGCGTGTTATGATAATTTTCAATATATTTAGCTAATATCTTGAATGGATATGCAACGTTCTTTTTACAATATTTGTATATTATTTATAGACATCATGGTGTGAGGGGCTTGCCCCAATAATCATATCTGTAATGCAAAGATAAACATAGAATTTAGTTTCCATGTGACTCATGGTATATAGAAAATGCCTAGGATTCAAGTTTCTTTAAACCTTAGGAGGCCAACCATGTGTTTGATTATGCAGTGCACCAGTTAACAATTAGTATCAGGAAGTTAATCTTGGATTACCCTTGAAAATGGGTTTAGTGGGCTATGGGAATAATGCTTCCTCTATATTTAGTGCTCTAAAACATTGGATTGACACTATCTAATGGATAATCAAGTTTATTTGAGATCCTAAAAATTAGTCACATCCTTTTAGTACATTTACCTAATCTTTATTTTAGATAAATAGTTAGCAAAATGATTTAAATTTCTAATTTGTTTCTTAATATTGTATTCTATATTGTAAATTATATCAACTAATATTGATATTTTTTTGTGTGTATGTTCTAATTACACTGGCTAGTATTGATATAGTTGTATTTGTGTGAGTAGGCTACACCAATTAAGTTTGATATAATCCATTGAGTTTAATTTTCTTCTACCTCTGTTTATTAGACTGTATCGCCTAAGACTGATATAGTTTATTTATAATATTATTAAATTTTCCTAAAATCTAACTACATTGATTACGATCAATATAATTTTATTTAAACCTTTTAGTATGTGTAACTATATAAATCATGGTTAATATATTACATTTTATTATCATTTTTATATTAATAACAACATCAACCAAGATAAATATATTATGTGTTTTACCTCTTAGTCTGTGAAACTACATTGACCACAATCGATATAGTACATTTTCTTATCACTATTTTTCATTACTAACTACATTGAATAGGTTCAATATAGTCTACTTCTCAATCTGTGCAACTACATTGTCCATGATCGATATAGTAAATTTTATAATCATTGTTTATAATTATCCTTTACTGACTACACCGACCAAGTTGATATAGTTTGTGTTTTACATCTCTGTCTATGTGACTACATTAACCATGGTTGATATATACATTTTTTACTTTACTGAGTTACCTGATATAGTTTTCACTTCCACTATCCATCATGCAGTATATCTTTGATGATTATAAATAAAGAAAAAAACATAATATGATGGACTTGACTAACTCCCATAAATATCCTAAATCTCATTTTAATATTATCAATAATCAAGTTAAATCAATATTCATATAACTACTAGAACAATAGATTATAATTCACTCTCTACCTCCAAACCTCTAGATCCTTTTAACTATCCTCCCCATATATGCATGGTTGAGGATGGAAGTGTTTTGAATACACTACTAAAATGATCATTTTTATTAATGAAAAATCTCAACATATGGGCAAGGATCCTATGGTCCTTTATAGCCTCATGATTGGAACCCACATCGGATTTCCCCCATCACCTACACATACCATTGAATAGGATTTGGGTAAATTCAATACACGACTTCCTCTTTTCCTTCCTCTTCCATTATGTCAAGTATAAACACTTATATGGTGGGTCTTTCCTCTAATAGACCAACTCAAAGTAATCATATTACTAATCACATTAATGATACCACTATTACATCTAAATCCACTTCTACTAGTAAAAATTTAATAGTGACTAATCAAATATTATTGAAATACATTAATCAAAGGGCTATTTTTCAAAGTAATAATTCCATCAAAATGATGTAATTGAAAAATCAACTTTTGAAATTGTAAATTCATCCTCAAAAACCTCAATGGGGAGTGGACAATCAAATTCACCCCATAAAAATGCATAGGGTAATCTTATTCCTGAACACCCACTTCTTAATAATGTTATTCAAAACAAATAATTAATTGCAAAACATTGCAAACATATACATGGATGAATTACTCATACCACTTGTAATTGATATACTAATCTTGCTTTACATTTGAATATTTTTGGTAACCTTTACAAATATTGGATTAAGATAATTAACTTTAGTGCCACCAAACTTCTTGCTAAAACCTTTTTAGGTGATTATTTAGATTGGTACAATCAACTCAAGTCTAGCACTATCTCTAGTCTAAAATACTTAGTCAATGCATTGATTCAATAATTTCAAATGAGTGATCTACCTGAAAATAATTTAGATCATTTTATTAATTATAAACATGTATAATCCAAAACTAATTAAGTTTTAATTAAAATATGGAAGCCTCTAACAAAGATGAAAACAACATGCCATAATATAACCTCTTTCATTTTTCACTAATGCTCTTCATCCCCAACTCCAATATCATGTTGGTACTCTCTTAAAAAATATTTGAAATAATCCCTTGATTAATATAAACATCAATAATTCATAATAATATAATTTGAGCCTTCCAAACCTTCAATAGGCACTTGCATGCTTATGAGATTTAAAAACAAACATGCTACTAATGATGGTGTTACAGACACTTATGATTCTATAAATTCCATTCATGTTATTCTTCCTAGTGGATCCAACAATGAAATTCCTTACATACATTTCACAAAAATTCCATCCTAGACACCTCCCTCATCATCATCATGAATAAACAATGTTGTTGTTCATAAACCTCTTTCTATGGTAAAAATCCAAAAACATTTTCCTGAACCTTTATCACAAGAAATTGACCCCACTAACTCTAAGAAACATTGGTATCATCCACACAAAATATATTGGTATCATGTAAGTTGGGGATATTATCATGAAACCTATAGACAACTTAGGAGCTTTGCACTTGAATTTATCCTTGGTCCCAATTTTGATCATGGAAATATGATTCACAAACATCAACAAACATATGAAAAGGTAACTAAAGCTCATGATTCCAAAGTTAATAATGAATATCTTAATCAAACTAATGCTCACCTTTGTATATATAAAGATACACTTCCAAATCATCAATCTCATACTACTTGAACTCATACCTCCAATGTTGTGAAAACTTATGTTGACCCTAATCCTCTAACCAATGATGAAAATATAGTTAACATGAATAACATGAGGCATTTAGTATGATATATTGATCCTTATCATATTATAAATATAATAACTTTCCTAATTTATGCAACATTAAAGATACTTATCCATCTCACTTCAATAATATTGAACATATGGAACACCTCATAATCCCACCTCTATCACTACATATACACATATAACACACTTTTATCCCTTACCATCTATCTAAACTATATAAAAAAATGATACAATTTTATTCTCTCTCTTATTCTATTTCTACATCTACTAATCCAATACCATCAGCTTCTCCTACTCAAAATAAAATACTTTGAATCATGTGAATCAATATAATTTAGTGCCTACATCTCCAATCATATAATCAACCACCTCAATGGTGTGAGTACTTAGCCCAATTACACCACAAATGGCATCAACCAAATCACAATAGTTTGTTCTACTTGGCCAACCTACACTAATCAAGTCCAAATATCATTCTTCCTATCATTATCAGTTTAAGTGTAATTCCACTCTTCTTTTAATGGACTTGATTTGACATTACACACATTTATCTAATATAGTTATAACTAGATATAATTAATGGGATCCTATAATTTAATTTTATCTCCTCCCATCTCAAATTATTTTTCTATAATGCATGATGACTTCTCCTTGTCATCTTAATTATGTAATAGAAGTTTTATTTAAAATGAACATTCCTTAACTTGCACATGTGAGGAAATAAGTTACCTTGTCCATGTCTAAGGATAATATTCTTAAATAATGTGAGGAAATTTATATACACATTGACAAAACTAGAGATACTTATCTCTCATTCAAATTTACCATTGATTCAATCATTTTTGATGAAATATTACTTCACATAGATTATCCTCATTCATTAATTAATGTCCAAATGGTTGATATTAGAATAAATCATGCTTTGATTGATGAATGATTTAGAAATTATGTTGGTTCCCTTGACTTCATTAAGACTTTATGATATTTTGAATGCAATCTTAAATCTACCCAAGGTATGTGCCAAGGCTATGATCAAAGATAAATACCTCTCATTGGTTTTGTTCGGCTCCTAATCATAGTCCCCCCATCATAATGATATTTAATATTCCTTTATCATATAACATTTTACTTGGATGACCTTAGACACATCACATGAGAGATACAACTTTGTCAACATGCCAATGTCAAATTTTTTCATAATGGTGTTGTTTATAAGATTTAAGGAGACACGAATCCTTTTAATTTTTAACAATTTCAAGATCATGGTATTTTAAAAATACCTATCCCCAAATCTTTGTCTATCATCCCCTTTAGTGAATACCAAAAATTTAATTATCCTATAAATTATAATCATGGTTACAATATACACCTTAAAATTATGGGAATACACTGCCTAACTGATTATATTCTAATGATGACAAACCTGATGAGATTATAATTAATATTAAAACTTTGCATCTCCCTCCTACAATTATTAATAAGTTACCCCCTTATTTTTTACCTCATTCTCACAAAAAATTGACTAACAAAATTCCCACCTCAACAGTCAAACCCTCATTCTTATTTAACCAATATAATAATTTATGACACCAATATAAATATTCATACACCTAATTATGATGATGGTTATTCCCTAGATGATCCATTCTTAGCTGTCTATGCTCATGCCCAAGGTGTAGAAATTCTTTATTATCAATATTTTTTATAACATTCTTATGAGTCTAATTTACATGTACATATCATTTATTTGGTATATATACTCCCTTCTCTTTATATTGCACCTAGTATCATTTCTTAATCCAGTAATGTTCATAGATCCAAGATGGATCAACTTCCAAATTATACTCACTCTAATATAATCACCTCTAATCCTCTTAGGGATATGCTCTTAGACCAAGCCATGATGGGATGTTACCAATTTACTAGATTTTTTGATCTTTTGATCAAGCTTACATTAGAGATGTTGGCTACATTACTTTGACCTATGCCAAGGTTATCTCTTACAATTAGAGAGCATACTCAGGATCATGTTCATAGATTCATGGATCATGATGATTTAATTGATGAGGTTTTACCCATGCCAAAACTTGATTCTTCACCTAGATATTGGGAAGATGAACCATATTATGAGTTTCATAAAATAACTAGTCATTGGGCCAAGTATTATCAAACATACTAAAGATTATTAGCACAATAATAGAAATATAAATCTATTCCCACCACATAGAGTAGACTTCTTCACTCATTTAATCCTAAGTTAATTTGTTATTTCCATGACATGACTATGCATACTTTGACAAACTACTAATAGATTTGAAAATACATTGATGCACTTCATCCTAAAATAATACAAAATTCTAATGATAAGAACTACCCACCTCATAATATCTCTCTAGAATATGTTACCAAACATGTGGAAGTGTATTTAATTTTCTATTAGTGTATTACACATAATATAAATAGATTTAGAGTACTCCAATAGCATTTCCATGATTTTCTATAGCCTACACTTTCAACTTTGAAGTATCTCATTAGGATCATTCATGGATGAAGGTTTGGCTTTCTCCTAGACCCATGCATTTTAAAATATCAGAGGAATATCCTAGTGCAGATTCCTCATATTTATTATCCCTTCTAAGTGGTACCACATCCACCTCCTTATTATTATCATTCTCTTAATTTATCCATAGAGCTTATGCATTAGGAAGTCCTTAGACAACTTTCTAAGAAGATAAATGATACCATGATCATATATAGATGTCAATTATAGTAGGACTTATCAAATGTTATTGATGAATTGTGGTAGGATATATATTAACATTTTTGAGGACATATTTGTGTGACATATCATATTATTCTATAAATTATCATATGGTTGTATTTGATACTTATAATTCATTACGAGTATTGGTGATGCCTTGTGGTTTATATCTCATTTATATCATGTTTTCGTTTCATTTTATTTTTTTGCATTTACTTTACATCTATGACATCATGTTTATATTATGGTTTATTTCATTAATACTTATTAGTTTTATTTTTAAACATTTGGATAACACATCCAAGTCTTCTTTATCAAGATTCACTTGAATTTTATTATTTTACCTCTTTTTGAGATGATCATTAATTTAATAGGGACTTATGATATCTCTTTAGTAAGATAGTATAGCCTCTAAATGATTTGGATATATTCAGTAGAGCCCATGCCATTTTTTATTACACTACCTTACATCTCTATGATCAGCTACAAGTATACCCATCATTGTACCACTAATTACATGAATGGATATTATATGATCTTTATTTTTCCTTTTTCCCTTCAATAAAAGTATATATAGGTCAATTTTAAGATTGAATACTTGTGAGCAAGTCTAGGAACTTTTTGATACCATGATCTTTGGTACTCTTCTCTAGCAACCAAGTGTAAGCTTTGTTATGTTTTTCACTTATTTTTAAGCTTTATTATGTTTTACACTTATTTCAATCACATTGGATATCTAAAAATGTATGGAGGAGGAACAACAAAATTCATAAAATTTTAAAATACATATCATAAAAGAAACAAAAAGCAATGATCAAAAGGCAATTACAAATTTAAAAGTTAGATCACACTAAAAGATGTGATCTTTTGGCACATCTCCTAATCTCAGTCGATACTCAAAATTCACAACTAGCCTCATAATATGTCTGAGGTATATTAAGGTTTTTTAGGCTAGTATTTTGGGACAAGAGGTCTCATTTTATCATCTAATGCCTCCTACTTTCTCATGAAAGTACTTAATCTTCATATTAGATTGATGGATCTATAACATGCCTTAAGTAATGGGAAACACATTGTGGGAAGGTAGATCTATTTTAATTTTCATTAATATAGAATCATAGGATGATATATGTACTTTATTCACTATCCCAAGCTTTGTGTTCACTACTTAGAGTGTCCTAGATATTTGATGTTAATAATTATTAGCATTGACATGTCTAGTGTGTCTCATCATAGTTAAGGATTTATATATCACCTATGTAGCACTTCACTTACCTATTTTTCCTTTCCTATTTTCCTTGATATTACCATTGATGGATATAACTTTCAGTTGATCTGATCCTTGATCACATTTTTTACTTACACATTTTAGTTTTCCTTTCGTGACTTGCAGTGTAAGACCTTGGATAAGACTAGGATTTCCTCTCAAATACCTATCTTGTCACATATCTTGGATTAATTTATTTGATTTGTAGTTTAATAGCTTGGATAGGACCATATCAAAGCATTGGATAGGATCTTTGGTTAAATAAAGTCCACATATTTGTAATCAAGAACAAAGCAATTGCATAAATATTATTGTGAGCAAAAATAAAAATGAGAATATTGCACCAAACACTTAGATAAATCATCCAGCACACTCTATGTATAATAAATGATAGAGAAACATAAGAATAGGAGTGAAATGTGTAACTCATCCATGAATGATCACAAAGGCATAGAATAAGCATGGAACTCCTAAGTCTAAAATGACCAATCAAAGAGTAACATCCACTAGCCAATGATAATGAACAAGAGTAATTCCCTATATCTAAGTACACATAATAAAGATAAATAAAGTGTAGTAATAATCCATGTGTATAGGAATAACACAAATAAAAATATAAAATGAAAATAAATACCTTCACTAACACCCCACCTAAGCATAACTTAGGTAGGTAGAAGAAATGCATACTGACAACAAGGCCTGATGAGGTAACCATATACAAATAAACTCTCATAAAATGGAGAAAAGGAGAAAAATTTAGGAAAAAACACCCACCAATCCAACCCTCCCCCCAAAAAATAAAAATAAAAATAAAAATAAGAAGATAGGGATAAAATCCCCCACTAGAAGCTATGACTGCTTATAGCCACCATGTATCCTGTAAAGGATCTCTCTGGAGTGAATGTGGATTAGTAGTAGATGCATTAAAGATTCGATAACCTAAAATAGTTAATGTGTCCACCAAATTCCTGATGGATCTCCAATGAAGGTGTGGTATTTATACAAGGAACTATGCTTCTCATGCATAGTAAATGGGCCAATTGTTCTATGTAATGATGGTGTATCTTAAGTAGAGGTAAAGAAATAATGTGGAATGCTTTATAACTATGTAGAAGACTAATTGATGTCTGATGAATCCTAAATAAATGTACTTTATGCTTGTAATGTTTGAAAAGGACTAGAATTAGGTAAACTAATAAATAAATCCTCAATATATAGAATGTGACAAGGAGATGGTGAAGGTGTGTCCTCATGACTACTATAGTCATTTGTGCCAGATGAAGAGTTCTCAATATCAGATATGAGCTTAGGCTCAAAAACATCATTGAGTCTAGGTGAGTCTAATGCATAGAAATTTAAGGAGAGTTAGGGATAAAGTGTGACAAGGTATATAGTTGAGTCTGATGATTAATCAATCTAATTACCAATATACTATCACTATGCAAGTCTCTATCATACTCTAAGTATGAAGTAAACTCAACTTGAATACTTAGACCAAGGTGAGTAATCTATTAAATTGATAGGATATTAGTTGAAAGTGATGAAATACTTAGAAAATTATTGAATTATCCTCCACTCACTTCAATATATCCTCTCTCAAAAACCTATTTATAAGTGTCATCACCCAAATGAATAGTGTACATGTCGCATGGTCCTAATGAAGTGAACTCAATCTATGAAGAATACATGTGATGCGATGCACTATAGTCAATGAATGATGTAGGAGTAAGAAGTACAAATACAACTAGGGATCTATATTTCAATTTCTTCTCATATTTTTCTTTTGACTTTTCTTTACCATTGTCATTTGCCTTGGAGGATTCTGGGGTTGATGAAGATGGTTTGATAGACTTAGGAACACATATATTATTATTCACAAGAAGTATTTTTAGGTGATTAATTTTTTCTTCAAACATTTGATTTCATCATTATTTCCCATGAAATACCCACACTTGATCCTCTATTTATTAGGCTTAACACTAAAAGATGAGGTTGTTATGGAGGTGGGAGTTTTTTATCCTTTTCTTGATCCTTTTTATTTTATTTCTTCTCTTTATTATTTGAATCCTTATCTTTCCCATTCCAAACAAATATGGATTGAGGTTTTGAGGACTTCAATATGCTTATCTATATCAAATTATCTTGCTCCTGAGTCAAGTTGGCAATAAAGGTATCTAAATAATGTATCTTCCTTATTGTTCTAAGAGCACTTTTTATAGCATGGAAAGTGGAGAAAACTATAGATTAATCTAAACCCAACTTGGAGAGAATGGATAAAACAAATTGATCATCTTTCTTATTTATACCACATTATTTTAACTACAACCTTAGAGATTTAAACTTAGTGAATAAATCATGTAATGTGTCAAATCACTTGGGCTCAAGATGATGAGCTCATTCTCTAGTTCATGATCTCTCATCACATCATGCTTCCCAATTTATTTTTCCAATGTAGTCCATACTTCATTATATGTTTTATTAGATTCAATGTGAAAATGTAAGTCAAGAGAAATAGATAAACTAAGACAACTATGTGCTTGATCACATCTATTAAACCATTTATTTTTATTTGTATTTATTTTAGGTTTAGTTTCCTCATTCATAGTTATCCTATAAAAGCTTTATTTTCTTAGATTAAGTTGCACGTTGCTTTTCCATTCATGATAATTGAATGTAGTAAGAATAAAAAATGACCAAAAATCAATGACATAATAAAAAAACTACAAAACTAAATGTGCAAAAATAAGAACACAACACTCCCACCCCATGAATTAAAAGATTATGAACCCCCCAATTTGGCACTTTATAATTTTAGTGTGTTTTACAAAATAAACCATTACAATCAAAAATCATGAAAAATATACACTTTTTAAGAAAGCGACACTCAATTTTGAGTTACCAATAAAAAGTTACAAGGAAATCATTTTTTCATCATTAAATGGTCTATTTTAATTAAAATTGCATAAAATTTATTAAATTATCATGATTACAATAAAATAAACCTATTTGTGAGTATAATCATTAGAACTAGAATTAAACTAGGGACCTCTCACAAAGTAACACAATGTCTTAACTAGTCACCCTACCACCCACATGTGCATTCACAATGAAAACATTCTTTTTTGAGGGTGATTGAAAAAACAAGCTATATTTTAAAATATAAAAACATGTGTTTTGAATTATTTTAGGGTATGGATTAGTTTTAGATTAGCTTTGCTAAGATAAAACCTTTAATTATGCATTATGACTATAAGTTAAAATATTGGAATCCAGTGACATCATGCAAGGAGTGTCTACTTGTGATGGAAGGTGAGCACTAAGGTTTGGATGCATGAAACTCTCCACTTGTTGGTGTATCTTGCCATTTGAATAGAGAAATTACTAATTTAGATTCCACCTTATTTGGAAGTTGATACTGAAGATGAAAATGAGTAGTTGAAACTTAAAATCCTACATCTAAGGGAGGGTGAAATAGTAGTTTGAACTCATACCTTGGAGTAATGATGTAGTGGAGAGGAGTGGTTTGATATATGAGGGAGATCAAAAAATGTTTTTTTTCCATTATTAACATATAGGTCTACATAATCACTCATATATAGCTACTAGGTTCCTTTGACCACATGTTGACTATGTAGAATGATGAATGACAGTGACACATAAATTTTTATTTTAAATTATGAGGGGATGCATCTCCATAGTGATAATACCTTGGTTTTAAAATTCCCCCATCAATGATATGAATAGAAAAAACACTATAAGAAATATCCAAAACCATAACCAAACACTGTAATAATACTATGATATGGTAAGAAAGTTACATCAAAGAGACAAGCCCTCTAATCTATAAAATTAGTTACACAAAAGAACTACTTTACACCATTAAAGAAAAAAAGAAGAAGAACAAATCATTAAAGTTCCACCAAACCTTGTACTCAAACAAAAACTACAAATCCACCACTAAGAATAAAACCTCATAGAAAGTAGGATGTAAAAAAAATGTAGGCCATAAGAATACAAACCATACTATGTTTTTTTTTCAAATAACCTCAAAATTTCAAAAATGAACTAACAACAAGCAAAAAAACTAGATAATAAATAAACTAGAATGCGATATAATACCATATCTAAGAATTATATAGGATCTATAGTTAAATAAAATACATATATTTTTAAGCAAAAACAAAGAAATTACATAAAAAATATTGTGAGAAAAAATAGAAATGAGAATATTACACAAACCACTTGGACAAATCATCCAACACACTCCATGTAGAATAGCTCACAAAGAGATGTAGAAATAGGAGAGTAATGTGTAACTTTTCCTTGAATGATCACAAAGGCCTTGAATATGAATGTAAATCCTAAGTCTAAAATGACCAATCAAAGAGTAACATCCACTAGCCAATGATAATGAATAAGAGTGACTCCCTATGTCTAAGTACACCTAAGCAAGCTAACTCAAGTGTAGGAAAAATACATGTGTGTAGGAATAATCCAAATAAAAAAATACAAGGAAAATAAATACATACACTAACAAACCAATATTTCATCATAAAACTATTTTCATGCTACATTATCACCATCATTCACATGTCATTCAACAACCACAGTTTTTTCCATCACACACTATCGCAACCACTACATTTGATTTTTTCACTCTCCTTTTCTCCATATTTTCATTATTTTTTTTGGATTGTGTTATCCATAATTTAATTATTTTCTCATTTAAATATCTCATATAAGTATAGTTTTTTACATATCTCATCCTTTTTGATGTGTGCTACATTCATGTTTAGAATTCATTGATTATTTTGAAAACTTTCTATCTATTGATATTTTTTTTTGTCATTTTACATTTTATATTATTTTTAACCATGGATTTTATCACATTTTATATAAAATAATAAAACATATATTATACATTTTACCATAGAGTAATAAATAAATAACACTAATAGATAACATTTAGGACTCATAATGAAAGACACACACACACACACACACACACACACACACACACACACACACACACACACACACACACACACACACACACACACACACACACACACACACACACACACACACACACACACACACACACACACACACACACACACACACACACACATACACACATGACTCAAAAAAATTTATATACATCCTAATAAAAAACAATACATAATAAAAAAATAGCTCTAAGGTTATGATCTATCATGAGGATGTGTTACACTACCCATAAAGATGTGATATTATTCTCTCTATATAATCTAATATAGTGACTATATATGAAATTATATATCATCCACTTATCCTTGTATATTGGTCACATGGGCCTATAACATAGATACCTATTCAAATGTATTCAAATGAGTGGATATCTCCTCAGCTAGTGCCAAATATGCCCATATATCCCCATGGAAAAATATTGATGTTACTACAGCCTAATACCTAAATGATAATCTACATATCTCTTGATTAGCCTCACCAAACAACCTAAACCACTCAACATAACCCTAATATTAAGGCACAAATATGTTAATCAACTATGTAGTATCATGTTGTGGTAGCATGTCATCCAAAATGTCATGGTGGTTTATATCCACCAAGGTCTTCCATTAGGCTCCTCTATCATAAAATCTTCAAAATGTAAACCAAAATCACATCAAATCTTATATATATCTCTAAAATAATACATATATATCTATATATCTACATAATATCAAAATAATCACTATACAACACATCTTACTCACCTATAATAGCTCAATCCACTCTGCCATATAACACCTCCTACACATGATGGGTTCACAATAGTATGAAACCTATATAATCATCAATCTAAATCACATGAACATGTCATGCTCTGATACCTATCATCTACATAGTACACTAACTCAAAAAAATTTGTGCTATTGGATATCCATTTAGATGTGCTTATAGTTGTGTTTGTGGTTGTATTGAAGGTGGCATTATGGCCTATCTCTATCTTTGTAGATGTGGTGGTGGATATGGTATTTATTTATGTGTAAAATTAGTTAATTATCCTTAATGTCATTAGTGTCTCCATATAATATCCCTCACTCAACAATGTTTTATAATGGGAACCTTTTTTGGTATGACCTCCCACACAATGTTATTCTCTTTTATGGAGAGCCAAAAATATAGGAACCACTATAAGAGCCACCAAGTGTGAGAATATAAACTACCTTAGTACATGATGAACTAGATGGGGATCCACCTACCAAGGATATTATCATATAATAATAATATGACTTGTGCCTATATAGTGTTTGGCCATGAGGGCCAAACATTTAGAGTACCCTGATATGGGTGCCAAATAATCAAACCTTGAGTAATAATCTATAATGTCAAGATATGTGGCATAATATACACCAGATGGTTATGTTACCACCTTCACACATATGGTATGGCATTATCAATAACATGAGGTAAAACTATCAGTCTATACATAGGAAATCAATCATAGATCCAACTCACAAAAATCATAATGGGCCCCATCATCTGCTAGCCCTTGGATAAAATGATATAAAAATTATGCACTAATTACACCCAAATAACAAAAACTAAATCATATAATGTGTCATGATCCAACATCACCTAACATTAATCTATAATATATAATAGAACCCTCCCATCCTGATTATGATAGATCACACAAGATGTCATAAATCCAATAATTGACTTCCAAATATCTTAAATGATCAAAACATTCACATCAAATAATCACACCACCAATGTAGATTGATCATATCTATATGAAATTGTCACCCACAAATCTAAGGCTCTCCAATCATATACAAAATTTGGAGTATTACCCACCACATCTATGCTATTATTCAATAATCCTAATAATGCATGCACATCCTCTAGGGTGATATTCACCTTAATGGTATATCCATCCCCTACCCAATGGAATTTATTAGTTCATCTCACCCATGCCCCCGTGAATAGCGTGACTAACTCTATGCTTCATCTCTATGATCCCACCAAAACCATATATAATAAGCTAAGATTTATCCACAACAAATAATCTCGCTATTAGATCTGATAACCATAGTGCATCAACTAGTATCTATATTTTATATCTACTCTATCAAATACCAAACATTAAAGTACCAATTATATCTCTACCCCATCATTAACATAAATTATATTTCAAAACATAAAAAATAAATAAATGATCAAATTAGCTCCTTCATCGGTCATGTATTATAATACATTATCCCTTTTCTATTCTAAAACTATATCATCCATATAATAAATTAAAATTTATCAACCATGTACTTGATTACATCAACCCTCCTAACTTATAACTCTTTCATTATTTATGTACTATATCAGTCATCTAGCTAGACTCCATCAACCAACTTATACACTATTGGGAATATACCACATTATTAGCTAGGTTTATGACTATATTGGTCATGTGAATTTCATACTACATCAACCACACTCTATAAAAATATATCGACCATGAAATAAACCATTGGCTAGATACAAAAAATCATCCTTTCCAACTACATCAACCTATTTGATACCATCTTATTTAGGATATGAATTTTTACTAGCCTATAATAAATACCCTTGACTTAAATTTTGACATTTTTATTAGAGTGGGACATAATAAATGATTGATAAGGATGAATAATATCTTATATGGAGTATTGGAATTAACAAATAACTCAAAAAGGAAGAAGCTTATTTTTATAACCAAAAGTGATATTATCATCATTCATTAGCCATAAAGTATATAAGAAGGTATATTATATAGTGAGGAATTAGGTCACCCAAAAGGGTAATTACTGAACTCTCAGTTAGAAAATTACTTACATAACATCTCCCTTAATAACTTATTATTAACCTAAGCAAGCTAATTAGACTATGTAGGTGAAACCACATAGTGGGAAAAATCCTACACTAACACCCCCATTAAGTGTAGCTTAGGTGGGTAATAGAATTAGATCTCAACACAAAGGTATGATGAGTTAATCATGTACATATAAAATCCCCTAAGAAGAGGATTTCAAAACTACCCAAACCCCAAGAAGAGCCTAAAAATGAAGACACATGATCTTATTGAAGGGTTTGGTGAATATATTAATAATTTGCTTTGTTGTGTAGATATAGAGGAGATAAATGACTTTTTCATGGATGAGATCCCAAATGAAATACATGTGAATATAGATATTCTTGGTTTAATGATGGAGGATTAAATTCCTATAGATCTAAATTATGCTTTATTTTCATAGAATATGACTATTGGTCATTGAAATTGGATGCCAAACTTAGTGAGAATACCGTAAAGCCAAATAGACTTAGTGAAAACATTAATAGTTCCTCTATATTCTACCTTTGTAAAATATAAAGTAATAATATTATTATTTTTGATTGACCAACTAATCAAACCTAAAATTAGAGAGAAACTTTAGCTTAAAGTATACTTATGATTATAAGTATCACCATCTGAATTTGAGTCTGTATAACCAATCAAGTCAACATCAATGCCTTATCCATAGTGAATATTGAAACTATGAGGACCCTAAATGTAGTGGAGAATCCACTTAGTTACTTTCCAATGTATCTCATGTGATTCTTGCATAAATGTAGAAACCATTCTCATTACATATGAAATGTTAGGTCTAGTGTGTATAAGGTAGATGAGACTTCCAACAAGTTTTTGATACAAGGCAACATCAAACAAAGGATATGGATAATCAGCCTCAAGATTCACACCAAATAGAAAGGGAGTTAGAGTTGGATTATAGTCAGCCATCTTTAAACCATGCAAGCAAATCAAGATCATACTTGGATTGTGAAATAGTGATCATGGATTAGACTGATAAATTTTAATCCTAAGGAAGAAATGTAAAAATCCAAAGTTAGTCATTGAGAACCTGTTAGACAAAGTAATTTTCACTACTACAATGGTGGATGAAGAAATCTCTATGATCACTAGGTCATCCACATAGAGAACCAAAATTAACATTGAATCATCTTACTATAAGTTATAGATATTTGGATCAAAATTGCATATAGTGAATGTAATTAAAAGATTAAATTAGGACATCTTGGCATACCAAGCTTGAGGAGATTGTTTGAGGCCATAGATAGATTTATGAAGTTTGTAAACTAAGGAGGAATCTTTCATAAATCCTTATGGTTGCTTCATGTATATTTCCTCTTTGAGATAACCATGATGAAAGGCACTCTTCACATCCATCTCATGAACATCAAAATGATGTGCTATGAAAATGGAAAGAGTGAGCCAAATTAAGTTAATTTTGGCCACTGGGGTGAATGTCTCAATATAGTCAATGTCAAGTACCTAAGAAAAACCCTTTGATACCAAATGTGCTTTAAACTTATCTATGAACCCATTTACTACAAATTTTGTTTGATAGGTCCACCTACATCAAATATGTTTTATTCCCTTAAGAGTAATGAATAAATCCCAAGTGTTTTTCCTTAATAAGGAACCATACTAATCTTTCATATTAGTATCCCACTTAGGAGTGATCAATTTCAATTGGATAATGAATGATGCTAATACAAATTTTGGTTATGAAGACAAGATTCTTCTCTTTTGAGTTGTTTTTATGATTCCACTACTTGATATAAGGTATTATTGATGTGTTCCATCCTTTATAAATGGATCCTCCATTATGGATAACTCTAACATGGTATTAGATCAAATGGAGAAGATTAGAAAGCCCCCTAGATGATGCTGGAGCTTCATACAATAGAGCTCATAAAATAACCAAGGTCAATGATGAGATCCTCTACTTAAAGACTAAAGAAGCTCCATCCACATTGAATAATGTTTCTTCCATTTGAAAAAGGAATAACACAATGAGTTTAATAAAAGTATTCCCATTTCATAATGGAAGATGAAGGAAATAGTATGAATATATCTAAGTATAGTCTAAAACTAAAGTGTAGCATAGGTATGGAAAGATCATGCAAAAGAACTAAATATAATTCTACTAAAGTGAACTTGTCAGAATAAGGGCATGGAACATTTTCTAAAATATTTTCCATGTGAAGTTTGGAACATGGATCATCAATTGAATAAGGAGAATCCATAGGAAGAGATGAGTCATCAATGCTCTCAATATGAGTAATCTCACTAAAAATGATAGAGTCCTAAAAAATGAAAATTAATGATGGATATAGAAAATAAAAATATTATATAAGAATAAATGTAAAATATTTAAAAAGACAACTAAGGTCTGACATAAAATCATCCAATAATGGTGGATCAATAGAAGGAAGATCATTATCTATCAGGATTGTATCACCACAAGAAATAGAAATAGGAGAAGGGAGTACAACAATTTTTGAAGAGACAATATAAACATGAAGAAGAGTGATAAAAATATTAGTAAGATCTTTGAAAATATTCTAAAGACTGATCTAAATAGTGGAGGGACACTCTATGTGATCCACATGGTGGTGTAAATCCCATGAAACATGCATCGATAAGTGACCATAGACATAGTTACAAGAGTTGCCCCAACCATTAGATTGACAAGGGTCAGTGGGAACAAGAATATATCCATATATAAATAGAATAAGGTCTTGTTTCATGAATAAGTGTTTCATGTACATCTGCCTTGAAGCATAGTTATTTCCAAGAAGAGCCACTGAGTAAAATCAACTATCTTCATATAGTATCTCCCAATTAGAGATAGGTGGGTTGACATGACCAAAATTAACCATGCAAACTTAGTGTGATGGACATTAGGATCAATTGAAAATATGTCCTTAAATCTATGCAATAGTCACCAAATTCCCCTTGATATTTCATAAGTTGTCACTTTATATTTACGTACATATACAATAAATACATATATAGAAGTAAAATAAGTGTGAAAAGGAGAAGAATAAATTCAACCCCCTTGAGACTATAGAGAATAAATTTTACAAGGATTGATAATATCATAAATGCGTCAAAGTTAAAAAATACTTAGATATGTATATTTGGTAAGGATTCCAAAAGAAATAGAAAGGACCCACCTAATTTCCAATTTGAAAAACAAATAAAAACCCAAAAATAGTTTTTATTCAAAGCCATCAAATGTATGGATTTTTTTAGAACATGAAAAATGGCTCTCAAACCCTCCAAAATGATAAACAATTGATTATCATGAAATTAGTTCATGTTTACAACCATTCATATGGTTTTGACACCTTATAAATTCAAAAACCTTATCCATTTTTCATTTGGAGACTCTAGAGGTACAAATTTGCATGGATTTTATAGAAACCCTACCAAACCAATGAAAATAAAAATAAATGAAAAAAAACACTAGATGAACTAGAATGCTAGATCTCAAAATAGAGGCTATGGCATTTGGATACCATAAAATCTCTAATACCATGTTAGAATGGGCCAAAATTGGGATCAATCTTGTTAGGATTGAATGCATGAAGAATACCTTGTATGGAGTAGTGAAATCAGAAAAACTACTCAAAAAAGAAGAAGCTTGTCTTCACAACCAAAATATGTATTAGCATCATTCATTAGCCAAAAAGTACAAAGAGCGTTACATTATATAGTTAGGAATTAGGTCACCTAAAAAGGTAATTAACTCAATTCACAATTATAGAATGACTTAAATCTATATTTCTCATAATGACCTATTATTAACTTAAGCAAGCTAATTAGACCATGTAAGTAAAATCATATAATGGGGAAAAGACTACACTAACAATTTTGGCTCCTAACCATTTATAATTTTAATGTTTACTCTATTGCTACATTTTTGGGGCAAGTTATGCTATAGGATTTGCCCTAACACCTAATTTTCCTAATCTAGTTTATTTTAATTCAAAAATACTAAGAATTAATAATAAATACACCTCGTACATGAACTAAACCAACTACCATTGTGATTATACTCCAACTTATCCACCTTCTTGAGCTTAGGCCATCATCTCTCTCTTGGCTACATTTGAATACATTGAGCTTTGATTTCCAAAAATAATAAATATGCAAATAAATACTAATTCACCCTTATATAGTAAAATTTAGAAAATTTCAAACCTTAAATTATTTATTTCAAAATTATGTATTTTAATCATAGCTTTGTTTTCATAAGTTCCTTTAACAAACTAAAATAAACTTTGAAATCCTAAAAAATTAGATAATTTTTTAGTGATAACATAATATTTTTACAAAAATTACAAATTCTAATTTATTTTTTGGGTCCATCTCTTACTTTACACACTAGAGCATCTCTTCACCTACTTCGCATGCAAATTATCTTCAATAAAAATAAGTTAAGTGAAGGTATATATTTAAAAACTATTTACTTTTTAATTTATAATGTAATTTGTTATTTTAGTTAGTGTGTTGATATTTTATTTCTCAAATCAGCATCCCATATCACACTATGGTGACATGTGATGAGATTCAAGTGGGGCATATGCATACACAATATTTTTAAAATTTATCATTTAATGATGTGTTCTCTCTTACAGTGACCTATCAAGTTTTAATCCCTCTAAAGGCACACCTTAAGGGGTGCACTAGGAATTGGTTGGGTAGACTGATGGTTCTTTACAAGATACATTGTTGTTTAATTTATCATGCTTATGTCAACTATAGTTCCCTTCTACCTGATCCCCTAAGAAATATTTCTAATTATAACCCATAAATATACCAAGATACATATTCTATGACTATATCATCCTATCCCAATGTATTATTTATTCATTCCCACCAATTTTCAAACTAATTTAGCCCAGGTTGATGTAGTCTATAAATTATGATACACGCTTTCAAATTAAATCAACCATGACTAACCTAGTTTAAGGTTGAACCATCATATTTTTAACTACATCAAGTTTGGATGAGGGCATTGTCTAAGACTTTTGGTGGGGTTAGGATCATCCACCACTATAAGTATAAGTCAACATTTTAATCTAATAAAGAGGAACATTCATTTTTGCATTGGCATTGCTCACAATTCTATTTAATTCTACATTTGGAGAATCCATTGCTTAGATCTTGTCTTGGGGGGAAAATGTTTGTCTTATGGAGTCTTGGATTCAATATAATGAGTCATTTTATCATAGATATTGATTCAACCTTTATGATCCTTACAACCACAAACATATCTTACAAAGCACTAATGGCCAAGGGGAAGAGTGAGGCCTAACATATTTTATTCAAGGTAATCATATTCAAATCCCAATTATTTAATTTAATAGATATAACTTATATAATTACTATCTTGAATGAATGTATAATTCTATGTTTTAATCTCCTCTACACTTATAATTAGTGTGGCTATAGGGTTTTTCAAACTTTCTACTTCCCACCTCAGGTGACCTAGGCCTTCATTTTCCTACCATGGTCCCTTAACCTTTTTAATTTGTTTTTAACCCTCCCCCTTATTTATGTTTCTATCTTGGAAATACTAGATTATATTAATTCTAATATTAAAAGACCTAGTTAGTGATATTTCATTATAATTATTGCCTAGAGGATTTGGAACCCTTTTTATTGATGTTGTGTCATAAGTGATCCTCTTTATAGGTTTAACACATCCATTTGATCATATCATGATACATTAAGTATCAATGGGATCTATTTGATTTACCCTTTCTAAGTCTAGATCTCTGAGATATGATAAGTTACAGGTCAATTCTATCTTATCACATACAAAGTGTGTATACACACTTAGGTTCACATCTAATTTACTCTAGAAATTTAATTTTTCATCATTAGAATAAAGTGGGGGTAAATTTAGACACATTAAATTAATCATTAAGTGTTTGATAATGTTTAATATTGACATACTTTAGTCTTTTGGTATATTAACTATTTTTTTAACTTGGAATCTTTAATGAGAGACTCTATTGTCTTGAAAACCCCAAAAATATAACATAAGCATCCTTATTCAAGCTATAAGTTCTTTTAATACCTTTTACATTAGTTTGTGTCCTTATAGGATAGGACCATGCTAGGTTAGACAAGGTCGCATTACAGCGTTCTCCACTAGCATAGCCTTGTCCCCCCATGTTCCAACTCTCACTTTTTGAAATAAAGACATTTCATAATGAGAATATTTCACCTTTTTTAATATTGGTTATAAAAGATATTCCAAATAGTCCCATATATAATCACATCAAGTCTTATCCAAACATATCTAATAGTCAGTTAGAAATTCTACTGCACACTGAGCAAAAGATCACTATTTGTTCTAATTTTAATTTTTTTGCATTATAACATTCATAGGCTTAGTATGAATATCTTTAACTATAAGTCAAGTCATTTTCAAGAATTTCAATCAATATTAAATCTATACTCATATCATTTCACAATCATAGATCACATAGTGACCCTAGAAGGAAGAACTACATCATCCTAAGGCCCATTTGGGTTATGTAGGTAGCATTCAGATTATGCAAGTATTTTTAGGCTAGCTTAGTTATTCCAATACTTAGTTCCCCATTTTGAATTTTACCTCTATTATGTTTATTATGTAGGATAAATTATTTATATTTTTAATTCTTATATGCATGAACTCAACATATAAAATTAATCAGTAACCTTCATAGATAGAATAGATCTAGATTGCTAAATCAAACATATAGTCAACCAGGCCATAGTCATAGTTGATATACAAGTTGGAATTCACCCATATCCTCTTATGAACTTGTTCTAGCATAGTTTGAATATATAATTTTGAATGCAACATATTTTTTATGTCTTTTAAGCTAGTTTATAGTCACAATAACATACACAATAAGTATAATATTTGTTTTCAGGAGGTTTGCATATATAAGCCCATTTACTATTTTTATAAATTTATAATTTTATAAATTCTAAATTTATCTTATAGATATATATATTTAATATATATTAATTTTATTAGTTTATATCTATTAGTTTGAATCATTCAATTCTAAATGAATTAAAAATGTATATAAGGTTGTGTGTTTGATTCATGTTAGGTTCACCTTAATGTTTAATCTATTTGAATTGAATGAATCAAAATAATAAAACTAAAATGTTTATATTGACATAATTAAATATATAGTATAATATAGAATATTAAATTTCTTAAAATTTATAAATAAGCCTAAATATATATAAACCTCTCAAAAATTGATCTTATGTTGACTATGTAGGTTGACTATGAATAAAACCTATTTGAAAGGACATGTGTACTATATCATGAATGGATTCAAGAAATTTAAACTAAATTTGGACAAGTTTACATAAAGAGGATAGGGTCACACTACATCCATGTCCTATTTTATTGTGCACCTAATTTTTTGATCTAAGTATGTGTGACTACCTATGAGGGTTTACTAATTAATTTTGTGTGCCAAGTTGATGCACATAAGACCTATAAATACAAAACTTTTTTCTTATGTAATAAAACATAATAGAGATTAATTAAAAAGGGGGGATTAGGAAATGGGAATATTTTAGATATTCATAAAAACACCATGTATTTTGAGTGTTGCTTACACAGCCAAAATGGGCCTTAGGTCAATGTAGTTCTCCTTCCTAAGGTGATAGTGTCATCTATGATTATGCAACTATATGAATATATCTAGAAGATTTATTAAAATTATTGAAGATGGATACACTTTACTTGCAATAACATATAATTATACTTGTTATATGAATTATATAATGTAAAAAAATTGAAATTAGAATAAATAGTGCTCTTTTACTTAGTGTGTAATAGAATTTCCAAGTGATTACTAGATGTATTTGAAGAAGCCTTGATGTGCTTATATAGGGGAATTTTTGGATTTTTTTACTAACATTAAAAAAAGGTGAGAGAGAACCATTATAAAATGTATCCATTTCAAAAATTGACCATTAGAGTGTGGGTAAAAAGGCATACTAGTAGACATGACAATAGTTCATCCTTGTTTGACTTAGATTGACAATGTCCTAAAAGCATAGAGATTGTCAGAAAAGGTTTGACAAGAGCTTGTGGGATAAATAGGGATGAATAGAGATGATTTAATGATATTCTCAGCTTTTTTAATGTAATAAAGTTTCTCATTATAGGTTTTTGGTTAAAAAAAGGTGAACAAATCAAGTGAGAGAAGTTTGTCAAGATTAAACATTATTAAGCACTTAATGATTAATTTTATGTGTCTACATTATCCCCCACTTTAGTCTAATGATGAAACAAAGTGAAATTAATAGAGTCAAAGTATATGAAAAATTAAGTGTGTATACACACTTTGTATTTTGATGTGAATCTTGATCATGCAAGAATCCTTAATACAAAACCTGCAACAATGCCACTTAAAATAATTATTTTTCATATTAGAAAAATCTAAAATTTGAGACTTAAAATTTGAAATTTGTAAAGAGAGCAAGGAAAGTATACACCTGAAAGAGTATAAAATCTAATTCCCATGTAACCTAGAAATGAATAAGTGCATTATCCCTTTTTGAGGCATTTAGATAAGTTTTGAACATATGGTGAATTTAGAGTGATCAAATTTCAATTTAAAAAAAATTGAATTCTCTTGAATTGGAAAGATTATATGTTCCAACTCTCATTTGACTGTGTAGAGTACTTTGTAAAATAATTGAAGGGGTGGATCCACCAATTGAATTTCAATACATAGAAAAAGTGTAACCATAGATATTGTTTATCACTAGACTCTAATGTGTCCCACTTATAACATGAATATAAATCACACTATTTTAGGTAGATCTAGATACTATTTGAAACTTATAATTTTGAAAATTTTGAAATTGATAAATTTATATTATCTATGTTGTAACTTTAACATGAATAGGTATCATTCCCCTTGTACTATATTGAATTGATATTGAATACCATTTAAAGTTTGAAAATATTGAAACCTATAATTATTTGAAACTTACCACTTGTAACTATAGGAATGAGTGCACATTCGTATCACATGCCTCCATAATCTTTTTTTTTTTGAATCATGTTATAATTTTTGAAATTGAATAGTGATATAAATCTTAAATTTTCTCATGAGGATTGAATTATCAAGGAAATCCCATTATGATTCCCCCATTTTGATATTGGATACATATCCTACAAGTCACTTATCTCAAAATAAATCATATGTGAAAAATAAAATCATGTAGTATCATTTAAACCTTTAAATGTATTACATCATAATATTTGAATATAACATTGAGTTTATATATGAAACATGGGTTATATAGATATATCACTTAAGCACATAAGCATGATGTGCATGACATGATTCAAAACACTAAATTAATAATAAAATATATAATTAATGTGTCATAAGTATCATGGTACCATAGGAACATGTAAAACAATATCAAATAATGTCACACATAAGGCCTAAAAGCCACATATAAAGGACATGTAAATGTTGCATAGCATGTAAGTAATGATTAGGGCCACATGAAAATGGCATGATGATTTTATAGAATAAATATTTTTTTCACCTACAAGGCCATAGGGCACACACAATAATCAAGAAATTTATCACTTATTATACACTAAAGTAAGAAAAAGGAAGAATAAATAAAATAAGACTAAGCTACAACCACCATATGTATCAATGTCATTTTTAGCAAGTAGAATATTTCATGTAACAAATTTATGAGTGATTAGATTTTTTTTTTTATGGTATGTAACTCAACATGGTACAAATATTGTGGATAAACACAACATGTGGAAGTGTTCATGGAGAATAAAGATATGCCCCCAATTTAACAAGGTTTTTGGGTAATAAGGGAATATCGACATCAAATAATTATGTGAAAATATGTCATGTATCACACTCAAATACCTCATGAAATGTTGTGTATTCAAATTTAAATGTGATATATACCTAACATGTGTATGAAAAGTAAGCTAGACATATTTTGAAAATGCTTACAGGTCATGATTTTCAAAATTTGAATAATATTTTGATTTTTTAGGAATTTTTAAAATATTTTTATGTTTTTAAAATTTTAAAATATTTTAAAAAGGTTTTAATAAGCAAGGATTTTAAAATCAAGGAAGTGGGAGGATTGGAACAATCCTTAACAAGGTGTAAAATCATAGTTTGGTAAGAAGCAAAACATATGGCCCCTATTGTATGTGTAAATGATTCATATCAATGTATCTCAATTTATAAAAATATACAAGGATGTACATGCTCATCATGGGAAAGAGAGAGATATGATCATGTAAGCACAATGAATTCCATACTATGATGGGGAAGCAATAGTGAAAAATAATGAGTATTGAAAGCATTTGTAAGATAATTGTTTTGAATTATTTGAATCACTATTTGAAATTCAAGAAGACCAGTACCCAAATTGAAAATAAAACTAATATATATATAAGAATAATTGAATAAGGGATAGACTAATTAACAAGGAAGTAAAATTAAAAAATATATTTACAAAGGTAAATATGAAAATAACTAATTAAGAGACTTAGTC
Source organism: Torreya grandis (assembly GCA_037957365.1). Taxonomy (NCBI): domain Eukaryota; kingdom Viridiplantae; phylum Streptophyta; class Pinopsida; order Cupressales; family Taxaceae; genus Torreya; species Torreya grandis. Next base: position 3,747,530 of record JARHVA010000733.1, read on the forward strand.
CAATTGGTAGATTGGGAGAAAGTAGAAGGTTCTATCCAGCCAACGATCTCATCAAGAGGATGCACATATGTATACCCAACTATATTATATGGAGTGACTTCATATGAAGAAGTTCCAATTGTAGATGCCTCTAAATTTGAATTTTTATCATATGTTTTAATATAACCTTATAAACCATTGTTTGTACCATGGAAACCTATATCCTCATGTGTTATAGAAGAAGATGTAGTTATTATCAACAAAAAATTCACCTTTGAGGAGGGTGATCAAGAATCCTCACTTAAGGGATAGCATGGGGACTCTTCAAAGGTTTTGGATTAACTTATAGCTGAAGAGAACCTCTACATAAGGCTATCTCCCTTGATGCATCACTTAGGATCAATCACTAATCTATTAACTTCTAAGGAAAAGGGGAGAAAGAAACTATGAACTAAAGGGGGTGATACACCAATTTTGTTCTCCTCTATCTACCTATTATGCACTAATAATTTGAATTAGGAATGAATCTAGTTTACCCAATTCAAAATGAGTCTCCAAACATGAGTGTTTCACATATAGGCTATAACATAATACATAAACTAAGGGAGTTGATTAAGAGGTCTCAAAATATAGTAATGAATGATTCCCCTTGAAATAGATGAAAAGCTATTTAGAATCACTCTATGACCTATAAATATGACCAATTACTTGTAAATAGGTAAACATGATAGGACAAATGAGAGGATGTAGCATATTATCACTAACATTCATCAAATAACATAAAGTGTACACTAGATACAAATGTTGAGAAGGATTAATTCAACTTTATTTAATTTAGAGTAAAAAAAAGTGTTCATTTGGATAGGACTACACCATATCCAATAAAAGGATCCTTACAATGCCAAAATCAGGCATACATATAGGAGAAGGAAGAAGAGATAGAGAGAAGAGAGGTGTCTAGAGCCAATGATGGCTGCCAAGTACTCATGAAATGAGTTACAAATAAGAAAACCAACCAAATAATATTTATGAAATTTATTATCCACAAATTTTCACTTATTTTGATGATGACTTGATGAAGGTGGAATAGGAGTTTTACTTTTCTTTATGACTCACCCTTGAACTCTTGAAATTGCCCCTTAAGAGTGAATATGAAGTGACAAGTCATATTTTTGGAGTCTAACTACTTTTTATTGCCTTGGAAACCTATTGAGTATCCATATCCCATCATATTTCCACCTTTTTTATGTAATTTACTTCATAGTTATCATGTTTTCTCTCTTTGAGGCCTATTCTTTGTAGCTCTATTTTGGCACAAATATCCTTGGTTTGAGTGATATAAAACACTTATACAAAAAATAAAATAAAATTTTAGTACCCATTATCTTTATTTATCTTTAAAAAAAATTTCATGGCTTAAATCCCAAGGTAGACCTACTACCCCAACACCTATCTTTCCCAATTAGGCCTAATTAGACCTAAAACAACCTTATAGTACTAGATACCTTAAAATACCCTATATTAATACTCAAAAAACTTGAAAATATTATTGGTAGCATTAAATAAGGTCATATGGAAAAGTTTTACATAATTTCATAGGTTGGAATTCAAATTATGTGAGTTGCAAGTTTCTAGCACTAGGTTGCTTTTAGCACATGCCTGAGTAGGTCGAGAGAAAATAAAAATGGATATGGAGGGTTTTATACCAATTAAAAACAAACCAAGGTTTATGTGAGGTCATCCACAACTTTATTTATCTCATCCAATAATTGGTTATGCATGATCAATCCTATGAGCTCCCACCAAGCAAAAAAGTAGAATTTTGTGTGCATTTATGACTGTCAAGTGGGCTATAGGTGTTATTTGGTATTTTAAATCATTATATAATCACATAAACACCATATAATGATTATAATGGCTCTGTCACACCTTAATACTTCATTCCAAATCCAAACCTTACATATTTCTTCTTATGTTTATGCCAAAACTACCTTTGGCTATAGTGTGCATTAAGTCTCTTGACTACATATTGAGGAATGAATCTCCCTCTTTTATTTTTCATGATGAATTAAATAAAGATTAACATCCTCAACATGGTACATCATACTTACACACACCTTAATACCAATTCAAATCACCATCCTCAATATCTTATTGTATACTTTCTACAATTCTTGGAAATGAACTTGTATTTCTCAAATAGGCTTGTAAATACTCTTTGGGCCTAAGACCTATTTAAAACATTGTTCTTAAACTAGTTAATATGATATGTATGATATTGAATTTTCTTTATTATAGTATGGGGTTTTAATTTTTGTTTTGGGTATCCTTATCCATGTAAAACAACACATTAATTATATTATAAAACCCATACTCAAGCCACTCTTGAAAGCTTGTGTTTTAAGCATACATAGTCTTTCGACCATCCAAAATATTTATCTATTTTCATATATTTATCATAATTTAAGAATATTTAATAATTTGAGACAAATTTATCAATATTATCCATTCTCAATAGGTCCTTTCCAATCTTAAGCTCATCACAAAAATTCATTTTCTCCATGTTGTATATAATTGTAGGTGCACCTTTTAGGCCTCTTGATCAAGTTTGCATTGGGATTGAATTATAATATTGGAATTATAATTATTATAATCAGGAAATTAATTTTTATTTTCATATTTTAATCCTCTAAAAACATCCTTAACCTTTGGATTTAGTCAACATTCACCCCTATTCTCCAATTGTCGACATAGACCTGTAGGTCTTCTTGAGGATCTATTAAGCCATTTCTTGTATCTTCTTGTCTTGATATCCTATGAATATACTCATGGAAATTTTATCACTCTACGTACATGAAATTATGACCCATACATATGTTAAAAACATCTCAACTCAACCTAGGAGACTTGTTGAGAGCCTTTCATAGGTCTATATAGTCAAATTGGCAAGAAGCTTAAGAGAGTTGTAGGTGGTAATTTATTGTGACTAAGTGTACTCATTCATATGAATATTATTTTAATTTAAAAAAGTAAAAAAATTTTATTACCCTATACCAATACTCTCTTCACCCCATAGGAGTCTTCATATCTCAACTTACCTCACCATTTGCATGTTTTCCTCAAACTTAAAGGCATGAATGTAGGTGTTCATTATGTACATAGTCCACATGATGCTTAATCCTTTCATGAATTCAAATTTTCAAATTTTATTAAGGGATTTAAAAAAATTTAATAATTTTCTCAAACTCATTTCCACCTAAAAACTTTGACATTTTTTGCTTACCCTACAAACATCTTATATCCCAAGCATCTCAAGGTGCTTACCCTTGTATGACTATTTTGAGCTCATATCCCATCCTAATTTCACCACATGAATAATATTATTATATTTTATGATATAATATAGACATATAAATGTGAATTTCACTTTTTCATCAACATAAATCACTCCAAAATGTTTTGGAAACTTGCTTATTGATCACAGACTTGTGTTCACTCTTTCACACCTACAAACTTATTGAAAAAAACTAAGGCTGAAGTTTTTCATAATCTATTATGTGTATTTTATGATTTATATTCACAAATTTAATAGATTTATATGAGATATGATAATTTTATGGATGTTTTCCAAAGACCATTTGAGGTGATAAACATTCAAATGCACCAAAACCTTGCTAACCACATTCAAGAATAATAGAATACATCACTTTTTATATATTATATTCTCAAACATGATAATTTATGGTGGAAAATGATGTGATAGTATTATTTATACCCATGAAGATCTCAAAAAACCATTAATTTACATCCATTATCCTACAAACTCATTGAGATAATAAAAATCCTACTTGTGGGGTTTTAGGAGGGTTTTGGGTTGTTTATTTTGTTAAAATTATTAATAAATAAGAACAATTAAAAACAATAAATAATGCATGTAATTTCAAGGGAATAAGTTTCCCTATCCACCCCCAAGAAAACTAGATATAATTCTCTTTCCTCTTCATGAATTGAGCACTTGAAAATGGCTTTCACTAGCTTGGAAAGAGCTCGATGGAGGAATGGATAGGTTTTCTACCATTTTTAGACCTAAAAACTCCCTTCATTTAATTTATTTTTACCTAAGGAATATATATAAATTAATGGAGGTGATTTGATACCATATTTAACTTGGAAAACCTACAACAATGCCTTAATAGACCCCTTTCTAACAGAGACAACCATATTCTATTTGAAACTCTGTTAGAGATAATAAAAAAGTGTTAATGGAGTTTATTCAAGCATGTATGGAGGTATAAAAAATTCCAATAGAATATTAAATATATTTACTTTCCATCTCTTACACCATTCCTTCCTTGAATGTTATAAAATGAGCAAGAAAACACTTGATATGATGTATAATGTTAAAAGAGTGAGTTGAACATCATTTTACTAGCTGTATTAATCAAGAGAGGTGTAATATGATATTTTACAAGTATTTAATGACCAATAAATAACATATTAACCCTTATCACCCTTGAACCAACTTAAACATGACATGAAATATATAGACTAACATAAGACCAAAATGAGCAATTAACTTAACCTTTCCAAAACAACCTTAAAATTTGATAAACATATTATAAAACATCAATACATGAACATTGGATAAACAAGTGAATGTTATGACCAAACATTTTTACTGGGCCACCCTAGAAGACCTTGCTCACCACTATGAGTAACACCATATCTTTATCATGATGATACAAGCTATGAACTAGACTAGAACCTTCAAGGGCTATCAATAAAGTTAAAAAAATATAGATAACAAGTTTTTAATATACTCACCTATGGTAGTCAATTTTGGCTAATATATTTGGTGACCTCCTGGGATTTCATGCTTTTTATGCATATAGATCAATTGCCTTATGCATCCATTGGGATATGTAGTCATATATCACTCAACCTCAAACTTGATTGGACCTTGAAACTGATTGGAAATGTCTTGAAATAAGGATAAATAAATGATTATGCCTCCACCAACACATAACAAGAATAAATAATAAGAACACACACAATAAATCAATAAATAACTAGACCTATTAAACACATATCAAAGAACACTTGGAGGAAGGAGAGACAAACTAATTTATCCTATACTAACCTACTCTAAGAACTTGAGATAGCCCTAATAAAAATCTTTAATTGGTAGAGCAAAGTAGCTACCTTTTTTTACCAAGCTAATGTGACTATCAAGTTTGATGGAAGGCATGAGAAAATAGAATAGGTGTATTTGTATGCTGATATTGACATCCTATTATTATTTAAAAATAACCTTATACACCTCCTCAACCTTTTTTAAATCATGAGTAATCAGAAGTGTATGCTTAAATTGATCTTGGACACATTTAGGCTCATATTCATGTTCTAAAATGAACATGATAGACAATGTATCCTCATTATTAGCTTCCAACTAAGATAAGTAGTTGATAGAACATGATATTTTAGTGTTATAGACTTGATCAAATTTTACCACATTACAAACCTTTACCTCTTCATAATTTGATTGATCAAACTAAATAGATTGATACGATTTTTGCAACATGATTGTAGAATTGGCATCAAAAGGTGAAGGTTTTTTCTCTTTGAGAGGTTGAGGCAAATAAAGGTTTGTATTATCTTTAAAGAGTGAAAAAATGTCTGGAAATGGACCAAAAAGTTTATATCCTTCCTTGAAAACATCAAACAAGTCAAATTTAAATGAGGTAGCTTCTTGAAATGACAAACTTAGAGAGATGTCTTCTTCTTTCTCGTTGGTTTTCTTAAAAAAAATACCTTCCTCATTATGGATCAGACCATAACTTACCTATATAAGAGTTTAACCTACTCCTATGACTTAAAACAAGTCCTCTAACTAAACTTCACTTGGTTCTATCTCATTTAAACTTTCTTCTAGCTTCTTAGGAGCTGGTATAGAGGTATTCACAATAATAATTGAGAGGGAATTAAGGTCTACACCTCTTTGATCATGTTCTTAGGGATAAAAGAAATATTTATCCACTTCAAATGAATCCTTAGGAGATAATTCCTCTAGTAAAATACCCTGATCAAAACTTTATTCACATTGGGAAAGGTCATCTCTTTTAAGGTTTACTATCATTAGATCAACTTGTACTCCAGCAAGATCACATTTTTATTCATGTTCAAAGACTACTTTGCTTCTCTCTTCACCAAAATGTATTATAATAATTACCTCTTTATCATATACACTTGAATAACTCTCCTCATAGCCTTTTTAAGGCTCAATTACAACTACAACTTGACCTTATTAATTTTCCTGCCATCAAACATGTTCTTCTTCAAGGATAAGCACTCATAAATGATATTTCAACTTTTGAGATCAATGAGATTATCATTCTTATCCTTCCATTCACCAATAAATCCCTCAAATCTTGTAATGATTTGGTATTTAACCTTTTCAATAAGGAATTCTTTTTTATTTTGGATGCTTTCTTGGATTGAGCTCCATGATGGGAAGGTTTGTGGTTCTTTAGGAGGGATGAGTGGGTATTAAATAGGTAAATATTATTCTTTGGCCTTAATTTCTAGATCTGTGTATTTCAAATCTTTCTTCTCCCATGACTTTATCATTTACTTTCAACTCAAAATTTTAAACTTAGAAGTTTCCTCTAGAAGGTGTGTTTCAGCTGGAGAGATGGATAAAGGGCTTTAAAATATTTCAAAATTTATTGAATTAACCTATAACACCTCTTAAATATTATAGTTTTGGATGGGCATGGGAAGAATTTTTTGATAAAGAGCTTGCATATGTATAGGATATTTCTTAGCTTTAAATTTTTGATGATATATTGTAGCTTAGAGAAGGTTTGGAACAAAATAGGACTGACCTAGGATTAGAGAGGGTAATTGAGGTTGATAAGATTGACCTTATGGATTATCCCATGTTACTAACCTATAGTCCATGAATTGAATTAAATATCTTATTCCTAGCCTTTCATTGGTTAGAACATGTTGGTTTCCTTCCTTAAAAACTACCCACTCACTCCTTGAAAACTTTAATGAGTCCCTTAGCTTTTGAATGAGATGAATAGAGACAACTTGGCCAAGCTCTACTCTTATATCCATATTTCTCATTATTATTTAACTCTTTAGCATTCTCATGAGAAGTTAAGAGTTTTATATTTCTTATCTTGAACTTGATTAGCTATATAATATTCTTTATACCTTAACTCTTACTAATGGATAGTCTAATAAGACTAATATAAACATTGACAAGCTTGATGAGGTTGATGAAGAAGGGAGGAAGGATAGTACTCTTGATAGAAAATTTGGTCATATTGATAGCTAGAGTCATATGAAGGGAAAGTAGGGTCATTATAGGACTGATATGGATAAGATAGGGATGACATGGTTCATTATGCTACTGATAAAGATCAACATAAGCTTGATATGGCTCACCAACTTGAGTAAAATTAAAATCCACTCCAAACTTAGCCATCACACTGCATGAGAAAGGAAAAATATAAAGATTACTTGCTTGAAATAATACATGGGATACTAAAACTAGCTAAATGAACTCAGAGTCACCATTGGTGCTTGTGTTCATTCTTCCAAAGGCTGGTCTATTGAAGAGCAACACCAATAACTCTTCAATAGATGAAATCACTTGTCTTAAAAGGCATGTCGGAATTATTATCAATAAAAGTTAGACCTTTGAGGAGGGTGGTCAAGCCTCCTCACTTAAGTGATAAAATTAGGACTCTTCAAAGGTTATGGGTGATGTTATAGCTAAAGATAACCTATATATAAGGATAGCTCCCTTGTTGTATCACTTAGGATCAATCAATAATATATTAACTTGCAAGGAAAAGGGGAGAAAGAAACTATGAACTAAAAGGGGGAGCAATGATACACCAAATTTGTGCTCTTTCACCTTCCTATTATACACTAAGAACTTAAATTAGGAATAAATCTAGTTTTCCCAACTCAAAATGAGTCTCTAAGCATGAATGTTTCACATAGAGGCTATAACGTGATGCATAGACTAAGGGAGTTGATCAAGGGGTATCAAAAGAGACTAATGAATGATTCCACTTGAAATCCATGCAAATATATTTATAAACTCTATGTGACCTAAAAATATGACTACTCACCTAAAAAGAGGTAAAAATGATAGGACAAATGAGAATAAGTAGCATACTAGCACTAAGATTCATCAACTAGCATGAAGTGTACACTAGATACAAATGTTGAAAAGGATTAATTCAACTTTATTCAATTTAGAGGAAAAATAAGTGTTGATTTGGACATGGATACACCATATCCAAAAAAATCATCCCTTACAATGAAAAAATAAAGCATACATATAGGATAAGGAAAAAAAAGAGAGATAAGAGAGGTGTCTAGAGCTAATGATGAATGCGAAGTACTCATTAAATAAGATACAAACAAGAAAAAATACTAAAGGATAGTTATTAATTCTCTTCTCCATAAGTTTACACTAATTTTGATGATGACTTGATCAAGGTAGCATATGAGTTTTGCTTTGCTTGATGACTCACCCTTGAGCTCTTGAAACTTCCCCTTAAGAGTGATTATAAAGTGACAAGTCATATTATTGGAGTCTAACTACTTGTTCTTTCCTTGGAAACCTATTTAGGATCTATATCTCATCATTTTCCCACCTCTTTTCTACAATTTCCTTCATAGTTGTCATGTTTGCTCTCTTTGAGGCCTATTCCTTGTATCCCTAATTTTTCAAAGAGCTAATTGGTTTTAGTGATTTGAAACATTTGTAGGAAAAATAAAAGAATATTTGAGTACCCATTATCTTGATTCATATTCACCCAATATTTCATTGCTCAATTATTAAGGCAAACTTACTAACCCAACATCTATATTTCTCAATTAGACCTAAAGTAAGCCTACAATACTTGATATCGTACAATACCATATAGTAATGCTCAAAAACCTCCAAAATATTATTTTTAACATTAAATAATGTTATATGTGAAAGTTTTATTTAATTTCATGTGTTCGAACTCAAGTTATGTAGATGCAAGTTTCTAGCCCTATGTTGGTTTTAACACATGCTTGAGTAGAATTAGAGAAAATAAAAAGGGATATGGAGTGTTTTAAACCACTTTAAATCAAAACAAGTATTGTGTGATGTATTTCACAACTTTCTTCATCTCTTTCACCAATTGGTTATGCATGATCAATCCCAATGAGCTCCCACCAAGCAAAAAAATAGAATTTTGTGTGTATTTATGACTATCAAGTGGGTTGTAGGTGTTATTTGGTATTTCGAATCATTTTATGATCACATAAACACCTTATAAGGATTATTATGGATCCATAAAACATCACTAATTTATGACCAATCCAAAACTTGGATATTTCTTCTTATGTTTATGCCTAAATTGCCTTTGGTTGTAGGTGTGTATTAGATCTCTTTAGTGCATATTGAGGATGGATCTCCCTCTTTTATTTTTCATGATTAATTAACTCAAGATTACAATCCTCCTCATGGTCCCTCATAATTCCACACACATTACTATCCATTCAAATCACCATCCTCAACAATGTATTGTATACTTTCTCCAATTCTTAGAAATGAACTTGTATTTCTCAAATAGGCCTGTAAGTGTTCTTTGGGCCTAAGACCTATTTAAAATATATTTATTGAATTAGTTAATATAATATTTATGAAATTTAATGGTATTAATGATAATATGGGGTTTGCATTTTTTGTTTTGGGTATCCTTCTCTATAGAAAATAACACATTACTTATATTATAAAACCCATACTGAGGACACTCTTAGAAGTCTATGTTTCAAGTTGGAATATTTTAATTGATGTCAAAGGCATTATAATTAATGTGATTAAATTAAACATAATTATCAATGGAAATATTATTAAATTTTTTAATGGAAATGTGAACATAATTATAAATGAAAATGTCATAATGTCGACAGAAATGTGGATGAAAATGTCAATAGAAACATATTTTGGTGAAGAGGTGCCTCTTGAATGGAACACCTCCTTTGTGAAGAGCCTTTGGAGGATATATAAAGTATATGTTACATACCGATTCCTAAATAAACAAACTATTTTATTATTCATGGATATTTATAGTTAATAAATTTGACTTGGTTATTTTAACTAAGCTTTGAGATATATGCTGCTATGGGACATTTGGAAATTACTTAGGCTACATGAGTACATTGTTATGACTTAGCCGTAGTGTATATGTTTACATTATGATCATGTTGATTTGTTATTTCAACTATATTTTATGATTTATGTATATCATGCTATTATGGTCTAGCTACTTGCTTGTAATGAGATTGATGCAGGAAAACTCATCCCTCAGAGCATGACAGAGGGAGGGCATCATCATAGAGGGTGATGTACATGGATTTTTTAGGGGATGACATATAAATCATCTAGAATATTTCACACACCAAATTATCTAGCACATGTTAGAAGCATAATAAATGGTTAGCCTAATGTGTTTCGATGTCATTTGCATTAAATAGTAAAAACATGGCTATTAGCATAGTTTAATGGTTTTATGAAACTCATTTTGTGTGATTTGCATGTGTGACCATTAAATGCTTTTATAAATGTGATTTTCATAATTATATTTAAATTTGGATTTAATTATTAATGAATATATCATTAAACTATCATGATATTTGAAGAGCTAATTTAATTAGTAAATACACTGATTATTGTAATTAGAAATTAAAAAATAAAAATATATGCCCCTTTCTCTTCAAAATAGAATAAGGATAAAAATAAAGTATACATGTTTAAATATAGGAAAAAACAAAAAAATATACTCTTAAAAATAATGAAAAGTAAAGGAAAAAACAAAAAACAAAATATAATAAAAATAAAAAGGAAATATTTGAAAAGAGAAGCTATGCCATAATATGAAGAAAGACTTTGAAAAAAAAAGAACAAGATATTAAGGGGGAATAAAGAGAGGTGCATATATAGAAGAGAGGAGACACATTTCGAGAAGGTGTTGCCAAGTAGGAATCACACTTGAATTATGTATATTGATGTAAAATTAGAGGTCAATATGCATAATTTAAGAGAATTAAATCTTTAGATCTAAATATATATTCATTTTTATCAATACACACATGCACACACACACACACACACACACACACACACACACACACACACACACACACACACACACACGCGCGCGCGCGCGCGCGCGCACGTGCGTGCGCGCACGTGCACACACATAGTTGTATAGATATCTAGTTTGTATCATAATTAATATTCTTGGATCAAAATATTACCAAGGAAGGTATGATGATATAGACTGTAGACTAGAATTTAGTGCAATAATATATAGAAAATGTTATTCCTCTTAATATTGAAAATAAACATATATATTCTATGGAATCATATATATATATATATATATATATATATTACTATACATTATAGTTCCTATTAAGATGAATTATCCTGCACTATACATATGATGCAGGTATATACTTGAATTACTGTAAGAATCAAGATATACATTATAATACATGATTTAAGTACCTAAGAATAATGATTCTAGTTAATTTAAATAAAATATAGGAACTTACATATTTATAAGAACAAAAATCTACCTATCGCAATTATTAAATGATTTGCCTTGCAAACAATGATTTGCCTATCATAAATAATAACTACACTAGAAATAAAGACCAATTATTAAAAAAAAAATGATATACCTTGCAGGAGGATTGAAATTGTTAGGGGTATGTTGAAATCAATGACATTAAGAAAATTAGGAAAAAAAAATGATAAGTAGAAAACTGTATCCCATACACAGTATAGCTCGCAAATTTTCATTGAATAACTTATTTAGCGCTATAACTATTAACTAGATCTCATGGATCAATATCCCATGCATATTGTGTTTTGTGGCTACCCATAAATGGTATGCAAATAATAAAAATAATGGATATATGTATATATACTGAGATATTGGTAAAAATGTTTCCATTTATCATAATTCCTTTCTATAGTTGTTTCCCACTAGTATAACATTATGGAAATACTATATTTACAATATAACACTTTACCTTAATGGGTATTATGATTAGAAAATGTTTTAGGGTTTGTATGTTAATAGGGCATAAAAATAGTGAGTACCTAGACCTGATGACTTGTATATTCCATCATAATATACATTCATACCATATAAATTAGTATTCTATGTAGTTCACTTTTGTTTTGCATGAAATACCATGGACTCCTATTTAACCAATATTGAAACTTTATTTTAAGAATATTTATTTTGAGAAAATATTGTATGTATTAAGTAATCCAATAATGACTATGATATAATAGTAACTAGACATAGATGTCTAAGAACCACATCCTTAGCCTTTTTTTATACATTCTCATTATCACAGTTCTTAGTTGTTATATAAGATAAAATCATGGAGTCTTGCATATGTATCACTTTATTAAGCTATGAATGATAAAAAAAAATGGATGTATGAAATGTGTGTGGAGATTATAAACTATCATAATAGTAGGCGGTCATATAAAATTGATCCAATTTTAATATTTATGTCAAAGATTTTATCAAACCTAGCTTATAGATAAAATAAGATTAAGATTAGTAGATCATTCAAAATAAGCATAAAGCTTGTAACTTATGACTAATAATAGTGGAATAAAAATATAATTCACCTAATATCTTATGTATTCTCATGTAAATAATTAGGATGTTTATGATTTTTATACTATCATATATGTATTTATAAGCATATTGATATCATATATGGTTTGGGTAAAGCATGTGAAACATATATAGCTAAAATGTAGTCTTTTGTTATATCATGATAAGCTTTATGATTTGGGATCACTTTTCATATATATCCTATGAAATAAAAAATGTAGTGAATATATAACACTATAATAAGCTACATATTTATGAATTATTAATGTTATACTTAAAGAATATAGGTATACATATACCAATATCTTATACTTGTACATAAGGGTGTGTTCTTCTAATTATAGTTCAATTGGTGGTTTAAAACTATATTATAGAATTTTGTATAATAGATCCTTATGTATGTGTTTTAATTTGTATTTTCAAAATTTGAGGATATGTATTATATTTACTCATTCAAGTGGCACAATTGAAACACCTCTAGGCTATGGGTAGCCTAAGAATGAGGTGAATCTCTAGATAGGGCTACCTTCCTTGATGTACCACTTTATATCACTACTACACCTATGATTGAAAGAAAAAGGGAGATAAAACTAAAATTAAAATTTCCTAAAGGTGGTGATACACCAAATTAATTTATAAATACCAACCAACTACATGTTACACATGAGACCAAGAGACTAACTAGGCATACACTTCTCTAATCTGAATCTTCTCACATCTTTATTTCATTAAGAGGTTGTGATAAATTTTTAGGATATGAGGAATATAAAAGAGGAATATAATTATATAATCAAATATATTAACTCACTCAACCTTGAAACTTCATAAAACACTTCAAATGACCTACAAGAAGAAGCTTTCAAGCTGTAAATAGATGAGAGAATGAGACAACAATGCTAAGGAAATAATAATCATCACTAAGAAAGATCAATCATAAAACTGAAAACACTATGAAAAACCATATAAGAGGTAAAATCGGTAGTATTTATTGATCCATGGTATGCAAATGAGGGATTTTCCATACTTAGGTGGAGCATCCTTACAATAGCCAAAATGGCTAGTTCTTATAACACTTGAGAGAGAAGATAAGAAAGAAGTCCAAAGGTCACAAGGAAAAATGTAAATATAAGAGGAAGAGTAAATGCATATAATAATTAAGATACAAACCATGAAAGTTCTGATAGGACAAATGGCTGTCTAAGCTATGCAAATCATGAAATGTGGTGTAGGAGTTCTCATTTTGCACAAGAAAACTGCCTTCATCATTTACCACTATTTGAACATCCCAAAACTGATTAGGGACATATATCATGATGGTAATGAGAGGTATGGGTTGTAGACATGATATTAAATGCATTTTATACATTATTAATCATTTCAGATCCTCTAAAAGTGAGCCATCACTGCTTGTAGTCAAAGAAACTCCCTTTTCTACACACTTTTCACACTTGGATTCCAAAATGGCTTAATTTTCTCATGATAATATATACAAGGGGTGAAATAAGTGTTTCAAGGCCATAAATTACCTTATAATAATTAGGCACACCTTAAAAGTAGTTTACTTGAAGTTTTTCACCCTTCTCACTATCATGTTCACTATGTTAGTTCTAATTGGCTAAGATGAGAGCTCTTGTTGAGGAACCTAGGAGTTGTTTTTAATCATTAAATGGACATGGGGAGTTATCTTAAGTCTCAATATTTCATAACATGTGATTGGAATCTTTAGAATCTTCTTGAAATTTGTAAAAACATAGAAATTGTCAAGAAAACCCTATTTTGTACTCCATCCATACAATTCTATATAGTCCAAAAGAATGGAGAGTATAATAAGAGATTACCCAACATAATAAAATAATTTTTTGGGAAAAATATTAAATTTTTATGCACTAACTACTCCATCTTCTGAAATTGGTCACTAACAAGGGTTTGCAAGGGTTTTAGGTCCTTTAAGCTCTTAAGCTTTGTTCATAGAGATGAAAAATTAAAAATATATACCAATTTTACAAGATAAATTCTCAAGACCCCTATAAACCTATCCAAACTTCTTGGATCTCTATGTAAAAACTCAAAGAGTATGTGAGCATCTAAAATTTCCCTAAGAAGCTCTTTTCTCCATTTACATAGGCCATGATATGGTCTTAAGACAAAAGTGGATTTCCTTATGAATTATATCCATTAAAAAAACTTGGACACATCTATTATGATACCATAAACATTTATTATAAAATTATAATTCTCATATCATGTTAAAATTGAAGTTGACCCTTCATTTGGATTTTAGGCCTAACCATGCCTAATAATCCTAACTATAACCCTTGTAGGTTTGGACTAATTATCTAATTCCAAGACTCTAGGTATGTTTTAAAATATTTTAATATTCATAATACATCCTATTTAACATCCATTAATGGTTTAGTCATCCCATGATCCACCATTTTATCTCCATTCTCCAAGACTATATGATTTATGCACAAAGGGAAGTAGCCTCTATCTGAGACAAAATAGAGGGTAATTCCCTATTACCTTAGATACATTACTTATTAGAGGGTTTATTAAATCCATATAGATTATATTTATAAAAAAATTCCCCTTTATTAGATCAACAAACCCCCTAACTCCTTCAAATTCCAAGACAGACTCCTAGAAAAGGGATTATGTAGGGTTTAGGATGTAGACTGTGCATTACTTGATTGGAGTTATTTATTCCCTTATTTCCATGATATTGGTGTATCATGGGGTATAAATTGTAATTTTAAAGTGTTTATCATGTTTTCCCACCCTCTCACTTTCTATTTTTATATCTTCAACCATGTTTTGGATCCATTAGACCTGACTGTGTTCTTGATTCAAAACTGGGGCCCACTTGTAGATAGTCTTATATAGTTTAGGTTAAAATATCATGATTAATTTTTTTTTGAATATTAATTACATAAAAATTAATTAATTTATGTAATTTTTTTCATGTCATCCTCAAGAAACATAGTCACTTATCTTATTGCTATGTTAAAGTCAACTATAGTTGACTATGTAAGGAGTCATGTAGGTGAAACTATATGGTTTAGGCCTTGTTTTCATGTTTGATTTCATAATTAAATTTATATAAAACATAATATAAATAATTTTTTTTCCTTTTATTCCTATATTGAGGTCTATCATTAAGGTTATCTATCCCAATCTTCATGATAACCCTACAACCAACATGTAGGTATACATTTGTGATGAAAATGAGACATGTAGGTTATGTTTTGGGGTCATATCCTACATATTGAATTATATG
The DNA here is from genome assembly GCA_037957365.1 of Torreya grandis. NCBI lineage: Eukaryota > Viridiplantae > Streptophyta > Pinopsida > Cupressales > Taxaceae > Torreya > Torreya grandis. Next base: position 3,763,496 of record JARHVA010000733.1, read on the forward strand.
GATAACCATTAGACAAAATTATGATTATTTTAACCATTTAATACCATAGACAATTAATAAATTATTATACACTATCACCTTGAGAAGCAATGCTACTTAGTCATCCAAATCATGTAGATAATAGTGAAGAAATTCAATGTTCAAATGGTAACTTTGAGGTGCTCAACTACTATCTTACATTATTCATCTATCCTATATATTTTAAAAATTTTCCATACTATGTGGAGGATATAATTAATGGTAATTTAGATGCACCAAGAGTCCTGACAACCCTATTCTATGACCTTGATAAAAAGGCCCAGCCCTCTATTTTCATCTTTTAGGGATTAGATCTGTGAACACAATCATCTCATGTTTGATCAAGGTTTTAACTTATATTTGAAACATAACCTTTAAAATATGTTTATAATTATCAATTTTTTTTATAGGACTCTAAGTAATGTTCCATTACTTGTTTCAATGCTTCAAAATGATTCCTCAACTCTCTATGGTACCGCTTATAGGTGGGCATTTTCTAATGTACATGCAATGGGTAAAAGTATGGACAATGTGCATTTAATTTGACTTTTAATGGGTTATATTATTATATAAATACATAAAAATTAACTATTCACACTTAAATTATCTGAAACAAGTTTAAATACCTCCTTTTCAACATGACTTCCTCAGTGAGAGCACCTGACAGTGCACATTCATGGCAGACTGTGTGGAAATATTATATTTTACTGCCACAATCATTTTGCTCACTCTTTGGAAGGTAAAATAATTTTTAATATTATAATAGAATTATAAACACATTTAAACCATAATTACTTCTCCATGAATGTGATACAGACCTTCGTTATACGTAACTCACCATGTTTAACTGTGTATGACAGTCATATAGTAAACTGACTACATGATTCTTGTGACTAAAAATTACATGAATATTGATTTATAGTATGAGATTTAAATGGGAGGAGATAAATAAAATTATAAACGTGATAATTAACTTATTATCATCCCCTATAATCACTACCAAAGCATGAAGATTCTGAAAATGATGGAAATCTACCTACAACATAGAATGGTGTCTTATCTTACAACTTTGAGATACTTGGATCATAAAAATAAATTGAAACATGAAAAAAATAATATGGATAATTATATTAGATATAAAAAATAATTTATAATCAACATAACCTGCTAAATTGTATGGAATTGTCCATACAAGAGCAAAATGTATAGGGTGCAGGAAATAGTGAGTAGAAAAACATAGTCAACTTGTTAGAGATGATTAATAAAGTATGGTTGATCAGTAATTGAATTTTTTTTATGAAAATTGATTTATATGATTTTATTTTCACCTCATAAATGTGTTTGACTTGGAACTTATCCAACTGGATGTACCAAACATAAACCTATTGACTGGTTTTGTGTGTCTAAAAGGGTGAAGAAGGAGTGGAATGGTTTTAGCTCAAATTTGGAAATTTAAAAGTATTTAAATAGTGTAAATGAGTATTAGGAATCTAAAGAGTCATATAAAAACATTTTACCACATGTCACACTTCCTTACATGTTGTACAAGTGCAAAAGTCCATTTTAAAAGAAAATTGCTCTCTTTTCTAAAGAACCTACCACTTTTTAGTTAGAAATAGTTGATTAAGGAATTATAGGACACATGGAAAATTTAATCACCTTTTTACACCTTAAAATTTCCAAATGAGGCCATATAATTCATTTAATGCTCTATATTGACCCCTAAAATGACCCTTAGGACTAAAAGATTAAGACCAAGCCTAAATACACATAAAATCACACCAAATGAGATATGACATACTTGATGGAATTATAAGAGGCACCTAAAAACATATAAAGATCAATTTCTTACCTAAATGGGTATTGATTTGACCTATAGAGTCAATTTTGGTCAACAAAATGGTGACTCATAGGGGTATTATACTTTCTATGCTAAAAATCAGTAGCCTTATCCTATCCATGGGCTTAGAGAGTCATATGAAGTATAAAACAAAATAAGAAGACCTAAAAATTTAAAATAAGGCTTTTACCAACATAATAAACTAATTACCTCAACCACACAAAAAAAATGACACACACAAAGTAAATAAAACACACTAACAAGATACACACATGTGCTCAAAACACTTAGGAAAAATAGGTAACAAATAACTATGCACAAATAGAAATTAAGCATACTTCCTTTCTAAGATAGAAAGGAAATTTCCTTGAATCTTCTTCTTCATGAGATGAATCATAGTGCTAAGCATGTTGTTCCTTGGATTGGATGCTTGGTAGATCGGACCTATTCCTTGGCACTTCACTTGATCTACTCTTAAGTAGATTATCTTTAAATAGGTCTCCAATGTAAATGTATTCCTATTGAATTTGTACACATACCTCATACTACTTCCCACTCTTTATTTCATGATCAACTTGTATCTTCTCGATAGGCATGGATTCAAGAGGATTCATTTCTTGTTCCTTGGAAGATTAAGGCCAATAAAAGCTTGTTCTATCCTTCAAAAGTTGATGATTTTCTCTCAACTGATTGAGAAGATGATAAACCATTTTGATGATTTCAAACATATCATCATGGGATGAATATGACTCTTGAAAGGACAAATTTTAAAATTTTCTTCTTCTTTTTATACCCACTTGAGTGTTAAGGCCGCCTTCTCCATTTTTGATTAGATCATAACCTATTCTAATGATTGCAAACAAGTCATCTCAAGATTGATTAGATACTTGTTCTTTCCCATCTATGATATATTGGGTAGTGATGGAGGAACCAATGATGATTTCCTCTTCTTTGACACAAGGAAGACATTCTTAAATATCAACACAATTACAAGATTTAACATAAGAAATCACCTCTTCTTTAGCATTTATAACCTCTTGAGGGATATCAAGTTGTCTATCAATTGTTATAACCTGAATTTGCTTCTCAAGAATTGTAACATCCTAAATTTATTTCTCCTTCTCAATGATGCTAATGCTAGGCATTTTATAATCAAGTAACTATTAACACTTGGATTCACACCCTTGAGGAAATGCTTAGATCTCCTCATCCAAGTAGCATAATGGAAACATCTCTCTTATTGTGGGTGAAAATTTTGATGAGATGAATCTATAGATAAAGGTATAATTCCCTTGATGCACCTTTAAAGATCTATTTTGAATCACAACTATGTATGAAAAAGGTAAGGAAAATGACTATGAAAAACAAGCGGTGATGCACCAATGTATAATATCTTCCCAATTGACTAAAACCACTACTTAAAGATAAAATAAGGTGTTTTATTGCATAGGACTCACAAATTAGGAACCATTTATACACCAATATTTCATATGCTAGATTCAAGAAGGCATGCAATTCTCAGGAAGGGAATTAATGATTCGAAAAGGGATACAATCATGAACCACTTCTAGTATATCTCTACACTTAGAAAATAAACACTAGTAAAGACCTACAATAATCTCCTTTCTATAAATTGGTAGACCATCATGAGTAAAAGCTAGAAAATAAAATCTTTCACTAGACTAGACTAATAATGATTCAATCATTACTCAATACTATAGCATATGAGAAGTAATCCCACTTGTATATCTCTTCAAGAGTTATTTGGGTACTAATCTAGATAGAGTTTTCCCAATAACTAGTGGAGGGCCTTAAACAAGACAAAATAATGCATATATATATCCTTTGGGAGGGATTCGAGTAATCAATGGAAATCACTTGGACATGTGTCATCTTGGATGAGAATCGATTACATTTTCAAGAGTTAAAACTAAATAGATGCATCAGTTACAATTTGTTATGACTGAATAAAAGCATCAATTATGTTTTGTTACAATTGAACATAAGCATTAATTATGTTTTGTTAAAACTATTACCTCATTTTCATCTTTGGGTTCCCACCAAGCTCTTGACACCAATGACTATTTTCCATAGCTTGAAATTGACTTTTTGTGGTCCATCATCTATAAATTATTTATTTTAGACATTTATTTCATATATGTATTCACCCATGGAATTCCTTCAGCATTTTGAAATGATCTTTTCTTTTAGACAATTTGTCTATGGCCATTTGTCTTTGAACTTTTCATCATCCTATTTGCTTTTAGATAATTTGTCTGTAGCTATTTTCTTCTCTGTACATTCCTTCGACATATTGAAATGATCTTTTCTTCTAGCTTATCCTTAAATGAAACTTCAAAATTTTTTACAAGTGACCCTTTGGCCTTTTAGAAAAGGATCCTCTTCTTTGGACTTTTCATCTGTGGCTTTTTTTGTCTTTAGAATTTTTTGTCAGGTAATTTCCTTTGGCCTTTTTTCCTGAAATAAATCCTTTAAATTTTTTTTAAGTGCCTTTGCCTTTTTGGAAAGTTAAAATGAACCCTTTAGCTTTGAAATGGCTCTTGAGAGTTTTTGAAATGGACCTTTTTTGAAGGGAAAAATTACCCTTCAGGAAAATGTATAGGACACTTTTATTGAAGAAGATATCCTTTGGGATTTTAAAAAGGTCCACTTTCTTGTAGAATGATCCTTTCAAGAAAAGTGTATTGGTCCTTGGCTCCAAAAGTGCCCTTCAAAAAAGTTGTAAATTACCCTTCAAAAAAACTGAAAGTGATCATTTTTCTAAGAAAATTCCTTTCAACCTTTTTAAAATGCCCCTTCAATACAATTAAAAACTACCCTTCATAAAAGTTAAAAATGAAATGTTTAAAAGAAATACACTTAAGGAAAATTACTTTAGATAAAAAGTCCAAAAGAATTCAGAAAAGGATTAAAACAAATACCTAAAAGAATTTGACAAAGGCTTAGCAAAGACCAGAAATGAACTTTCTAAAATGAATAGACTTGTACATTTTTTGTGGGCTTTGTCAAAGAACACTTATTCTAAATAAAAACTAAGTACGAGACCTAGCCAAATGTATAGACATAGATGGTTTTTTGAAATAGGGGTGCCCAATTTTGGCCTGAAGGGTCAAAATTTGGTCAATAAATTAGTGATTCACAGGGGTAGTATGCCTACTATACTGACCATATCAGTAGCCTAAATAGTGTATGATATCCTCCCAATTGATTGAAACCACTACTTAAAGACAAAACAAGGTGTTTTCTTACACAATACTCATAACTTAGGAACCATTACTACATCAATATTTCATATGCTATATTCAAGAAGGTGTGTGAATCTCAAAAAGGGAATGAATGATTTCAAAAGGGATATAATCATGAAGCACTTCTAGGATATCTCTACACTTAGAAAATAAACACTATCAAAGACCTGTAAAAATATCCTTTTTGTAAATTGGTAGACCATCAAGAGTATAAGCTACAAAAGACAATCTTTCACTAGACTAGACCAATAATGATTTAATCATTACTTAATATTACAACATATGAGAGGAAATCACACTTGTATATCTCTTTAAGAGTTACTTAGGTATAAATATGGCTAAAGTTTTTCCAATAACTAGTGGAGGATCCTAAATAAGCCAAAAGAATGCATTTATATAGCCTTTGGGAGGTAGTCAAGCAATCAAGGGAAATCACTTGGACATGTGTCATCTTGGATGAGAATTGGCTACATTTGTAGGAGTTACAACTGAATAGATGCATTAGTTACAATTTGTTATGACTGAATAGAAGCATCAATTATGTTATGTTACAACTGAATAAAAGCATCAGTTATGTTTTGTTACAATTGTTACCTCTTTTTCATCTTTAGGTTCTTTCCAAGATCTTGATGCCAATGGTTATTTTCCATATCTTGAAATTGACTTTCTATTTGCCATCATCTTTTAGGTATTTCTTTCAAACATTTGTTTCCTATATATATTCTCCCATAAAATTCCTTTAGCACTTTGAAATGATCTTTTCTTTCAGACAATTTGTCCATGGCCATTTATATTCAAACTTTTTATCATCCTATTTACTTTTAGATAATTTGTTTATAGCCATTTTATTCTCTCTACATTCCTTTAGCATATTGAAATTATATTTTCTTTGAGCTTCTCCTTAAATGGACCTTTAGAATTTTTTATAAGTGACCCTTTAGCCTTTTGGAAAAGGACCCCCCTCTTCAAAATTTTCATCTAAAACTTTTTCCATATTCATAATTTTCTATTGAGAAATTTCCTTCAACCTTTTTTCTAGAAGGAAATCCTTCAAAAATCTGTTAAGTGCCTTTACCTTTTTGGAAAGTGAAAATGAACCTTTCAGATTTTTTGAAATGGACCTTTTTTGAAGGGAAAAAATACCCTTCAATAAAATATATAAGATACTTTTCTTGAAGAATATATCCTTTGAGCTTTTGAAAAGGTCCACTTTCTTGTAGAATGATCCTTTTAGGAAAGCATATCAATCCTTAGCTCTAAAAGTGCCCTTCAAAAAAGTTGTAAATTACCCTTTAAAAAAATTGAAGTGATCATATCTTTGATAAAATTCCTCTTGTCCTTTTGAAAATGATCCTTTCGTAAATTTGAAATTTTCCCTTCAAAAAAGTTGAAAATGAAATGTCTGAAATAAATACACTTAAGAAAATTAGTTCAGATAAAAATTCTAAAAGAATTTGGCAAAGGATTAAAACAAAAACTAAAACAATTCAACAAAGGCTTATAAAATACCAAAATTAACTTTTTGAATAGAATAGACTTGTAAATTTATTATAGGATTTGTCAAATAAAACTTATTCTAAATAAAATCTAAGTACTGGACTTGACCAAAGGTATAGAATTAGATAGTTTTTTCAAAAAGGGGTGCCCAGTTTTAGCCTGAAGGGCCAAAATTTGGTCAATAGTGACCTAGCCAAATGAAGCTACAAAGGAGCTATGTTTTATTCTAGAAATATTTCTAAATTATTATCAAACAAATAATCCTCTTTACGTTCCCACACCATAGGTCCATCAAGGTAAAGGGTGATAGGGTGAGGACAAGATGAACTAGTTGGTGGAGGTGGAACATAGAACTCAACATTAGATTGAGAATGGATTGTAGGGGATCCTTTTGGGAGTTTTTGGAGAAGGGGAGACAAAACTTAGGCTAAAATATCTTGGTTTTCTTCCTTCCATATGACACTCACTTCATTGAAATATGATTCAGCTTGAGTACTCTCTTGAGGAAGGTTAGATGGGGTGTGTTTAGGCATAGGATATTATTTTGGCTCTAAACTTTCCATCACACCTTAACTCAACAATTTCATTCTCAAATCTAACTCTTAAATTTTATTGGATAGGTTTTCTTGGAAAATTATCTCTTGAAGTTGATACGCATCTTCATGAGGATAAGGAGTACAAAAAGGCTGATATGGAAAATAAGAGGTATCTCGAGGAAGGGTGGGATGGGATTACATAGGATGGAGCTCTTTCTCAACTTCACACTATTTATCTAGGATTTTATCCCCTTTCTTTTCCCATGATTCCACTACCTTATTCTTGATTATGACATTAGGATTAGGAGTCTATTCTTGAGGTAGTGATGCAATTTAAGGAGTGGATTTCATATCTATAAGTCTCTTCTCAAGGTGGGGATGTAATGGGAGAGGAAAATGAGGGCTTAGATTCCACTTCCTTTGATGAAAATATGGAATGATTCATATGCTTATTGGCTAACTCAATCTACCTATCAAGGTTGCATCAAAATCAAAGTTTGTCTTTTCAAATCTCTCTTTCAGGTGATTGGGAAAAAGATGACTTTGATAAGATTGATTAGATTTGTGAGTAGGGGTCAAGTAGAATTAATTGAAATATTAAGGATGTGGATATGAGGGCTGATATATTTGGTGAGGCTATTCCTCATGAATTCTTAACTTATCTTCTAAGGATGAAACCATGCCACTCACATCTAACATCTCACTTTTGAGTCGGCACCAATTTTCTCTCTTAATAAGTGTCCACTCTTTTTTAACCATCTCTAATGAATCTCTCACATTATGAATGATATGACCAAAAACATCTTGACCATGTACCCTTTTTATGTTAAGATCTATCATGTACCTCTCATATCCCAAGAGAGTTTTCTTGAAAGTTGAAATGGAATGATTTGAGAAGTGACTAGGTTGACTAGTAGGAGAAGGATATTGAGGAGGATGGTTATAAGATTAATACAGTTCATGACAAGATTTATAAGGGACATATTAGAGCTGGTAAGGATCATGATAAGGATGATAATAATCACATGAAGGATGATAGGAAATGCCATAAGCTTGAGCTATCTCATCAACTTGTGTAAAATAATACTCAACACCAAAGCTAGCCATATAACTTCATTGGAAAATAAGAACACAAAGAAATAATTAACAAAAATATTCAAAATGAAAACTTGGACCACTTGACCAGCTGATGTAAATTTAGAGTCACAATTGATGATTAGATAGATGCCTTGAAAGGCTAATGTGTTGAAAGACAACACCAAAAATCTTTCAACTTCTTGGACAATGAGTCCCACTAGGTGTGACAAAAATTGTTGTCACTTGGATTTGCACCCCTTGAGGAGATGTCTTAGATCTCTTCATCTAAGTGGCACAATTGAAACACCTCTAAGATGTGGGTAGATTAAGAATGAGGTGAATCTCTATATAGGGTTATATCCCTTGATGTACCACTTTTAGATCACTACTACACCTATGATTGCAAGGAAAAGGGAGAGAAAACTAGAATTAAACAATCTTAAAGGTGGTGATACACCAAAATAATTGATAATTACCAATCAAATACATGTCACACATGAGAGCAAGAGACTAACTAGGCATATACTTTTCTAATTTGAATCTTCTCACATTAGTATTTCATTATGATGTTGTGATATATGTTTAGACTAGGAGGAATAGATAAGAGGCATAGAATGACACTATTAAATATACTAACTCACTTAACCTTGGCACTTTATAAAACACTTCACATGACCTACAATAAGAAGCTTTCAAGCTGTAAATAGGTGAGAGAATGAGATAATAATTCTAAGGAAACAACAATCATCATTAAGAAAGATCAATCATTCAAGTGAACACACTATGAATAATCATAGAAGAGGTAAAATCAATAGTCTTTATTTATAATCAGGTGGAACATCCTTATAATAGCCAAAATGGCTAGTTCTTATAGAACTTGAGAGAGAGAAGAGAATAAAAAAGTCCAAAGGTCACAAGGAAAAGTGTCAAGATAAGAGAAGGAGTTAAATTTTCATAATAATGAATTAGGAGATATACCGTGCAAGGTCTGATAGGACAAATGGCTATCCAAGCTATGGAACTCATGAAATGTGGCCTAGGAGTTCTAATTCTACATAAGAAAATTGACTTCTTCATTTACCACTTTTGGTACATCCCAAAATTTATTAAGGATATATATCATTATGGGACAAAGATGGAGGAGTTGTGTACATGCTCTTCTAGGCATTGGTTTCATTCTTAATCATTTGAAATCCTCTAAAGCTAAGCCATCACTACTTGTAGTAAAAAAAACTCCATTTTCTACACACCTTGCACTCTTGGATTCTAAAATGGATTTATTTTCACATTAAAATATATAAAATGGGGTAAATTACATGTGTTAAGGCCATAAATGACCATATAATCATCAATCACACCTTAAAAGTAGCTTACTTGAAGTTTTTCACCCTTCTCACTATCATGTTCACTATACTAATTATGATTTTTTGATATGAGAGATCTTGTTGAGGCACATAGGAGTTGTTATAAATCATGAAATATACATGAGGATTTATCTTAATCTTAATATTTCCTCCCATGTGATTGGCATCTTCAGACACTTCTTAGAACCTATGAAAACACCAAAATTGTCAAGAAAAACCTATTTTGTACTCCATCCATATAATTATATATGGTAAAAAAGGATGGGTAATATCTTGAGAGAGTACCATACATCATTAATCAATTTTATATTCAAACTACTCCATTTAGGTGCACTAACTGCTTCATCTTCTCAAACTATTCATTGATAAGTGTTTCTAAAGGTTTTAAGTCCTTTAATCTCTTAATATTTGTTCATAGAGATAAAAAATTATAAATACAAACCAATGTCACAATATAAATTCTCAAGACCCTTTTCAACCTCTCCAAAATTATTTTATCTCCATGCACAACCTTAGAGAGTATGTGAGCATCTAAAGTTGCCCTATCGAGCTTTTTTCTCTATTTACACAGGTCCTGATATGGTCTTAAGATAAAAGTGAATTTATTTATGAATATATCCATTACAAAAGACTATACACATATTTTATGATACCATAAACATGTATTATTCCATTATAATTCTCATCTCATGTTAAAATTGAAGTTGACCCTTCATTTGGATTCTAGGCCTAACCATGCCTAATAATCCTAACTCTAACCCTTGTAGGTTTATAATACTTATCTTGTTCCAAGCCTCTATGAATGTTTTACCATGTGTTAATATTAATAATACATCATATTTAACATCAGTTTATGGTTTAATCATCCCATGATCCACTCTTTTATCTCCATTCTCCAAGACTGTATGATTTATGCACAAAGGAAAGCAGCTTATGTCTAAGAAAAAATAGAGGGTACTTACCCTGTTTTCTCAAAAAAATTAATTATTTGAGGGGATTATTAAATACATATATATGATCTATATTATACTTGTTCCCTTTATTATATTAATAGACCCCCTAACTCCTTCAAATTCCAAGATAGACTCGTAGAAAAGGGATTATGTAGGGTTTAGGATGTAGACAGTGCATTGCTTGATTAGAGTTATTTATTCCCTTATTTACATGACATTGGTGTATCATGGGGTATACATTGTAATTTTAAAGTGTTTATCATGTTTACCCACCCTCTCACATTTTATTTCTATATCTTCAACCATGTTTTGGCTCTATTAGGCCTGACTGTGTTCTTGATTTAGAACTGGGGCCCACCTATAGATAGTCTTAAATAGTCTATGATTAAAATATCATGCTTAAAACCTTATTGAATATTTATGACATTAAAATTCATTGATATAGGTCATTTGTGTCATTTCATCCTCAAGAAACATAATCACTTATCTTACTGCTATGTTATAGTCAACTATAGTTGACTATGTAGGGAGTCATGTAGGTGAAACTGTATGGTTTAGGCCTTGTTTGCATGTTTGATTTCCTCCTTGAATTTATATAAAAAATAATATAATAAAAATTATTCCTTTTATTCCTAGATTTAGGTCCATAATCAAGGTTATCTATCCCAATCTTCATGATAACCCTACAATCAGCCTGTAGGTATACATTTGTGATGAAAAGGAGACCTGTAGGTTGTTTCCTGGGGTCATATCCTACATATTGAATTATATGGGACAACCATTGGGAAAAATTATGATTATTTTCACCATTTAAGACCATATATGATAAATAATTGTTATACACTATCACCTTGGGAAGAAATGTTACGTAGTCATCCAAATCCTGTAGATAATAGTGAAGAAATTCAGTGTTGAAATGGTAACTTTGAGGTGCTCAAATACTATCTTACATTATTCATATATCCTATATATTTTGAAAGTTTTAATCCTATGTGGAGGATATAAGTTATGGTAATTTAGATGCACCAAGAGTCCTGACAACCCTATTACATGACCTTGACCAAAAGGTCCATACTTCTATTTTCATATTTTAAGGATTAGATCCTTAAACATAGTCATCTCATGCTTGATCAAGGTTTTCACATATATTTTCCAACATAAAATTTTAAATAGGTTTTTAATGATAAAAATCACATGATATGATTCCAAAGAATGTTCCATAACTTGTTTCAATGCTTCAAAATGACTCAACTCTCTACAATACCACTTATAGGTGGGCATTTTTTAATGTATAAGCAGTGGGTAGAAGTGTAAATGGGTTATATTATTATCTAAATACATAAAAATTCACTCTTCACACTTTAAAGTATTTTAAACAAGTGTCAATACCTCCTTTTCAACATGACTTCCTCCATGAGAGTACTTAACAATGCACATTCATGATAGACTTTGTGGAAATGTTGTATTTGACTACCACAATCCTTTTTCTCTCTCTTTATAAGGTCCAATTATTTTTTAATATTATAATATAATTCTCAAAACCTTTAAACCATAATTACTTCTCCATGAATGCTATATATACCTTCATTATATGTAACTCACCATGGCTGAATGTGTATGACAATCATAGAGTAAATTGACTGCATGATTCTTGTGACTAAAATTTACATGAAGATTGATTTTGAGGATGAGTTTAAAATGCTAGGAGATAAAAATAACATTTTAAACATTATAATTAACTTAGTATCATCCCTTGGAATCACTACCAAAGCATGAATATTCTAAAAATGATGGAAATCTGCCTAAAATATAGAATGGTGTCTTCTCTTACAACTTACAGATACTTGGATCATCTAAATAACTTGAAACATGAAATAAATAACATGTATAATTATAATATATATTCAAACTCATATATAATCAACATAATTAACTAGATTGTATAAAACTATCCATACAAGATCGAAACCTATAGGGTGAAGGAAATAGTGAGTAGAAAAAAATAGTCAAATTATTAGAGATGTTAAATAAATAATAACTAACAAATAATTGAATTTTTTTTATGAAAATGTATCTCTCTAATATTAGTTTCACCTCCCAAAGTTTTTTTGACTTGGAACTTCTCCAACTTGTTGTACCAAGCATAAACCTGCTAACTCATTCTATGTGTCTAAAAGGGAAAAGGAGTAGAATAGTTCTAGTTAAAATTTGTAACTTTAAAATTATGTAAATAATGTAAATGAGTATAAATAATATAAATATTCATCTCAAAAAATTATCCCATGTGTCACACTCCCTTATGGGTCATACAAGTGCCAAACTCATCCTTTTTCCAAGAAAACTACTCTCTCTTCTAAATAACCTACCACTTTTTAGTTATAAACAATTGATTAAATCATAATAAGACACATGACATATGAAATAACCTTTTTACACCTTCTTATTTTCTAAGGAGGGCATATAATTCATTTATTCTCTATATTGACCCCTAAAATGACCCTTAAGACTAAGAGATTAAGACCAAGGCTAGATACACATAAAATCACACCAAATGAGATATGACATACTTCATGACATTATAATAGGACCCTAAAAACATCTAAATATCAATTTTTTACCTATAGGAATTCCAATTTGACATGTAGGGTTAAATCTGGTCAACAGTATGCATGTATACAACCCTTGAGAGTAACAAATGCTAAAATGGAATATTATGTGTTTCATGGGAACCGAGACCTTCCTTGTCATGTATAGTTTTTTGAATAGAATATTATGTTTTCATTGATATATAATACTTTATTTGACTGCTTTTGGTATTTAGTAGCTATGCTTAAGAATACTGGACTATGATAATATGGGTTATCATAGAGTGCATTATATTTGAAAAATACATATAGTAATTAGAAATTATAGTTAAATGTATGTTTTACCTAGATGGTATAAATTAGAGTCATTAATTCTATTATGGGAGGATAATAATGTGAGATTTATTCATACATTTGATGGAATAAATGTATGCTTTTTGATTGTTCCTATGCTTAGAATGTTATGTGAAATGATTGTTAGTAGGTTTTAATATGTATGGATATATTATTTATATTATGTTAACTAAATCTTGCATTCTTGATACTCATTAAGTAGTGAGATGGACTTCACTAGCTTACTAGCATCACAATGCCAAATAAAGGTAATCTAACTAAGTGGTGTGTATAAATTTTCACCCATCCATAGATCATTTATTATTTGAAAACTTTGGAAATAGTAATGTTAAGCAAGACATTATCATTTCATGAGTATGATTTACATGCTTGTGAGATATCTTGAGTATAATGAGTTTCTATGATACACCACATGTTTAGTTTGAAAAATCATACAACACAAGGGTACTAGCTTGTCTCTTTAGAATCTTGTACCATCACTATCTACTCATCTATGAAGGGAGGGACATTCCCTAATGGGATTAGTATAAGGCATCATTGGTGTGGAAAAGTGTTTGAATGATGATCTCCCTCCCCACAATAGTATTACTTTTAAAATAACACTTGAGATTGCCACAGATACTAGAGTCTAGGGAGCTATGCTTTGGGGAGCCATTTATATATATATATATATATATATTGTACTGTATTATATTTATTATTGAAATATTATCATGTTGAGCTATAATTATTTATTCATTTTACATTGATAGTAGTGGTTGAAGGCATGTATCAGTTGTGGCTAGTTAATTGTAATTAATTTCTATATTTATATTATAATGTATTTATTATGATGATATTGATCAATGCTGTATGATGTAGCATGCTTAATTTACAGTTATCAAAATTAGAGTATTTTATGTGTTCTCTTAATATATTCTCATGGTGTAATCTATTTATAGTATATGTGTTTATTTTTTTTTAAATCATGTATTTCTAGGTAGATCCCAGTGGGGTGTTAAAACATATAGGAGATTGAAAAACATATGAGAACTAATTATTTCCATCATTTAAGCATAATTATATTTTTGTGGATAAGAAGAGGAGATTGAATTTTCCACCATTATTTGATTAAGAAACAATAATAAGATGGAAGATTGCTTTAGTGGAGGTTGGTTCCTCAAAACAAAGAGATTGGTGTTTCTTGCTAAGTAGGTACTTAGCAATGGGGATTGGTGTCTCCAATTAGGTTGATGCCAATGATATTTTGTAAAAGGATTATTATTTTATGGTTGAATTTGGGTTGTAGATCCAAGAATCTCTAATTTGTGGTTTTTCCTGAGAGAGGGGTTTTAATGTAAATCTTGTGTTGCTTAATTATTAGATCTCATGTGAATGTTTTCTTTGTGAACATTAATTTCTAAAAGTGAAAGTTTTATTATATATTGATTCACCCCCCCATTATATCATGTGCTTAACAGTTGGTATTAGAGTGGTTCCTTTAAAATTAGTCTAACTGCTGGAAGGTAGATCCTAGGAGCATGCATAGATAATAATCATGTTCAATAAGTTTTTTCCACAAACAAGGATTCATTCTTTATCAGAATAAAATATGCATTTTAGAGAATAAGAATATGAACATATCTAATTTCCCTTGGCTTTGATATCTATAAAGTAGTAGTAAATCAATATATAATGCCACAAAATCCACCAATGAATACAACTAGAAATAAGGCTAATGTGAATAATTTAAAAGCCATGAACACTATTTTGTGTGGCTTATTAGAATCAAATACTATCAAGATTATGTAATGTAATTCAACAAAAGAAATATGTGATAAAATTTATAACATATATGAGGGTGAAAAGAAAGTGAAGAAGGAAAAACTCCAAACTCATAGGAGATAATTCAAGATCTTGAAAATGGAAAAATGAATAAAATGTTGTGGCATATCTTCTTTGTGTGGATGAGATTATTAACACCATCAGAGGACTCAATAAAAATGTTTAAGAATCCATGATCGTTTAAAATTTCTCAGGTCACTTCCTTTGAGATTTGATGTAAAAGTTTTATATATTGAATAGATAAAGGACTTAGAACCATTAACAATGGATGAGTTGTATGGGATTCTCATGATGTATGAAATGAGAATTGAAAAGGAAAATCCATCTATGGAAGTAAATTTTAAATCTTCAAAGAGAGTGAAGAATAAAGAAACACTAAATAAAGTATATGTAGAGAAGTGCAAAAGCTACATGAATTCACTAAAGGGGTTCATAAATGGTGGAAGTGATAATAAGAAAGATCATGTTACTCCTCCCAAAGACAACAAAGGTGATAACACACCAATATAAATTTTTAGAAGAATATTCCCTCTAAGATGGTAGAATGTGATCAAGTACACAAGTTCCTTCTATGGCTATTTTTATTTGTGCAATCATTTTGGGCATAGAGAAATGGAGTGTATACACATTAAAAAAATAGTTATTCATGGGAAAATGACAAAAGTACTTATGGATTTTAAAGTAGAAACTATAACTCATTTACCCCATTATCAAATTAGAAAGAGAATAAAATTATAAGTTATAATTGTAATAACTATGGACATATAACATGGTTATATATAAGTGTTATTGTATAAACCCCATAGATAGAGTAAGAATGTGAATGTTCTTGTTGTATATAAAAGAGAACCTACACAAATTTGGAAATATAAAAAAGAGGAAGTTAATTAGGACAAAGAGAAATCTATGCTTGTGAAAATAACATTTCATGCACATTACAAAGGGAAACAATGGTATATTGATAGTGGATGCTAAAGTCACATGACTGGGGACTAGAGAAAATTTATCTCCTTGAAAGAAATGAGTGAAGGCATGATAAAATTTGGAGATAATTCAATGATGAGAATAGTTTTAAAAGGTAACCTTAGTCTTGATAGTGGAAAAATAAAAATATAAAATGTATTGTATGTTGAAGGCTTGAAGCATAAACTTATAAGTGCCAGTCAAATGTGTGATCAAGGACACACTCACATGTTTTATGTTCAACATTATCAGATTAGGAAAATAGACATAGGAAAATTAGTTGTAAATGAAAATAGAATAGCAAAAAACCTATACATACTCAGTGAAGTTAAGGGAGAGAAATGCTACATGAGTCTAATTGATGAAATTTGGCTATGACATAGATGGATGGGCCATATGAACTTTGATAATCTAGTAAAAATCAACACTAAGAAAGCCATAAGAGATATGTTGAATTTTATAAAACCATCAAAAATTCTTTATAAGTAGTGTTAGCATGGAAAATAGATAAGAGTGAGTTTCAGGTCAAAGGAGTACTCAACCACTGAGATATTAGAATTGATTCATACAAACCTCTATAGGAGTACAAGAACACGAATTATATGAGGTGAGAGCTACTTTATGTTGCTCATTGATGATTATTTTAGACTAACATGGGTTTGCTTTCTAAATTAAAAATATGAGGCATTCAATAATTTTAAAGATTTTAAAGCTTTATTTAAAAATGAAACAAATTTAAAGATCAAGTGCTTAAGATTAGATTGAGGAGGTGAGTTTATCTCAAATAAATTCAATGATTTTTGTGAGTATCATGGAATAAAAAGGTATTTCTCAGCTACAAGGACTCCAAAACAAAATGGAGTTGTAGAAACAAAGAATCAAACTATTAAAGAAATGGATAGAATGATGTTAAATGAATCTAATTTATTAGATAGGTTTTGGAAAGAAGTGGTTAACACCATATTCTACATTTTGAACATAGGACAAACTAGAGAAAATTATAGAAAAACTTCTTATGAGTTATGGAAGAGTAGACCAACACTATTCAAATATTTTAAAGTGTTCAAGAGTATATGCTTCATTAAGAGAGATGAAGAAGACTTTGGAAAGTTTGACTCAAAATTTGATGAAGGTATTTTTCTTAGATATTCTTTAAAAAGTAAGCTTATAGATGTTATAATAAAAGGTTTCAAATAATCATAGAAAGTACCAGTGTAAAAATGGATGAAACAAGGCCTCAAAAATTAAATGCACAAATAAATGATCATTCAAAGGAACTAGAATTCAAATAAGAAAAGGAAGTAGAAAAACAAGAAGAAATAGAGTGGGAAGATACAAAGGCACTATCTCTATTTTTTTAAAAGCATAATTCTAAAATTCAAATTATTGGTGATATTAATGTTGGGGTACAAACTAAAAGAAGATTTGTGAGTATATTTGAGTAAGTAAAATTCTCCATGTTATCCAAAATAGAGCCCAAATATTTTGTAGAAGTTAGCATTGACAAACATTAGATCAATGATATAAAAGAAGAATTGAATCAAACTGAAAAGATTGAGACATGGGAACTCATTCCTAGACCAAAATATAAGAATGTAATTGGTATCAAGTGGGTGTTAAGGAACAAGATGAATGAAGATGGCCAAGCAACAAGAAATAAAACAAGGTTGGTTTAAAATGGGTATGCTCAAGTAGAAGGTATTTATTTTCAAGAAACCTTTGCCCCTATTGTGAGATTAGAATCCATTAGTTTTTTTTTGAATATGATAGTTTTAATAACTTCAAATTTTATCAAATGGATGTGAAATCTACTTTTCTAAATGGAAAGTTAGAGGAAGAATTATTTATTGAACAACCAAAAGGTTTCCTTCTATCAGAAAACAAGGACTATGTGTGTAGATTGAAGAAGGCACTATATGCGCTAAAGCAAGCCCCCAGAACCTAGTTTTCAAGGCTTGATAAATATCTATAAAAATAAGGTTTAAAAAGGGGAGTTGATTATAGTAATATCTATATCAAAACTAAAGGTGAGAATCAGTTGATTATTGTGGTACATGTGGATGATATCATTTTTTGAGGAGATAGTGAATGAATGTCCCAAGTGTTTGTAAAAAATATGAAAAAGGAGTTTGAAATGTCCATGTTGGGTGAGTTATCATTTTTTATTGGTTTTAAAATTTCTCAATCTAACAAAGGAATATTTATCTCCTAAACCAAGTATATAAAGGAGATGTTGAAGAAGTTTAGAATGGAAGATTGCACCCCTATTAGCACACCCATGGTTATAGGATGAAAGTTAAGTAAAGATGATGAATATAATAAAGTGAATTATATGATTTATAGATCCATGAATTTTAGATTTCTATACACCATGACATCAAGGCCAGACATGATGCAATTTGTAATCTTGGTAGCATATTTTCAAACAGCCCCAAAAGAAAAACATGTGAAAGCTATCAAAAGGATATTCAAATATATAAAAAGCACTTTGGATTATGGATTGTGGTATCTAAGAGGTGAATATTTCACACTAAAAACATAAAAAAATGCATATTGGGTAAGAAGTGTTGATGACAAAAAGAGTACAAGTGGACGGGCATTTTTTCTTGGCAAAAATCTAGTGTCATGGCTAAGCAAAAAGTAGCCTTTCATTTCTTTATCTATGATTGAACTAGAATACATAGTAGTAGTGTCTTGTTGTACACAATTCCTTTGGATGAAGTAGATGTTGAAATATTTTAAGATATAGTATGAACATCCAATATCAATATTCTATGATAACACTAGTGAAATAAACATTTTGAAGAATTTGATTATGCATTAGAGAAAAAACACAATCCAATCAAGTATAAATTCTTTGGAGAATAGGTTGTATATCACAAGTAAATCTGGAGTACATTATCACAAAGGAACAAATAGTATATATCTTCATGAATCCCCTCCAAAAATATACTTTTGAGTTTCTAAGGTAAAAATTAGGAGTGATCTATTATGCATCTAGTCATTAAATTCATTAAGGGGGAGATAATCATTAAATTATTTAGCTCCATGGATATTTTAGTGATATACATTATGATTGTGTTGTACGTATATTTTTTATTAATGTCAAAGGGGGAGAATTAAAGAAATGGGGAGCAAAGGAGGAGAACTATAACAAGGTGGAGTTCATGTACTATTTTCTACAAGATTTCCATCAATAACAAGGAGGAGATTGTTGGAATATTTTAATTTATATCAAAGGCATTATCATAAATGTAATATAACTTAGTCAAATTTTCAAAATAAATATCAACAAAATTTTCATAAAAATGTCAATGACATACTCAACAGAAATGTTGACAGAAATGTCAATAGACACATATTTTGGTGAAGAGGTACCTCTTGGATTGGATGCGTCATTTTGTGAAGATCCTTTATAGGATATATAAGGTAGATAAAATATTGGAAAATAAATGAGAAATAATTATTTCCATTATTCAAGCATAAGAATAATTTAATGGAGAAGAAGAGGAGAATGCCATCATTTGTTGATGAAGCAACAATAGTAAGGTGGAAGATTATTTTAGTGGAGGTTGATGCCTAAAAAAAAGAGATTGGTGTCTCTTGATAAGTCAGTGCTTAGTAGTGGGGATTGGTGTCTCCAAGTAGATTAATATCTATGAAATTTTGTAAAAGGATTATTATTTTACAGTTGGATTTGGATGGTAGATCCAATCAACTCTGCTTTGTGGTTTTTCATAAGAGAGGGATTTACACATAAATATTGTGTTGCTTAATTATTAGATATTATGTGAATGACTTCTTCATGAACATTAGTTTATGAAAGTTAAAGTTTTATTATACACTAACTCACCCCCTCAGTGTATTGTGTGCTTCACACAAGCATACACAATCTTTAAACCATCCAAAATTTTTATCTCTTTTTATATATTTATCTTCATTTGATAAAATTTTATCATTTTAAACACCTTTACAAACATTATCCATGCTCAACAAGACATTTCCAATCTCAATATCATCACAAAAATTCATTTTCTCTATGTTTTATATAGTTGTAGGTGTACATTTTAGGCCTTTTGACTGAATTTACATTGGGAATGAATTCTCCTGAGATGATGTTGGACTTATAATGATTATAATTAGGATATAAATTTTTATTATCATCCTTAAATTCTCTAAAAAAATCCTTAACCTTTTGATTTAGTCAAAATTCACCCCTATTCTCTAATTGTCTACATAGACCTATAAGTCTTCTTGAAGATCTATTAAGCATTTATTACATCTTCTTGTCTTGATAACCTATTAATATCCTCATGAAAATTTTATCAATTTGTGTAAATGAAATTATGACCCATCCATAGGTTAAAAACATATAAACTCAGCTTGGGATACTTTTTGAGAGCCTTTCATAGGTCTATATAATCAAATCGGCAAGAAGCTCAAGAGAGATGTAGGTGGTCATTTATTGTGAATGAGTGCACTCCTTAATACACATCTTATTTTAATTTAAAAAAAACCAAACCTTATATGATACTCTACCAAGACTCTCTTCACCCTATAGGAGTCTTCATATCTCAACTTACCTCACCATTTACATGGTTTCCTTAAACTTAAAGGTAGGCCTATAGGTGTTCATTATGAACACATTCCATATGATGATTAATCATTACATTAATTTAAATTATCAACTTTACTTAAGGGGTTTCACAAACTTAAATAATTTTATCAAACTCATTTACACAGAAACTTAGAATTTTTTGCTTACTCTACATACATCTCATATCCCAAGCATCTTAAGGTGCTTACCCTTACATGACTATTTTGAGCTCATATCCCCTCCTAATTTCACCACATGATTAATATTACTAGATTGTATTATATCATATATACATATCAAGGTTAATTTAACTTGTTTAATCACACTTTTTTTGGAAACTTCTTTATTGATCATAGGGTTATGTTCACTCTTTCACACCTACAAATTTGTTGAAGAACACTAAGGCCAAGGTTATTCATAATTTGTTATGTGCCATTTATGATTGATATATGTCACTTGAATAGATTTATATGAGGTATTATAGGTTTATGGAGGTTTACCAAATACCATATGAGGTGAGAAACATTTAAATTCACCAAAAACCTTACTTGCCAGCTTCAAGAACAATAAAATACAACACTTTTATTATATTGGATTATCACACATGCCAATTTATGGTCTAAAATAATGTGAGAGTAATATTAAAACCCCCTTAGGATCTCAAATAACCATCCATTTTCATCCATTATCTTGCAAACTTGCTAAGATAAGAAAAACCCTACCTATGGGGTTTTAAGAGGGTTTTGGGTTGCTTATTTTGTTAACAAATATTAATAAAGCATAGACCTTAAAATAAAAATATAATGAATATAATTTTAAGGGAATAAGGGTCCATATACACCCCTAATATAAATTGAGGAATGGTTAGGTTTTATACCATTTTTAGACCTAAAAATACCTCCATTACATGTATTTAGACTTGAGGAAGATGGAAAAAGCCATGGGTGTGATTTGAGACCATATTAAACTTGGAAAAACTATATTAATGCCTCAATAGATCCCTTTATAACAATGACAACAAACATATTCTACTTGAAACTTTGTTGGAGCTGAGGAACAAGTGTTCATGGAGTCTCTTCAAGCATGTACAAAGGTAGAAAACATGCCAATAAAATATTTAATCTATTTACCTACAATCTCTTACACCATTACTTATTTGAACTTTATAAAATGAGAAATAATTTTTTTGAAATGGATTATAATGTTATAAGAGTGAATTGAGCATCATTTTTCTAGTTGTACAGATCAAGAGAGGTGTAATATGATCTTTGACAAGTATCTCATGACCTATAAATACCCTATAAACATTTATCACCCTTGAACCAACTTAAACATGACATGAAATAGATAGACTAACATAAGACCAAAATGATAAATTAGCTTAAATTTTCCAAAACAACCTTAAAATTTGTTAAACACCTTATAAAAGATCAAGCAATAAATATTGGATAAACAATTAAGTGTTACGATTAGACATTTTGATTGGGACACATTAGAAGATCCTGCTCACCACTAGGAATAACACCACATATTTATCATGACAAGACAAGCTATGACCTAGATTATAACCTTTAATGGATATCAAGAAATTTAAACAAACCTAGATATAAAGTTTTTAATATCACTCATCTATGGTAGCCAATTTTGGCTAACAATAAAAACATATCCATGTAGTGAATATTTTTGAATAACCTATTTTTATTTAGGATATGAAGGCCTCTTTTTAGGTGCAATTTTATACTTAAAATAATGTACCATGATATTTTGAAATAACAAAAAATATGTTCATGTGTAACTGTATCATGCTTATAATAATATGGAGAAATTGATTCTATCATATTTTCATGATTACTAATAGATGAAGAAACTATAACATCCTTGGAATATGTAAACCATGCTGTTTAATATTTATATTGACTATTTCATTACCATATTTTTCAATTATTATGATAGGAAATTATTCTATAGGATAATTAAACGTCATTTTTTACAAAGTAGATTCATAATGGATTCTTAGAATTTTGACCACTTGATTATCATGAATATATTTAAGACATTTAAGAAGCATAGAAGGTACTTTTTAAATATTATGTATCCAAATCCATACAAATATAATATCAAATACCCTTATTATTATTATAACTAAGAATGAAGTGGGCACTATAGAGGCCCCAATTTTAAAGGTAGAAATATATGCTCAAGAGTATCTTATGTGTTGTTCTTTAACACACACACCCCATTTTAAAAACTAAATAGTGAACCATTATTGATTGAATATCCTAATTTGAGATCTTATGAACTAGAAGTCCATGACATGACATTTGAAAGGAATAAACTTAAGGTAATTTCAAAGTTTGTAGTATGTTTCAAGGTTATAAGAGAGTCGAAGATATTTATAATCCATATTTTATGATTCACTTTTTGCCTTTGATTTTAATTTAACTTAGCACTTATGTACATGCTTGATTTATGATTTAACAAATAAATGGGATAATATGTTATGTTTTTAGTTATTTATTTTCTTGTGTTATGTCTTAAAAAGGTTACTTCATGTTTAAGTTTCTCCTAAGACATCCCAAAGCTCATATACTTTTTCCACATAGTATCATTCCACTAACCTAGAGTCCAAGTGAAGAACATAAGTCACCTAAACAAGTGGATCATTGGGATATTTATAAGTGTCACCATCAAACTAACTTAGAGGTGATGCCAAAAAATTTCCTCATACAAATATCTCAATAAATAGGAGTAGTGAGATCCATCCATGTGTCATCATCCCACTCACATAGAGGTGACATCAATAGAGTTCATTGTATAGATATCCTAAATAAGTGGAGTAGAGAGAGCCATTTGTGTGTCATCATTTTGCTCACCTAGATGTTATATTAGTATATTTCCTCAGATGGATATACTACACAAGTGTAGTAGTGAGATCCATCCATGTGTCATATCCCACTCACCTAGAGGTGACATCAACAAAGTTTCTCATATGTATATCTCAAGAAAGTAGAGTAGCGAGAGCCATCCAAATGTCATCATATCACTCACTTAGAGGTGACATCAACAAAGTTATTTATATATATATATATATATATATATATCTCATGAAAGTGGATTAGTGAGTATTTTACACATGTCATCATCCACATCACCTAGAGTTGACATTAACAGAGTTTTTCATATAGACTATCCTAGGAAAGCAGAGTAGTGAGAGTCACCCATATGTTATCATCTCACTCAATTGAAGGTGATGGGAGTAGAGTTACTCATAAAAACTATCCCATGTAAGTAGATTAGTGAGAGCCATACATGTGTCATCATCTCACTAACATGAAGGTGACATCAAAATATTTCCTTGTATCGACTATCTTTAGAAAGTAAAGTAGCGAGAGTTATTCACGTGTCATCATCTTTCTAACCTAAAGGTGACATCAAAAAAAGTTAATTGTATAGAGTATCTCATGTAAGCAGAGTAGTTAGAGCCATCCACATGTCATCATCCCACTAAACTAGAGGTGACATTAGTAGAGTACCTTGTATGAACTATCTCATGTAAGCAAAGCAATGAGATTTATCCATATGTCATCATCTTGCTAACCTATGGCCAAAAGGAACAAAATAAAACAAGCCATAACTCAGTTACAAGTGGAGTATAGATAATTGGACATGTCTCTCAACCACATAAATAGATAAAAAAAATATGAATGCCAAGCCTGAAATCATAAAAAATAAACATCTATTAGTTATGCTAACTAGGCACCCAAGAGCAGCTAGAAGAAGCCACATGGTGATAAAATCCATAAAAATTAGTATTATTAAATTCAAATGAAAATAATAGATAGGGAATGGAGTGAAATTCATTATTACCATTAAATCACATGAATTATAAAATTAATACATATAATTCTCAATTCCAACACATCAAAAACCAATATAATTTGAGTTTCCATATCCAGTCTAATCACATTGCATTCTAGCTATCGTATGCACATTATGAATTTAGAGCTTTGTTATGACTAAGAAATTATAGGATATTTATAGAACAAATAGTTTATACATATATTTTTAATGGCCTCATCACCTCACACTCCAACTCCTTATACATACTCAATTATAGGAAAATTGAGTACACTGACATAACATTTGATCAACATCCCTTAACCATGATTTCAAATGCTACTCTAATATATGGAATGAGGTTGATGAAATTGATATAAACAAGGATGATGACCAACTTTAAATTTTCATATAGAGATATAGAGATGACTTATTGGCAATAAAAGCAATTAGTCTACATATTACTATAGCCAAACTAGAGGTAATGCCCTACATTGATCTATTATTTGATTTATTTATGAATGGGAAAAAATCTAAGAAAATATTAAATTTTAGAATTATTAAAAATATAGTAACATACATAAATGGAGACACTTTCAAAAAATAATATAGGTTCCCTCTACCAAAAATGACCTATAGTCAAGAAATGGTTGATTCATGGCTCCTCGCCAATAACATCCACAAAAATTTAAATGAATGGGATGGTAACCCAAGCAAATTTATGATTTATGGCCATACTTATACTATCCCCATTACTATATTCAACTAGGGGTAAGAATTTTTATGGCCCTACTAAACAAAATATATGGCTTCTCAACCATTACTTATGTCAACAAGATATGGGTCCCATTGCTAGATATTATCTTGACCTCCAAAAAAATCATAGCCTTGGGAGATAGTTAGATCTAATTTGATTATATGAATCAAAAATATAAGAAGTTTACTAGATGGTAAATTCTATATGATGTCTTATGTGGTAGATGTTGTGACTTCAACTATGCATTTAACATATGGATAACCTTGAAAACCATCCACAAAATAAACAAAGAATAAGATTTGTGATGAGTTTAATGTCTTCCATGTGCATAGGTTAAAAATTTAATTTTACTCTATGGTGTACCAGGCCATATATGAGAGGAGCATTCTTAAGATGTCAGACCCCATAAAAAAGAATATTTAAAAAATGGTTGACTACTGGTTTTATCATAAATCTACTCTAATCAAGATAAAAGGTACTAGATAACACCCTTTATACTTACTTTGAATTGTGCTTGATAAATTAGTTGAGTAGGAAATTTATTCTCAATTATTTGAAAATGTAGATGTTAATGTATGAAGGGATAAGAAAGCATCATCCACCCAACCCTTCTCAACATTGGTCAGATGCAATATACAAAGTGGGAGCAATTACAGTCTATTGGAAAAATAAGGATGCATTATGGATTAAAATGGGCACCATTTAGACATTGGGACCTTAGGAATAAGGTTATGAAACATATCAAGAGATATGAAAGGAAAGTGAGAATCAACTATGGTCACCAATCTTATAGTCATAACCATGTGTTCATGAATGTAGAGGATGAAATCAAGTTTTCCATCTGGATAGGGTAAAAATGTCAATGATTACAACATAGAGGATATAATATGATCCATAATTAATGAGGAAGATTCAAATATGATGAAAAAAGGAACAATGGGTTTCTAAACCTATTCATAGAACCCATCCTCACATCGAAGCAAACATACAAGAGTAAACTCACCCATTTAGGGAAGCATATGCCAAAGTAATAATTGAGAGTGCTCCAAGATCCCATGTATACACATTTGATGCTTCTTATCCTAAAAATATAGCTAGAGTGGACAAACCTACAAGTACTATAAAAATAATTGAGCTATTTTCTATACTACCACTACCTTCATTAATTATATCACAACAAGTAAGTCTCCCTAATTTCTTGTCTCGTGTTTCCATTACTTATCCTCTTAAGTCACCACCTATTTTGAAAACACCACTAGAACTAATGCCTCAATATCTATGTCAACCACCTTCACCACACATGATTCCTCTAGTGGTCACTACTCCCCCCATTTCATTCCCATCTTCCACCATTGAAATCCTTTCATCTCCCACTCCACCTTCTATAGGGATACTACTAAACTACCAATCACCTATAAAATGAAGACCAACACTCCTCCTATTTCATCCCAAAAGGTAGGAGTTTAATGGAAATAGGTAGACATTCATAAGTAAGGGGAGGATAGAAGAAAGGGTAGGCAAAAACTAGACCTTGTTCAAATCTATGACAGTGAAGAAAAATTCAAAAGATGGAGAATCGAGGAAGAATAGGTGTCTAAGATAGGCACCAAGAAAACATAGTCATTTAGTGAGACAAATAAAACACATGAAGAAGATGAATGGATGGCTAAATAAATTACTCAATCTAAAGGAATTGAGATATTAGGTGAGTCTAAGGAGGTTAATCAAGGAGATGGTATCTTGATGGCCACCAAATTATTATCAGATAAAGAAAGAGATGTAAAAGGGGATATAGAGTCAAAAATACAATGCTCAACACAAGGGACATCATAAAATACACCCCATACTCTATATCTCAAGATATAGTGGTGTCAATTTCAATAACTATGCCCAAGATATCACCTATCAAATTGTAAGTACAATAATCACTTATCTTTTGATAACTTCCTCAATTTATATTGCTACAATTTATGGTAGATAATACTCATTATATATATTATTTGAGACAAACAAATAAGCCTCAAGTAGTTACAATGTTAGTTTTATCCACTATAGCTCAGTTTTATATTATAGGCCCTCTTATTACTACTATCAGGGTTGACTAATGTATAATAGCGTATGCCCAGTTTTGTGGATGCTACTAAAGGAGTAATCAAATTAATATTCAAAATACATAACCAATTATTTTAGATGTCACAAGAGAGGAACACCATTCAATTTACTAAGGAAGTAAAAGATACCTTGTAAGGGGAAGCTAAAAATTTTCATGACACCATTCATTAATAAGGTCCACTAAGACCACATCCTAGCCTAAGTGGGGAGACATAATTCAATTGTTTAATAAAATGAAGGATATAGAGGATACGCTTCACTTCCTAAACCAAGAAACCAAAAATAAGTCATATGACCATTAAACCTAATAATGGTAATAGAAGTTGCATAGGCCTAAAACTACTCTATTGCCAAAAGAAATGGCTTGCTTGATTGACATCAAGAGATGTGAACTCTAGTGCAATAGTTTGAAAATCAAGAGAGAGAAGCAGTCTTTACTTTGAAGGATATGAGATTTATTGAGGTAATAAATCCTCTTGGGTAATTGATTTCTAAGCCCATTTTTGAGAATCCCTTTCAAGCTACAACTCAACTTCCATGCTGAAATTGAAGGTATATTCTATAAGACTAATGATGAAATTATGCAACTAGTGAATTTTGATAGGGACTGAATTATAAGAATAGAGACACTTTATGTGGAGGTAAAATCTACATTATTCACATATAATAAGTTGATTTACAAGATCCAATAATTATTAGAAAGGTCTTTTCTTGATTTTAAATCTATTGATATTGACTTCCAAGATAGACATGCATTATATTTACAAATAGAAGTAGTGAGGTAGTCAACTTCAGCAAAAAGAGCACCATAAGAACCTCCTCAAGTTACTCATTCTCTGAGATACACACTAGTGCAGACACAAACATGGATACCATATGTGCCACCTCTAATACTCATTGCCACAACTACATTGGTAGAAAATTTAGGCATATATGTGGTGACAATGTTTGTTCCATTTATGACTCAAGTTACAATGGTAGTTTCATCCACTTTACTTTCTAAAACTATTACCCTATCATTTTATTTTATTAGTGGTGTCACATTAGCACCCCCTTAAATACATATGCATTTTCATGATTTAACTATGTTGGAAATATTACTTACTAATTTTGGTGTGTGTGTGTGTGTGTGTGTGTGTGTATTCTTATCTATAAGTTTAGATAATAATTAAGATTTTCACATCAAAACCAATTGCATAACTTTCCTCAAGTTTTCCTATTAATCTCAATTACAAAAATTCTCCTCCTTTTGGGATCAAGAGGATACAAATATATATAATCTTGGGATGGGGATGCCTAATCTCTTAATACAAGTCTAAAAATACATATCCAAAAATAGATGATGTGTCAATTCTCATGCAAAGCATGCATGTACAATAGTGTATGCCTAGAATGGATTTATTTGACTATCATCTCCATACAATAGCTCTATGTGATCCTCCCACTCCTTCACTCAATGTGGTAGATCAAATTACCCTAGAGTGGAAGCTCTATGATCCTATGTACATCCTTTGACAAGTTTTTTATCTTTCTAGTTAGTAGTAGGAAAGTGTTCATAGTGAGATCCCATCTTTCAATGAGTGATACAATCATGGAAGCATCCCTAGGCACATGATGATAGTACCTCATTTCTCCCAACCCAACCTCCGCCATATGGGCCCAGTCAGTTGGGGCATCCCCTAGTGGATCTATATGAATATTAGTGGTACTTATTCATGAATTTGTATCTACTCCCTAGCCTACACCAATTTAGAAACATATCTTAGTTACCTATTGGAAATATTATCATAGATGTCAAAGGTCTAGAATTATTGGTATAAAGGCCCCATAGCATTTAATTGTTGTTAATATTCATATCTTGGATAATGTTTTTTAATATCTATTTAATATTAATGAATATATTTTTGGTTTCATATAAGTCAAAAGAGGGCCCATGGAAAAGTCAAAGAGTCATGGGGTAAAGAAAAAAGAGAAATGGGATGCATTTTCTCATAAAGAGTCATCTTGAGGAATTCCAAGAGTCACCATGTGAAGAAAAAAGAGGGAATGGTGCATTTTTTAATGAAGGGACACTTTGAGGAATATGAAAAGTCACCAAGATAAAGACAAAAGAGGAAAGGATGCATTTGCTTATGAAGGGTCACCATATGACTTTTCAAATGCAAGGATATAAAGGGTCATGCAAGTTTGGTGCCATTTTCCATGAGGATTGAAGGGTCATAAAGAGTGAATGCTAAAGGTCATTTGGATAGCTATAACTAAAGGCTTGATAAGCCATTTGTAATATGCAAGAGAGTGCATGGTTTGTATTTGTTTTCTAAGAGAGAAAAGCAGGAGATATTGTAGAGTTCTATCATTTGTTGAGTAAGCAACATTGAGAGATAGTTGTGTTTTATACATAAGAGGGGTTGTTGATCTTGTAGGTTGGTGCTCACAAATCTTAGCAAGGGGTTGGTGCTCTTATGGGTTGGTGATCACAAATAGTTGTTGTGTTGGTGCATGGAAAAGGGGTTGGTGCTCCTTCAAGTTGGTGCTTGTGAACTTTGTAATTTGAGTTGGTGATCATTCATATACTTGAGATTGTTATCCATGGTTTTTCCCACTTTGGGTTTCCACATAAAAATATGGTGTCTCTCTCTCTCTTGTGTGGTGCATATTATTGTTTCAATTTTATTGCATATCTTGAATGTGTGGTTAAGTGGTTAAAGAAAAGGAATTTGATTAAGTAAAAGGAATATATATATAATATATATAATATACTGATTCACCCCCAATCTTAGTATATTTCATGCTTAAAAATTGGTATCAAATTAGGTTCCTTTGAAAAAAATTTACAGCTTGAAGGTAGATCAGGAAAGCACGATGGCTGGATCACAAGAAGGTTTTTCTAAAAATAAGGTACCTTTGTTTGATGGGACAAATTATGATTTTTAGAGAATAACGATGAATAATTATTTGATTTACCTTAGATTTGATATTTTTCAAGTATTGGTGGAGGAATATGAAGAGCCACATAAACTTGTAACTACTATATACACCTAGATATGACCACTGATAACCCCAAATCAGGCTTTTGACTAATTTCCACCCATAATTCACCTTTTGGCCTAGAAACACTAAAACACACTAAATGATGTGAAATTGACATATTCAAGTGCTGATTTTAGCTAGGGTAACACTAAATGAGAAAATGTAATTTATGGGCTAGCTAACTTTGATCAGATCATTTTGATTCAAAATGCCAATTTTACACCCACTTGCTCTAGATTGCTCTTTCCTATCAAATCTCTTGCATAAGATGTATACCTTTGTTATTTGTTATTAGTAACATCCTAAATGGGAATACTAATCCAACACATCTAAAATTTCATTCCAATTCCAATCTAGCCAAATTTTAGACCACTAACAAGGCAATCTAATCAAATTGAATAATTTGTGCACAAAGTGCTTAATCATGCTTAAGATATAATTAATCAAAATCAAGGCCTAATAAAAAATTCCTTGAAAACTTGTTGAATACTTATTTTTGTAGTTTAATATAGAATATTTGCATCATTAGGTGACATCATTTCTTGGAAAGACATCCCTAGGCTATAAATACCACAAATCTTAGGATTTATGCCCTCCATACCTCATCAATGCCTTCCATGCCTCTTGATTACCCCTTCTTCCAATGTCATGATGATGATAATTATAAACTTAATTCCAAAAAATTAATTAATCCTCAACCACACATCTCAATCTCAAGATGGATGGTTCAGGTTGATTCTAGACATTCTCAAAAATCTATAAATAAGAGGCCTCACAACATCATTTCTAATCTTAATTTGTGCAAAGTTATAATGCAATATTGGTTCCAAAAGATTCATGAAAATAGTGTTACCATACCAAATTGATTCCAATCCACAAGCCAAAGTTGCCAAGGAGAGATGGAGGTAGCCAAGCTTCCATTGCCAAGGACTTCATGAGCACAAATCGAGCTAGCCACTACTACAAAGGAATTTGGAGCATCCAAAGAAGGTGAAAGAATTATTGTGTTTTATTCCTTAATTTTTAGTTGTGTTTGTCATTTTTTTTTAAAACTAAGCTCTTCCTAGTGTCTAGGCCTAGAGATGTTATGCTAGTTAGTGTGTTTATTTCATTTTATTTTTATTTTAGAACTAACACAATACTAACCATCCTCTCTTGAGTCAAATTCCTAGATCATATAATGGCACACCGGATGGGACCAGACACATCTCATACCTAAAGAAGATCATTTTAAAACTCTAAAATATTTATTTGGACCTTTAAAACTCTTGATAATTGATTTTCTAACTTTATTTTTCTATTTTTGTTTGCCACGATTTTACACAGTAACCAACATCAACAAGAATATTGACATCAGTTACCTACTTAACCGATGTTGGTTAGAAAAAATGACATTAGTTAGATATTTGTTAGCCAAATTAATCAATGTCAGTAGTAATAACTTACATCAGTCATTGTGTTTTTCCAAAAATATAAACCTGAGAGCAAATTTTTCAAAGTTCATTGTTTCAAGCTAAAAATATCTTCAAAGCTAAAGGACATGCTAACAATTTTGCTATAGGACCAAGCTTGATATTTGCTCAAAAAATGTTTAAATCACCTTTGCATGCTTAAAAATCCATTAAGAACCTTGTTTTGGGTGTTTAACAAAGAATTTAAATGTTTTGGTGAATGTTTTCAAAGTTTATAACTAAGACCAAGGGGTCAAATGAACACCACCAAATCTTTCATTTTGGGTTTAAAATTAAACACACTTATTAATTATTGGTTGTAATAGTTATTTAATCAAATTTTTGTTTGGAAAAAAGAGGGATGTTGAATATATGCTCTTCCATTTAGGGAACCCTTGGAATCAAAAGTGCCATTCCTATTACAAATAGCCTAGTCCAAGGCTTAGAAAGAAATTCATCTAAAGCACTCCTCAAAAACTCATAAAAGTTTGGGTGACCTTGAAAATGACCCTAAAGTCTTTCTACTTTCATGCTTTATTTATTTTTGTGCATCTTGGCTTGCGAGGGAGACTTCATCACCTGTCACAAGTTCTTTAGGGAAGCTTTGACATAGGGTTTCATCTCTTGGTATTAACTTCATTTGACTCCTTTGGAGTTTCACATAAGATGTAGTGGCACTTTGTACATTGTAATACATTGAGCAAATAGTAGGATGTAGTGGTTGTAAAAAGGACTAGACCTTTTTGTAACAAACCAAGTGATACAGACCCAAAATCCATGCTTTTCTTTTTCATTGTTTGGCATGAAAGTCATTATGTAATTGATTATCCTAGATCATTCAAAAACTTGTTAGAACTTAGACAAATCCCCACTTTCCATGAAAGTATTGTTGGTGCAAGGTGCACCTCAAGTTCCATGTCATAGTATTTTCATTTAAGAGAAAGCGGGGTGTAAAAACCCTACTATATAATGCACATTTACTTTTGGATGAACACTTAAAATCCTCTCAAATGATGTATATTAATGATTCCAATAATATCAAGCAACCTTGATAGTTTAGGATCTACGAGAGATTAATTATCTAGTCTTGACCTAGTTTAAAGTCTTGTTTGGAGTCAAAAATGGTGTAAACAAACAATCCAAACCAAATACATAGTCCAAATTTTCCTTTGAACAAAGAGGTGTTATGTTGTCCATGTGAGGTCATCAATTTTCCTTGTTCAAAAATTCATCAAAAGCTTGAGAGTCATATCATCCACTTTGGTGTAGTTATGCTACCCAAATGAGTCTAGACCTTTACCAAAGTTATTTAAGTCTTTCACTTATAATTTAAATTCAAAATTACACCTTTAAAAGTTCATAGGGTTGATGTGTTAAGTGTAATAATTATCATCACTTGATAGACTTAAGCCATTTTGTGCTAAAAACTTTCACTTTGAGTCTATGCACCCTAACATTTTTGAGTCAAGAAAAATAGTGTTATGCTATCAAAATTATAGGAAAACATCTTTTTCCTTAGAGAGTTTTTGAAACAAACCTTTTTGTCATACCTTTTGGGTAGTATAACATCACTATGCTACCCAAAACATTTCAAATATTTTTTCATAGATCCTCTTGCATAGATTTCAAAAATTTCTCCTACATTTTAAGATCAATCTGAGTGTACTTTTTTGATCTTTTGTCTAAAACAATTATACTGTTCACTTTTGTCTAGCTTGTTTGTCAAAAAGAACCCAATTTTTATACCATTTTTTGTGAGAAAATAAACTATTACTAAAAGTTCCTTTTATCTCATACCTTATACCTAGTTGATCAAGTTCATGTCCAAGAATCAAATACCTAGTGTTTGTTAGAAGTGTTGCAAATCCATTAGATTAAAACTTTCATCTATTTTCAAAGTCTAGCTTTTGACATCATTTAGCCAAGTGTTCTAGCACATGCCTTGTTTGAGCCTAGATTTTGATGCCACATTTGGCCAAAAGACCTAGCAACTTTTAAATTCCTATATTAGAGTGATTTGAAACACTTAGACCTTAGAGTTTGGCATTTTTAATTTAGGTCCATTTACTTGCTTATCTTTGTGTGAATGGTGAAATGTTAGATACTTCACACTATCTTGTTTCCTCATAAATATTTTCATAAACATTTTTATCTTTTTTCCAATCTAGACCAAGTTGGGACATCATCTATTTTATACTTTGTCCTTTTTAGAGTTTTTAAAACTCTTTTACCTTTTATCATAAAAACATTGAATATGGATCCTAACATGTATTCCTACACTCATAGTGGACTCATGTACAATCCAAGGATTAGTAATGTGGTTGTGTAGGAAGAAATGGTGTAGGACCCCTATGTAGATAATATTGCTTATGAGATGGATTCTTATCTCTCTTATAATACTCAATCAAGAGCACAAAACCAAGATCGATTAGCCAACTATCTAGTTAACACATTACCTTATTCATAATAAGACCAAGAGTAAACCACGTAATACCTAGCTATAATACCTGTAGTGGACTAGCCAGTACTTCAATAGTCATATTCTATTAATATGGCTTTCATGTACAATCCATTTTTTTGAGAAATATTTGTTAGGGAATAAAGATGAGATTTTGGTTAGATCCATTGAGGTAGGGGCCAAGTTTATAGCAGACTTTCCCCATGAAAATTTACCAAGTCTAGTAAGAGTGCCCCACAATATCATTTATGATCAAAAGGCTTATTATATTAATCTTATGGCTCTAGATCAAATAATTTACCAAGATCCTAATATATTTGATCAAGGCAAAAACATTATAGAAGAGCACTTTAACCAAATTTAGCCAACATATCAAACATATCTAAATCTAGCACATGATTTCAATCAGATAAACATGGTAAGTAAGCCTCTTGTTGACCTAGTTCTATTAACAAAAGTGTTGATATAGTTAAATGGACAATAGAACCCAAATTTTGACCCATTCCTACAAACTATTTCAATAGATAAATTGATGCATATGCCCATTATTGAAGAAGTGTCTTCAGCCTCTACACTGAATAGTGAGCCAAATGTAGTGGACAATGTGAAAATAATGTCCAATTCTAATCAAAGTGGTACTAATACATAAATAAATATCCAACAACATATGCCTATAGTTAATCTTATGAGTAGATTATCATACTAGGGAATAGGATTTTCTACACCCCAGCCTCAACTAGCTACTTCCTCAAGTATACAACCTATGGGATTAGGTAATCAAACAATGACCAATGTCATGCCTCAATGATAGAATGTGATGAATATTACTCCTCCTCAACAATTAATTATTAGTATTCCATAATAATAGGCACAATCTAGTGTATCAATGCAACAAAGGATAAATACATTACCACCTTAATTAGAGGAAACAAATATTCCACCTTGCTAGATAATGTTGAATGTATGTCTTTAGTCAAAGACTAATATGCCAATCCAAAACAAGGAAATGACTAGTAAATAATGTTCAAATATTGGTCAGTGATAAATATCAAATTTATAACCTACTTTCACTTCCTCATAGGTATTCATGCAACAAGGAGGTCCCCATGTTTCTCAAGTACCTACTAGACAATTATTGGTTTAAAATGTGCCATAAATCTAGAGATAAAGTCTTGGTCCACAAGTTTATAATAAACAAAAAGGTTTGATTAATCGACAGTATGTCCCTTTTCAACCACAATAGGCACAATATAGTTATATCCCTCCATCCCAACCACAAAATTCTCCAAGTCAAACCTTTATCTCTAACCCAAACCAAAATATCTTGCAACCAAATGTGCAATCTCATGTAAATCCTAATCTATGTATGTGTATTCTCAGTCCATTCCCCAACCAAGCTAATGTACCCCAATAGGTATCTCCATCATACTCTGGTCAAAGTGTTCCACTTGTGACCTCCCAACCATTTATCCAAACTAATGTTCTCCCTTAAACCAATATTCCTTCTAATTTCCTATCCAAAAATTGTAATAGATGTAGGATGCAATTGCTGCCATTAAAGTTGGTAAAAAACTAAAATTTTTAAATCAGATTACGTCTGTTCTTATCCATTTAATATGGAGTATTTGTAGATACCATTTCCTCTAGGTTATGAACCACCAAAATTTGATAAATACAAAGGGAAAGGTGACCCTGAGGCTCATTTTACTAAATTATTCATCGCATGTCAACCAATGGCATATATCAACATATAAATTTTACAATTGTTTTCAAGGAGCTTGGCTGGACAAGCCTTGGAGTGATTTTCAAAGTTTTCCAGGATCTTAATAGCAGATTTTGATGATATTTTTGATAAGTTTGTGTAGTAATTTTCCTATAATCTTAAGCATGAGATTTCATTAGTGGACTTAACACAAACAAATAAAAAGGATGGGGAGAGTATTGTAAATTATTTATAGTGATGGAAAGCCCTTGAGATCCATTTTACCTAGAGTTTACTAGATAAATAATTAGCTACTATGTTTACCAAAAATTTGCATAGTGAGATAGCTTATCATTTAGAACTATAATGTGCACATACATTCAAGGAGATCATTGATAAAGGTTTGTTGATTGAGAGGGAACTCATTAATAAAGGAGTCATCAATCTTAATTAAACTAATCAAAATCAAGGTACCAATTAGGGAAATGACCAACATCCCATCTAAGTGAAAGTATCACAACTGGCACAGGCCAATAACCATGAAAGACTGAAGCAATTCAACTATAATAGGAATATTATGAGAAATGGAGTAATCAAATCCTATCATGTGTAAATGATGCAAACATCATCTGCACCACCTTTTTAGTTTACTCCTACCCAACAATCTCTACAACTAGTACCACAAGTTGCAATAACCAAAACCTACACAACAAATACAATAACATTTACCATTGCAAACCCCTCCTCCTAGAAAGACCATGCCTACACATCATGTCTTTAGTGACCTAGAAGAACCTATTGAGTCTATATTTCACAAGCTTGATACCACTAATCTAATTATTTGGCCTATACCAAAGCATTATCTGTAAGGCATTCCTTATCCTGATTGGTACCATGAAAACAAATTTTGTGACTATCATCGGGTCAATGGGCATAATCTATGAAGATGTGTCCAAATTAAGCATTTAATTGAGAATATGTTGGATAATGGGGATATAAAATTGGATAATAGTGATTCCAATTCTAATCAAACTCTTGGGATCTATTAAAACCCCTTTCCTCAACATAACAATCAATAATAGAAGAATAATTAGCAACAAAAACAATGGCCAGTACAACAACAAAATTAATAGTATCAAAATCAAAGGTTGAAACAACAAAACCAACAAAATCATTAGTAGAACCCATAATGATAGAACAATGGACAAAATAGAGGTTAGAATGGTAAAAACTATCCAACTTACTATGTATTTTCACATGAATACAATAGGGTTGTAGGTCATATTGCAGGGGGTAGCATTAATACCATCTCCATTAATCTTAGACCAAGTACTAATCAGCCTAAACCATTAATAAATAATAATATTTAGCCAAATTACATGGATAATCCTTCTTTGACCTAGGAGTGCATACAGGGAAAACAACAAAGTAGAACTTCCCCTTTTGGACCTTATATTGATAACTCATTCTTGCCACATGACCACATGTATGTGCATTAATAATCGAGACTTGTCCTATCTGGTCCCACACCATTCCCTTCATTTGTTATCAATAATGGTCTAGTATTTAATATTGATTGTGTAATCACAACTCAAAGGTCAAATATTACTATCACAAACCCATAACCATCCACCACTTAGCCTATCATCTAGCCAACCATTAAACCTCAAAGTAAACCATTCATTACTAACCAAGATAAGAAATTTGATATTATGGAACAATTACAGAAGACACTAGCATAAATTTATATTTTAGATTTGCTGTGAACATCAATAATCCATAAGAATATTTTGAATGAGTTTTTGAACCAATCCACTATTGCTAATGACATATCCCCTGATATATTATAAGCTTTGGTTGGACAGCTAGCTCCAACCCAACAAGTCACATTCAACCAAAGTGATATGTCTTCCCTTGTCCCACTCCATAATAATCCATTATATATTGAGGTTAATATAAAGTGGCATAAAGTGAAACGTGTCCTTATCGACAATGGATTAGGCCTCAACATAGTGTCTCTAAAGCTCATCAAGCTTTTTGGGTACATAATGACATATCTCTAACCAGAAATAATAACCATCAAAGCTTATGATAATTAGGAAAGGGAATCATAAGGAACCATTATTTTGGTAATTATCATTGGGACTTTGACCCATGTACACTTTACCATGTGCTTGATCTTGAGTTATAATAAAATATTCTTCTAGGAAGGCCTTGGTTACATGATAACCATGCATTCTTGTCAACGCTACACCAATGTATCAAGTTTTTCCACTCAGGGATGGAAGTGAATATTTCAAGAGATTTACACTAATATAAACACTATAATCATATTGAGGCCAAATTTTAAAGCTATAATTATTATTACAGTATGAATCCAAGTTCCAATTAGGATAAAGGAAAGGCTATACTTATTAATCCTTCACTAAATAATTACATAGATGAATACCTTATATTCTCTTTCCCACATGATACCTCCTAAAGATTTTAATCATTTCACCATTTTAGATAATGGATCAGGAGAGTATGTGACCCATGATACATTTTATATTTCTAATCTACCTTAGAATCCAAAAACCTTTGG
This sequence comes from Torreya grandis, assembly GCA_037957365.1. Taxonomy (NCBI): domain Eukaryota; kingdom Viridiplantae; phylum Streptophyta; class Pinopsida; order Cupressales; family Taxaceae; genus Torreya; species Torreya grandis. The sequence continues at coordinate 3,802,301 of JARHVA010000733.1, forward strand.
GTGACCTAAATTCATCCCACATATGCATTGGTAACAAAAGAACAAAGATAAAGGACCTATCACATTTGTACCAACATCTGGCCTAGGACCTGACCCTCTTGAAGAGGATGAATCATGGTTATATAATGATGACCAAGATAATTGTTATAAAAATGCAAAGTATCCTATTCCTAATAGGATCATGGAGCATCACAATTATGAAAGAAGAGGCCTCAAACTGAATTAGCAAGGAACCATCAAGCTAATATCCATGACTAAGACCTTATGGACTTAGATTTAATCTACCTAGGGGTGACCCCACATATCTTATTCAAAATTCATCACTAGCGACTGGTAATAATGATGTCAATAGTAAAGTAGAGTTTAATCATAGCCTCACCTTTAATGACCTAGCTGAAACCAACCTATTTTATAATAGTGCCATTTTTACCCTTACCTTGGCCATTCATCATAACTATTTGCCATTATATTATCCTCAACTAATAGATTGGGACCAATAAGACTCCAGTCTACCAATTGATGAATTTTAGAATGATGAGGCATTATGTGATATCTTAGGCCTTAGAGATAATGTTCCATTGGGAGATCATAAATCAAGATTCTCAATCACATTAGATCCTATAGCCTATTTTAGAGAGCGAGTGAACACCCTTAGCACAAAACAAATAAGTAAAACATTGAGGTCCCAAAGTGAAAACCTCTTTGAGGCACTTTCTGACTAGGGAAAAAATAAAGATAAAGGCGAGTCTAGTTTGGAAAACCTATTTCAGGTGCCATTAGATGGGAGTGTTTATTCTTCTTTAAATTTAGTTTAGGAGACCACAAAAAATGAACTAGCTTGTGGATCTGAGTTTAGTTTTGAGAAATAACATGTATTTAATTAAATTATCTAAGAATTTTTTATTGTTTTTATTAAATGGCTAGATCTCCCATTAGGAGACTAAGATTCATCATGCCTAGGAGAAGTTGAAGAGCAAGTCCTAATAGAGTACCCTGACATAATCTAATAGTTCAAGTCATTGCCTACTATCCTAGAAGATGGTTCGACCCTTCTATTCAAAGATACAATAGAGATTAATATCAGGACTCCATCAAACTTGAAATGGATAAAAATAGGAGCATCCCTCATTAAGGAGGAATGTGACATCTTTACAACTTTTTTGGGATAATTTGTAATATATTTGCATGGGCCTATTCTGACATCCCAGGGTTAGACCCTGCCTTGGTTTTGCACCACCTTATGGTTAATCTTGATGCCAAACTAGTAAAATAAAAAATATTTAAGATGTATCCTCACATTTTTGTATTGGTAAAGAAAGAGTTGGAAAAACTCTTATAAGTAGGATGTATCTGATCTATTGACTACTTAAAATGGATCTCTAATGTGGTACCTGTTAGTAAAAATCTTGAAGGGATTAGAATTTGAACTAATTTTTGAGACATCAATAAAGCTTTCCCTAAAGATGATTTTCCCATGCTTAATATTGACATGGTCATTGAATCCATGACATTTTATGAGATGCTTTCACTCATGGATGGATTTTTAGGATATAACCAGATCAAAATAGCACTAGAAGATCAACATAAAACAACATTCACAACTCCATGGAGAACATTTTATTATTAGGTGATGTCATTTTGTCTTAAGAATGCTAGAGATACTTATTAAAGGACCATTATTGTCATGTTCTATGATATGATGCATGATATTAATGAAGACTATGTTGATGACATATTATGAAAATCTAAAACTAGGATTGACCATCCAACAATGTTGCGTAAGATATTTGAAAGATTATGAGAGTACAAAGTTAGACTCAATCCAAATAAATATGTGTTTAGTGTAAATTTAGATAAATTAATTGGCTTCATCATGTCTCATAGAGGTATTGAAGTTGATTTGACTAAAGTCCATGCTATAACTGAGATACCACCACCAACCAATTTGAAGCAACTCCATAGTTTGTAGGGTAAGATATGGTTTATCTGATGTTTCATCTCTCAGTTAAGAGATAAGTGTCATCCATTTACACAACTTTTAAAGAAGGGATTTATATTTCAATAGGATGATTACTACAAAATAGCTTTTCAAAAACTCAAATACTATCTTGTTAATCCACCTATTTTATTACTTCATATGCTAAGAAATCCATTCTTGTTATACCTATCAGATGTCGACCACACTCTGGGGGCACTCTTAGCTCAACATGATGATAATGGAAATGAGCACATCATATATTACTTAAGCCATACTTTGGTTACATATGAAAATAACTATGTACCTATTGAAAAATCTTGTCTTGCCATGGTTTTCATAGCTCAAAAACTTTGCCATTACATATTGAATAATAACACAATGGTCATTTTAAAGATATATCCACTCAAGTACCTACTATCTAAAATATCTTTTCAAGGTAGAATGGCTAAATGGATCATGTTTCTTAGTGAGTTTGACATAGAGTATGTCAATTAGAAGGCAATCAAGGGATAATTTCTTACAGATCAACTTGTTGAAGCACCTTTCATAGACACACAACCACTCACATTTTAATTTCTTGATGAATCCATAATGAATGTCATTAATACACTCCTTGAGGAGTAACCCTAGAATATATATTTTGATGGTTCATTTACTACACATGGATTGGGGGTAGGCCTATTTTTTATTACACCATAGGGGGATCTAATCCCTAAATCATTCAGGATCAGCTTTCCTTATACAAACAACATGGCTGAGTATGAAGCAGTTGTTACAGGACTTTAACAAGTAGTGCATTGGAATATATCTCATCTCCAAGTTTATGGTGATTCTTAGTTAATCATAAATTAGGTTATAGATCATTTTCAGACCAAAGATGATAAACTAGTTTCATATAAAGCCATAGTCGACACTCTTAGGCAACAAATTTCCAATATTTAGTTTGAGCACATACCAAGGGCTAGTAACAAAACTGTAGATGCCAAGGCTATTTTTGGCTCTCTGATTCAACAGATAGATAAAGCTAGAGAGTATCACTTCCTCATTGAGAATTTGTTAGTACCAGTTCATGAACCTTCAACTATTGTCATGATTTGTGATATTGTTGGTCCTAATTCTATCTAGTACTTAGACCTTTAAAATTACCTTCATAAATAAGTTCTACCACCTAACCTATCTAAAGAAAACCAAATACTCCATTCATCATTCTAGTTATTATAATTTACTTGGATCCACCCTTTACCATCATAGTTTTGATGGAACTCTACTTCATTATTTAAAATCAATATAGTCTACACTAGCGTTAAGAGAAGTTTATGAAGGAGTGTGTGGAGCTCATTTTAGTGGGGTAGTCCTATCCAAAAAACTCTTTTATATTGGTTAGTATTATCTCATAATGGATATAGATGCCACTACCTACATAAAAAAGTGTGATAAATGTCAACGGCATGCTAATCTAATTCATGCCCTAGCCAACAATCTAAAACCAATGTTGATACCATGGCCATTTTCTACATGGGGACTTGACCTCATTGAGAAGATTAACTTCACTTCATCTGATGGCCATAAACATATCCTTACTACCATCGAGTATTTCACTAAGTGGGTTAAAGATATACCCTCACTTACATGACTGGAAAACAAATTTCCAAATTCATCTTTAACCGTCTCATTTGGTGCTACGGTATCCCCTCTAATATTATATATGATAATTGAAGATCATTCAAGAATAAGGATGTAAATTAGTTATGTACTAAATATAACATCACCTAATATTTTTATAAAACATATTACCCTTAAGGTAATGGCCAAGCTGAGGCATCCAATAAAACCATTATCAACATTCTCAAAAATATTATTAATGATGCTGATCATGATTGACACCTCCAAATATTCCCTACCCTTCATATCATACCAATCATCATACTCCCATAGGAGCCACTCCATACTCAATTGTTTATGGTACTAAAGCCATCCTTCCCATTGAGATCTAATTGCCTTCACTACACATCTTTTTCAAGCATGTCTTGGATGATCATGACTATTGAGTAGCTCACTTTCAAGAGCTAGATCTACTTGATGAAAAATGCACAATCGTGCTCAAAAATATTCAAGAATATTATAATTGACTCAAAGGACACTATAATTAGCATGTTAAGTATAAAACATTTGAACTTGGTGATCTTATTCTTAAATAAAACCAAAAGAATACCATGGATAAGAAGAACCATAAAAGGAAATTCAAACCAAAGTGGATATGGCATTTCATCATTACTATAGATTATGGATCAAGAGCATACAGACTTGCCACACCAAATAATGATAAAATTATAGAGTTGATGAATATTATTCATCTCAAGTGATACTATGCTTGAATGCTAAGGTGTATTGTCTATGAGGACCATTTCAGTTATTCCATTTTATCACTATTATTAATTATATGAATACCATCCTTATTCATCTCTTCATTGTATCCACTTTTTACTTCTGTCCTACCGATCTAGTGGGTTCTAAAGCCTAGCCTATTTGACCTTAGTTTTTGTCATTTGTTACAAAATTTTAGCATTGAGGTATTTGATTAGTTTCATTAGTTAGTTCAATTAATTTAGATAGAGAACATATTTTGGGATAACATGATAGATGTTTTGGCAGTTGCAACATTTATTTGTTATTCCTTTCTTACCACCGGTCTTGCTACTAATTATAACCACCTTTGGGAAAATTAGTACCATTGATATATACTATTATGCCTTAGTTATAACCATATATGGGTAAACTAAGGGCAACATTAAGTCTTGATATACCAACTTGCCACTTCCTATGCCATGTTGTTCCTTTTTACCAACTGTGTCTATTTTCTTTAAATTAATTACTACACTAGTCAAGTTCCTCCACTATAAGAGCAGAACTATAGTGACTTAAGGTCCTACTCTAGGACTATGTAGGTATCACTCCATATTTTTTGAGGTTAGCTCAGTCACCCTTTCCATATTCTCTCACCATTTTCTAAGCAACCTAAGCCATTCTCTCACCATTTTGTGAGCAACCTCAGTTTGAATGCTCTCACCATTTTACGAGCTTGAACCATTTAGTGTATCATCATTATTTATTGATTTGATATACTTCAAAAAATTCTAAAAATATTTGAAAAATCATTATAAAGGACCAAAAACATTAACCACTTCTTTGCCTTAATGATTTTGGGAACCCTTACTAAGTTACAAGCAAATCACTGGTCATTCGCATGTAGGACCTTTTCATGCAAATTAGTTATAAGAATGCATGACCTTTTCATTATTTGAGAATATGTTACTATGCTTATAACTTGTAATTTCTTCCCAAATTGGGTCAAACTATGGACACCTAAATACAACCATCTATAACCCCCAATCAGGGTTTTGACCAATTTCTACCCATAATGCACCTTTTGACCTAAAAACACTAAAACACACTCAATGATGTGAAACTAACATATTCACATGCCAATTTTGGCTAGGGTATCCCTAAATGGGGTAATGAAATTTATGGGCCAGCTAAATTTGATCAGATCATTTCATGTCAAAATGCCAATTTCGTACCCATGTGTTCTGGGTTGTTCTTTCCTATCAAATCTCTTGCACAAGATGTATACCTTTGTTATTTGTTCTTGGTAACATCATAAATGGGAATATATATGTAATGCATCTATAATTGCCTTTTAATTCTAATTTAGTGAAATTTTAGACCAATAACAAGGCATTTTAATCAAATTGAGTAATTTATGCACAAAGTGCTTAATCATGCTTAAGAGCTAATTAACCCAAATCAAGGCCTAATAAAAAATTTCATAGAAAATTGTTGAATACTTATTTTTTGAAATGAATATGAAATATCTACATCATTAGGTGACCTCATTTCTTGGGAAGACATCCCTAGGACATAAATGCCACAAATATCATGATTCATGCCCTCCATACCCCATCAATGCCTTTCATGATGCCCTCCATGCCTCTTAATTGCCCCTTATTCCAATATCATGATGAGGATAATTATAAATTTAATTATAAAAATTGAATTAATCCTCAACCACACATCTCAATCCTAGGATGGATGGTTCAAGTTAATTCTAGGCATTCTCAAAAATCTATAAATAAGAGGCCTCACAACATCATTTCTAAGCTTAATTTGTGAAAATTTATAATGTAGGATTGGTTCCAAAAGCTTCATGAAAATATTTTTGCCATGCCAAATTGATTCCAAACCACAAGCCAAAGATGCCAAGGAGAGATGAAGGTAGCCAAGCTTCCATTACCAAGGACTTCATGAGCACAAATCAAGCAAGCCACTACTACAAAGGCATTTGGAGCATCCAAGGAAGGTGAAAGATTTTTTGTGCTTTATTCCTTACTTTTTAGTTATGTTTGTCATTTTTTTGTTAACTAATCTCTCCCTAGTGTCTAGACCTAGAGATGTTATGCTAGTTAGTGTATTTATTTCATTTTATTTTCATTTTGGAACTAACACAATACTAACCATCCTTTCTTGACTCAAATTTTTAGATCACAACTACTCTAACAAAAAAGAAGGCAAATGAAAATAATGCTAAAGCTTTAAATGCTATTTTATGAGGTTTATGTGAATCAGAAATTATTAAAGTTATGTAATGTAAATCTACTCATGAAACTTAGGTAAGACTTGAGAATATTTACAAAGGTGATGGAAAGGTTTAGTAAGCTAAGCTTTATACTTTCAGAAGATAGTCTGAAAGTTTGAAAATGGAAGAGGAAGAAAATATAGAAATATATCTTTTGTGACTTGATCAAATAGTGAATTAGATTCAAGGTCTTGGAGAAAAGTTAGAAGAATCAATTGTGGTTCAAAACATTTCAAGATCTCTACCATTGAGATATGACGAAAAAGTTTTGACAATTGAAGAGATGAAGAATCTATCCAAGCTAAAGATGGATGAGCTATATGGTATTCTTATAGAATATGATATGCAGACTAAATAAGAGAAACCCTCAAAGAGAGAAGATACTTCTAAGATATCAATTAAAGAGAAGGCTAAGATTCAAAAATCAAGTGATAGTTTTAGTGATGATAAAGATGACAACAGAGCTCTATTCATTCATAAGAAAAAAAAGGGCATAGGTAAATATAAAGGAAAATTACCTTTTACATGTTTTAATTGTGAAAAGATTAGAAATTTTGTAGCTAAGTACCTAGATAAGGGTAATAGTGACAATGAAAAATAAAAGTCTACATATAAGAAGAATTTCAAAGGAAAATTCAAGAAGAGATTTGAGAAGAAGAGTTTATATTCTAAAGATCCTAGCTTAGCTGAAGATAGTGGAGTCAGTGATTTAAAAGAAGAAAATATTCTATTCATGGCCATACATGAAGATGCCTCTATAAGCAAAAGTACAGATGATCAAGAAGAAGAATATGATGAAGCTGAAGTGAATCTGGAAGGAGAACTCATTTATGCCTTAGAAGAGTCAAAAGCTCTTGAGAAGAAGAATAGAAGATTAAAGCTCCAAATTGAGAAAAATGAAAAGGAGTCAAAGGAAACAATTAAAGATCTACAAGAACATTTTGAAGAAGCCAATAATAATGAAGAAGACATAATGGTATAGTTTCAAAAATTAAGTAAAGAATGTGAAAGTTATGTTATTAAAATTGCTTCTTTAAAAGTAGATCTTGAGAAAATAAATAAAACAATCAAGGATAGAGAAGTAAATGCTCAAAATTTGAGAATAACACTAATATGTTGAATAAGATATTATATAGTCAAAGATCAATATCAGATAAGATAGGTATCTAATTTGAAAAAGAGAAAGGGAAGGCCACTAATTTTACAGATAAGGAAAAATGAAAGAGCTATGCTGAAGCTCTTACAAAAGAAGAAATAAAATGGGAAGAAGTTAAGAATACAAAAGACATCTCAAACAAAAAGGGCTAGAGGGATCAGAGATACAAAAGGCAATTAAGTTAGAGATACATAAACAGGTCCTATTTTTATTATTACTATTTTTATTGTAATTGATATGGTCATAGGAAAATAGAATTTTGAAAAAAGGCTAACAATTTCAAAAATAAGGAGAAGGAAAGTCATGCAAAGTCAAGCAGAAGTCACAACTCTTTTGATCCTCTATCGAGATTTAATGAAGAGGCCATAATATGTTACAATTATAAAAACTTTAGACACATAGCCTGATACTATAGAAGTGTGTTTGAGTCAGTCAAGTAGGACTAGAGTTTTAAGGCTGCATTCATCAAGAAGAAAGTTCATACAAGTTCATGGCAGAAGAAACAACCTAAAAAATCTATGTTGGTACATACATCTTTGCATACAAGAAATGAATAAAAGCCATGGTTCATTGAGAGTGTATTTTTGAGGCACATGATAGGAGACAAAATCAATTTGATAACCTTGAAGAAGATCAATGGTGGTACAATGAAATTTGGAGATAATACTACTGCTAGAATTGCTAGATAAGGTACACTAAATTTGGATAATGATAGAACTAAACCTAAAAATATTTTGTATGTAAAAGGTCTTAGTCATAATATTTTGAGTGTAATCTAAATGTGTGATCAGGGGCACACACTAAATTTTTATGTAGAAGGTTTTGAAATTAGGAGAAAAAATTTAGATGTGTTAGTTACAAATGCTCAGAGAATAGGTAATAATTTATAAATGTTATCAGACATCAAAGATCAAAGATGTTGTTTGAGTCAAATTGAATAAAGTTGGCTATGGCATAGGATAATGGGACACATAAATTTTTATAATCTTGTCAACATCAATAAGAAGTAAGTAGTCAAAAATCTTCTAAAGATTACAAAGCCATCTAACATATTTTGTGAACCTTGTCAGCATAGGAAGTAGGCCAAAAGGTGGCTCAAAAAAAAGAGTACTCAACCAATCAGATGTTAGAGCTTGTTCACATTGATCTATGTAGACCTATGAGAATTCAAAGTTCTCAAGGTAATAAATATTTCATGTGGTTTATTGATGATTTTTTATGTATGACTTGGGTAATGTTTTTAAAGAAAAAATTAGAAGCTTTCAGATATTTCAAAACATTTAAAGCATTAGTAGAGAATGAAATTGGTTTGAATATTAAGTGCCTAAGATCATATCAAGGAGGAGAATTCATGTCAGATTAGTTTGTTGAGTTTTGTGAAGACCATGGAATAAAGAGACATTATTCAGTAGCCAAAACTCTACAGTAAAATGGAGTAGTTGAACAGAGAAATAAAACAATTCAGGAGATGATAAGGATAATACTAAATGAATCTAAGATAATAGATAAATATTGGAGAGAGGCAATTGTTAAAATAATGTATATTCAAAATAGAGCATTATTGAGAGTTAATAGTGACAAGACTCCTTATGAGCTATGGAAAGACAAACCAATAATAGTTGATTATTTTAGAGTTTTCGATAGCAGAAGCTTCATAAAGAGAACCGATTAAAAACTTGGTAAGTTCAAATCTAGAGCAGATGAAGATATATTTCTTAGTTATTCTTACAAAAGTAAAGATTATAAATGTTATAACAAAAAAACCAAATTTTTTTTTGAAAGTTCAAGTGTTAGGATAGAAGAAGATGGAACACAAAGAATCAGTGATCCAATAGACATTCTTGAAATCTTTGAAGAGGAAGATTTTGAAGAATCGATGAAGATGAGAAGAAGAACAAAAAGGACACCAAAACTCCATCCAAATATGTTCAAGGAAATCATAATGAAAGTGACATCATCGAGGACATAAATGAAGGAATTCACACCAGAAGAATGATGGTAAGTGAATATGAGTAAATTAATTTTTCTTTGTTATCCTAAATTCAGCCTAGAACTTTTTTAGAAGATAGATATGATAAGCATTAGGTTAAGGAAATAGATGAAGAATTAAATCAGATAGAAAATATTGATACTTGAGAAGTAATGCCTAGACCAAAAGATAATAATGTGATAGGAAAAAAAAGGTTTTATAGAAATAAGTTGAATTAAAATGGAGAAATAGGCATGAATAAAGCAAGATTAGTATGTAAAGGATATGCTCAGATTGAGGAAATAGATTTTGAATAAACTTTTATACTAGTAGCAAGGATAGAGTCTATTAGAATATTTCTTACATATGTAGTGTTTAAAAAATTTAAAGTGCTTTAGATGGATGTCAAATTTGCCTTCCTAAATGGGAATCTAGAAGAAGAGGTCTACATTGAGTAGCCTAATGGATTTATTCTCTCAAATATTAGTAGATATATATGTAGATTGAAGAAAGTATTGTATGAATTGAAATAAGCTCCCAAAGCTTGGTATGCAAGACTTGATAAGTATCTGTAGGATCAAGGTTTCAAGAGAGGATTTGTTGACAGTAATCTCTATATCAAAATAGAAGGTGAGCATCAATTGATTATTGTGGTCTATGTTGATGACATCATTTTTAGAGGAAACATTGAAAAGATGACAAAAGAATTTTATAATAATATGCAAAAAGAATTTGAGATGTTTATGGTCGGAGAATTGTCATTTTTCTTATGGTTTTAAATATTTTAGTTAGATAAAGGAATTTTCATATCTCAAAGTAAATATGCCAAGTAAATGTTGAATAAATTTAGTTTTGAGGATTGTGCACTAGCTAGAACACCAATGTGTACAAGAAATAAAGTGAGTAACGATGAAGATTCACCTATTATAGATCAATCTTTGTATAGATCTATGATTGGTAGTCTTTTATATTTGATAACATCAAGGCCAGACATCATGCATGTAGTAGGTATGATTGTAAGATATCAGTCACCTCCAAAAGATAGTCATGTTTAATTGATGAAGAGAATATTTAGATATATCAAGGGAACATTGGATTATGGATTGTGGTATCCCACAAGTAGAGATTTCACTTTGGTTGCTTATACAAATTTAGATTAGGCAGGTTGCTTGGATGACATAAAGAGTACAAGTGGAGGAGCTTTCTTCCTTCATGATAGCTTAGTATCATGGCTAAGTAAAAAGTAGAATTTAGTATCAATTCTTATAGCTGAAGAAGAATATATTACAATAGTATTGTGTTGTACTCAAGTGCTTTAGATGAATAAAACTTTTGAATATATCAAGGTAAAATATGATGAACCTATTTCTATTTTTTATGACAACAAAAGTGCTATTAATATTTTGAAGAATCTAGTGATACATTCAAGAATAAAAAATATTCCCATCATATATCACTTCTTGAGAGAACAAGTTTCAAATCAATAGGTTAAGATAGAATATATCAATACTATAGAGTAGATTGTAGATATTTTCACAAAGACACTACCAAAAGACACATTTGAGTATCTACAAAAGAAGTTGGGAGTAATTTATTTTACTTCTTGCTATTAAGGATCAACATTAGTTTAGGAGGAGCTAAGTGTTATCTCTAGGTAGGCCCTTTGCCATTGATGTCAAAGGGGGAGAAGAATAAAAATAAGTACAGGTTGTTACAGTAAGGGGGAGTTACTATATGTTTTTTAGATGGTAGTATATGCAGGTTGACATGTACAATATAGGTTTTAAGATGTGGAAATTTAAGTTTGAGGTTACCATGAATGACAAAGGGGGATATTGTTGGAAATATTTTCATTGATGTCAAAAGTCTAGCATTATTGGTGATAAAGGCCCCATAACATTTAATGTTATTTTTAATATTCATATCTTGGCTAATGTATGTTAATTTATATTTAATATTAATGAATATATTTTTGGTTGCATATAAGTCAAAAGAGGGCCCATGGAGAAGTCAAAGAGTCATGGGGTAAAGACAAAAGAGGAATGGGATGCATTTTATCATGAAGAGTCATCTTGAGGAATTACAAGAGTCACCATGTGAAGATAAAAGAGGGTATGGCACATTTTTTCATGAAGGGACACTTTGAGGAATATGAAAAGTCACCAAAATAAATACAAAAGAGGAAAGGATGAATTTGCTTATGAAGGGTCACCATATGACTTTTCAAATGCAAGCATATGAAGGGTCATGCAAGTTTGGAGCCATTTTCCATGAGGATTGAAGGGTCATAAAGGGTGAATGCCAAAGGTCATTTGGAAAGATATAAATAAAGGATTGAGAAGCCATTTTTAATATGCAATAAAGTTTATGGTTTGTATTTGTTTTTGAAGAGAGAAAAGTAAGAGATATTGTAGAGTTATATCATTTGTTGAGTAAGCAACATTTAGAGATAGTTGTGTTTTATACACAAGAGGGGTTGGTGCTCCTGTGGGTTGGTGCTCACAAATCTTTGCAAGGGTTTGGTGCTCCTGTGGGTTGGTTCTCACAAATATTTATTGTGTTGGTGCATGGAAAAGGGGTTGGTGCTCCTACAAGTTGGTGCTTGCGATCTTTGTAATTTGAGTTGGTGTTCATTCATATACTTGAGATTATTTTTCATGGTTTTTCCCACTTTGGGTTTCTATGTAAAAATTTGGTCTCTCTCTCTCTCTCTCTCTCTCTCTCTCTCTCGTATGGTGCATATTATTGTTTCAATTTTATTACATATCTTGAATGTGTGGTTAAGTGGTTAAATAAAAGGAATTTGATTAAGTAAAAAGATATATATAATATACTGATTCACCCCCCCTCTTAGTATATTTCATGCTTAACAATGCTATTATTTTTTTTGATGATGCCCATGACTTGCCTGGAAACCTCAAGAAATATCTTCCCTCTTTCTCTCCTTCTAGAGGAAGGAATATTGAAAAACACCTCATGTCTTTCAAGACATGTCTAGGGATAATGATTGTGGTCAACGAGGATGTGGAATGCATGATTTTCCTTTTCACACTATAAGATACCACTTAATAGTGGTTACTCAACCTCAAATAGGCTTAACTTACTTCTTGGGCCCAATGTGAAAGCACCTTCTTAGGTCAATTTGGATAGGTTAGAATTCATAGTGTCATATACCAACATTTTAATAGTATGAGGAGAGAGCCCAATGAATCCATCAGAGATTTTAATGCTAGATTCCAATTTTTTAGTAGACTAGAAACTACCTAAAACCCAATATTGTGTTAAACCTTGAGATGTAAAAGAATGCATTGGATCCTACAACCTTAGTGTTCTTTCATAGAGTAGTAGGTGTCATTGACCTTCCAATATCATATGCTAAATCTATTAACATTGACAAGTAAATAAATCCCCAATTATGGATCCTAATTAGATCCAATATCTACCAAAAATATCTACTGTTAAATTCAATTCCAAATGCTAACCAAAATACTATGGCTTGCAATTAGAATCAAATACACATGTAGTTTCCCTTGTCCCATGCTATACCAAATCAAAGCTTGAGATTTTTGAATAACCCTATTCATACATTCCATCACCACCAAAGCCAAAATTCAATGCTAATCAATAATTCTACCACTCAGGGTGGAACTATAGACTTTAACAAATATGAGTTGGATGCTATTAGAGGATCATGTAAAAGTTAAGTAGTGAATTATAAGAGGATGAAAAAAAGAATGGGGAGTACTAGTGGTCAAAATACAAATTAGGGATTTTGATTCCAAATATATAATAGACCTAGAAATAATGTAGAACAAAATCAACCTAACAAGGTTCCTAAAATAAATTTCTTAGAAGTATCACTACCAAATTGGTGTTGGGATCACAATATGACACAATATGGAGAACTAAATTGTATATAGTTCTACATTGCTTTTGAAATATTTTAAAAAGAGATGGAAAGATAAGATAGTTTTACAAACTATCCAGAGCCATCTTACTCTGATGCATCAGGGCACCCTAATAAATTAATGGTTTTTGAGACCTATGACTTCCCATTCTCATTGGAATATGAGAATGAATTAGAGGATAATGTGGATGAGACCATGTATTCCAATAATTCTATAAAAATAATTATAATTTGAGGAACAAGTAGCCTATTACTACCTCCACTCCTCTAAACAATAATGCTACTACTCCTTTAGATCTGAAGGAAAATAACAATCCCCGTCCTCTAAAGGGAATCGATCAATACCAAAGCACAGAAATACTAAGTAAAATTAGTTACAACATTTTTAAGGATATGAATAATATCAAGGATAATATCAACTTGCATGAACTAGATTAGATCACCAAATAAAAGGGTGTTATTTCTCAAATCCTTGATTGGGATATCTTCCATATTTTACAAGTCCAAAGCTACCCATGTAAACATGATGGTATATAAATACAAACCTAAAGTACCACCATTTCTACTAACTATCTAGATGTTTAATAAGAACATCCAATTTTTTTTTGGTTGAATTAGGTGCTTCAGCCAATGACTTAAGTGCTTTAGCCAATGTGATACCAACAACTATATGCAATAAACTAGGTTTGACCCTCGATACATAAAAAAAAGTGGTCTTATAGTTGGAAAAGTCTTTTATATCATGAATTAGAGAATTGACAAATATACACATTCAATTGGCATCAAAGCCACATGTATAAAAATACATAGATATTTTAATCATTGACATTCTATAATATTATGGTATTTTATTGAGTCATGATTGCTCAAAGACACTAAATAGGTACGTGGCCATTGAATTTTCACACATGTGGTTGCCTTGGAAAGGAGTGGCCTACCAGATTTAGGTAGACAAAGAACCAAAAATGAAGTACTTGATTATAGATTACAACACCAAGAATGAGAAGGTTGACTTTACATCTCCACATGAAAGAGTGTACACATTTACTACCAAACAAGAGATTTATAAACAAGAATTTGAATGCCCTTATCAATTATGGATGCTCCATTTTGATAGAGCCAGATCAAAGTAGGATTTTGGTGTTGACATATCCCTAACTAACCCAAATGGTAAATAATACCTAGCTACCTAAAATCTATAATTTCCTTGCACTAATAATAGAGATGAGTATGAATCTCTAATCCTCAACCTATAATTTTTGTTAAGGTATAACATCAAATAATTATAAAATTTTAGAGTTAGAGTTGGTTGTTAACCAAATCAAAAAGAAGTATCAATGAAAGCTCACCTACTTGAATAAGTACAAAAATTGAGCATGGGAACTAATGAAATAATTTGAGGTATTAAACATTAGATCCATCCTAAGGGAAAAAAAAATCATATGAAAAATTCACTATTAGCTTCAAATACCAAATCTAGCACTGATTTAATAATCCAAGATGTAGAAATTATCTTTGGAGCTAGTTCATTATCCCTTTATTATAGAAAATGTGGATAACTTCTATATATTTGAGGATGATCAAAAGATTGTCCAATTCATGAGTAGCTCTAGGAACTTTGAATCTTATTTTATAGACAATAAACATGTTGATACCATGCTTATCAAATATCTAGGAGAAGACGATGTCATACAATTGAAGGATAATTACATCCCTCTGGGGATGGTTTCCCTAAATTTTTTTTGATGTAGATCCACAAGCTCAAAAGTAGACATAGCCCAAAATAACTAAATCTAATTTCATTAAGGAGATTCTAGACACAAAATAACATCTTTAGCATGTGAATATTGGTTTGAGTTACACTGAAAGCGAGAAATAAAAATTAAAGAATATGCTAATAAAATACAAGGATGTAATCACCTAGACATATGAATATTTGAAAGTCTTCGACCCTTGATTCATCACACATACCTCTCCATTGAATCCATAACACAAGCCTTTTAGGTAGAGATAGAGGCTAGTTAATCTAATACTAGAACCTCTCATCCAAATAGAGGTACATAAGCTACTAGATTCCTAGAATTTCATTCCAATTAAGAATTATACGTGGGTATCCAATCTAGTTCCAATTAGAAACAATAATGGAGAAATCAAGGTTTGTGTTGACTTCAAAAACATGAATCAAGTATTACAAAATGAGAGTTATCATTTTCCCTCCCTAGATGAGGCAATATAGATGGTTAGTAGCTATAAAATGATGTCCTTCTTGGATAGATTCTCAATATTTAACCAAGTGCTATTCAAACCACAACACATAATAAAGACTACCTTTACCACCAAGTGGGGAACATTTCCATACAAAAGGATGACTTTTAGCTTAATCAATATAGGATTAACCTTTCAGAGAGTGATGGACTTTAGATTTTAGGGACATTTTGGTAAATGCATCATCATTTACATGGATGACTTGATAGTGTATTCAAAAGATAGAGTTAATCATGTAGATCATATACAAAAATTATTTGATAAATGTAGAAGATATGGAGTCTCCCTTTATTCAAATAAGAGCATCTTTGGAGTTATTGAAGGTAATTTGTTAGGAAATATCATCACTAAAGATGGGATCTCAATTGATCTAGAATGAGTCAAGGCCATTTCCAAGCTGATGCCTCCCAACAGTAAGAAATAATTGAATTATCTATTTGGAAAGATAATCTTTGTAAGGAAATTCATTTCTTGATTTGTATGGATTGTCAAACCATTAAATGTTATGCTGAAGTAAGATGAAAAGATAGAGTGGACAACAGAGGCTAAGAGAGATTTTTAAGACATCAATATTTCCATTTTTCAATCTCTAATTATAATTATCCTAAACTTTAATATAGGTTTCTATCTTTATTCATTCACTTTAAAACACACTATAGTTTTTATACTTACAAAGAAGGTGGATGATAATGAACATCCCATTACCTTCATTAGCACTAATCTAAAGGGTATATATTTGAAATATTATATGATAGATAAATAGATATATGCACTATTCAAAGATATGAAAAATTTTAGGCATTATATCTTAAGGAAAAAGATATACACCATCATCCTAGACCCATTTATCAAGCTCACACTTGGCCAAAATGAGTTGGAAAAAATAAGAGGTAAATGGATGGCCAAATTACAAGAGTTTAATCTCAAAATAAGACCATCCAAGATGGTAAAGGACAAGGAATCATATAAATCATGACTAAAACTAATCCATGAATTCACATCAAGCAAATCAATGAGGCTTAGGTGGCTAGTGGTGAATGGTACACTCAAATCATCCATTATTTTCTCATAGGTACATGTCCTCCTAATCTAAATAAAGAGCAAAGTTGAGCCCTTAGGCTTAAATCAACTCTTTATATGATCAAGAAATGATTATTATACATAAATAGCTATGAGAGAATATAATTAAAGTGTGTTTTAAGAGAAGAAGCTATAAACATCCTTGACAATCTACACCATAATATTGGTAGTGGACATCCCTTAGAAAACACAACTCAAAATTTTTTGAGGATGGGATACTACTAGCCCATAATCTTCAAAGACACACATAACCATGTTATAACCTATCATGAATGTTGAGTGTTTGAAAAAAGGTAGGTGAATGTTGCCATGCCATTGCAACCAGTCATATAAGGATGCCCCTTTTCTTTATGGGGCCTTGAATTTTTTAAGATAATTAACCCAAACTCTTTAATAGGGCACAAGTTTATCCTAATATTTATTGACTATTATACTAGATGGCCATAAGATATGGATACTAATAATTCTAGATCAATCAATGTTATTAAATTAATGGAAGAAAACATAATGACCAGTTTTGACACTCCAATTTATTTTGTTTTTGATAACAGTCTAACAATTTTAGTCTTCTAAATTTATAAAGTGGGACTAAAATAAACAAATCACCATCAAGTTCTCCTTAAAATACTACTCATAAGGTAATTAAGTGGCTAAATCTATTGATAAGAACTTGATGGATGCCATCAAGAAATCAACATAAGATAAAATAAGAGAATGACATCTTTTGTTGAAGTATGCACTATGGGAAAACTGAACTAGACACAACCAAGTTCTCAAGGATTCACCTTTTCTACTAGTGTATGGGAAACAACCAAACTTCCTTATTGATATTAAAATACCAATATACCAGTTCATGCAAGAATACATGGGGAAAGATGAAATAATATAATTTAGACTACTTGATATAGTTTAGATGGAAGATATAAGAATTAAAGCACTACACAACTTCATAAAACATCAAGACATTGTCAAAATATGGTTTAAAAAAGGGCATAATATCAAGGACTTCAAGATTTATACCTAGTGATTTTATGAGATAAAGCACATGAAAAGAAAGGATAGCATGATATGTTCACTCTTTTATGGACTGAGCCATATAAGATATCATAAATCCTACACAATAATGACTTCTTCTTGAAGGACATCCAAAGTAATGACCTTGATTTTCTAGTCAATGGAGAATTTTTAAAACACCATTTCATGGCTTCTCCAACTAGAAATGATTTAGAGTGACTACAAGTGGAAGTGTAGGTATAGGTGTAGATTAGATTTATTGCTTTATAAATTAGATTTTTTTCTTTCTATATTAGATTTATTGGTTTATAGAATTTTTTTTCTCTCCTAGATTAAGTATTTCTTAATTTCTACATTCATTTTCAGTAGATTAATTATTAGGATTTATATATTAGATTTCTAAAACTGTAGAATAAACCAACTGATTTCCTATATTAAAGTTAAAAAATTCTTTCCAAAAATAAGGGGATGATTTACAAGGGTACACAATTAGTTTTCACAAGGATTTATTGTGAAAATACATGAGATTTTGGGATTGAGCTATGTATTATGGTTGAATTAGGTTATATTGGTACTGAATGATTTTAAAGTACCTCTAGGATTTATTCTGATATGGTCATGAAAATTTTATAAAGACTTATCATTTAAAAATAATAACTAAATTGTTATATTTTAAAACTTGGATGGGAGATAATAAACATAGGAATGAAAACACACTAACATATACATATTGACTAAAATAAGTTTTCTTATACATACACGCAACCAAGGGTGATTCTCAACCCTTCTTTTATCTGTGTCTCAAAAAAACATCATCATAAAAGTTGATATAAGATGGGTTATTCAAATAATCTATATCAAGTTTATATATTCTTAGATGGTAATAGAGCAATGCTTAGAGTAGAATCATAGGTATCTCTGTTATGGCTATGGATGCCTAGATGGAAGAAGATTAATACTCAAGATTCCCTCACTATTTCGTTATAAAATTTGAGGTTAAAATAAGACTTACATTTTTTATTCAGGTCTTTTATAAAAATCTCATAACTAGAAGAAATTAATTTCATAAAAAATGAAATCACACACTCAAATCCAAGGAATGGAAAGGGTTAGTATGTTGCATGAGGAAGTAGGAGTCTTTTTCAATGTCCATTTTTTTTTTTATTTTCCTAAATGTGCTAAGGTTTTTTTATGATGTATTACTTAGATTCTTGGTTCTCAAATACTTAGGAGTATTTTCCCCTCTAAGTCACCATTTTTTGTGCCCTTAACACACACACACAACTAATTTTAAAATATAAATAAGGACCCAATATTGATTGAATATCCTAATTGGAGGTCTTATGAACCAAAATTCCATGGCATGAAATTTGAAAATGATAAACTTAAGGTCATTTAAAAGTTTGTAGTATGTTTCAAGGTTATAAGAGAGTTGAAGTGTGTATAAGCAATACTATATGATTCACTTTTTGCCTTCAATTTTCTTTTAAATTAATACTTATGTGTATGTTTGATTTATGATTTAATGATTAACCAGGTTAACCTATTATGTTTTTAGCTAGTTTTTTAACCTATGTTCTATCTTAAAATAGGTTATTCCATGACTAAGTGTCTCCTAGGAAATCTTATAGCTCATATAATTTTACCACATGGCATCATTCTAATAATTTGGAGCCCAAGTGAAGAACATAAGTCACCTAAGCAAGTGGATTACCAAGATCTTACGAAGTGTCACCATCCCATTAACCCAGAGGTGATGTTAGTAAAATTTATTGTACATTTATCCCAGATAAGTAGATTATTTAGATCAATCCATGTGTTATCATCCTGCTCACCTATAGGTTACATCAATAAAGTTCCTTATGAAAATATCCCAAGTAAGTAGAATAATGAGATCCATCCTTATGTCATAATGCTCATCACTCAGAAGTAACATCAATAGAGTTATTTGAACATATAGCCTAGGTAAGCAGAGTAGTGAGAGATATACACATGTCATCATCCTAATCATCTAGAGTTAACATCAACATAGTTCCTTGTATGAATATCCTAGATAAATAGAGAAATGAGAGTTGTCTATGTGTTATCATCCCACTCACTCAGAGGTGACTTTAATAGAGTTCCTCATACCTATATCCTAGGTAAGTAGAGTAGTGAGATCCATTCATGTGTCATCATACTACTCACCTAAAGGTGATGTAAACATAGTTCTTTATATAGACTATCCTAAGTAAGAAGAATAATAAGAGCCATCTGTATGCAAGTGAAAGCAAAACTTATCTATAAATCAATCCCAACTTAGAGAAGCTAAAAAAAACTAACTATACTACTTGTAATACTTTATTAATTGAGGTCATGACCAATATGGATATGATAATCCTACCTAAGGGATATCTTATCACATAATATCACTAGAGAGGGTTCCAAAGCCTCTATTCAGGCAACACCACATAATAACCCTATATATCCCTATAATGCAACAATAAAATAAATCTAATCTAGTGCTCACCAAAGCTTGAGGCATAAATTGGGGATAATAAAATAAAAAATAAATATAAAAAGTAAAACTCTACTCAAGTCAATGTAGAGATAATCCTAAGCAAGGAGAGATAGTACATTCATTAGCCATTAATTATATAAATATATCTACCAAAATAGAAGGGTAAGAGTTAGGAATACTTAATTGAATATGAACCCATAAATACTCAATATATTCCTTGGATAATGATGGTTTGAATGAGGTTATTGTGGTTTGTAAGGATCACAAGGCTTTTCCTATGCATCCAAGACATTTCTATAAGAAAAGATTCTTCTCTAAGTAGTATGAAACCCTAAGCAATAACTCCTCAAGTAAAATGATGAATAAGTAGATAAATAAGCACAAATGAATGATTCACTCTATTGGAAATGGGGTGAAGGATGTGTATATATAGATTGATTTGACCCTAAACCTTTCCAAAATTTTAGCTAATGTAATCAACCTAGTTGATCTTGTTAGTTAAGAAATAGACTAGTTAGCTCAAAAATTAAGTCTATTGGGATAACTTAGTCCCTTAACATGATTAATTATCATAACTAGGATGACCAATAGACTATGTTTAAAAAGGTGGTAAAAGGGGTTTTTGGCTTGGAAAGGGGATATTTAAGGTGGTGAAATGTTTATAAAAGAGTGTAACGAAGGTGTTGAATCTTAGTAAAATGTATAAGAGGGGTTTATATTGGTTTTGGGTGGAGGTATAGGGAATGACAATATTGAAAAGCACCAAATACCTATCCACCCATTTCCCAATGCACCCTTTAAGGTGTGCACTCAAAAAATTTGAGACTCGATGGGTTCCTATAAGAGGAAAAGCATCAATAATTGATAACTTTAAAAATATTGTGTGTATACATATTCCTGACTCAAAGCTCATCACATGTCATGTAATTGTAACATGGGATGGTGATTTGATAAAAGATATAACAACAAAAAATGGTTAGCTAAATAAATTAAAATACAAAGCAAATAAGATAATTGAAAGGAAATAATTAAAAAATACATACCTTTACTTATCTTAGCGTTGTAGAACAAAATTGATGTGAGAGAGATGGAGAGGCATCTAATGTAGAGAACATTAAGACAACAAGTAAAATAAGGTAAAATTTAGATTTTTTGTAAAACTACATATACTATATAGAAACATTTTTTATGAGGTCAGGATTCTAGAACATCTTACAGTTTGGAAAAAGAGCTAGTAGAATCAAAGTTATGAGAAAAATTCAAAATCTGGTGGTAAATATTTGATAGGGTATAATTTTTAATGTTGAATATAAATAGGTTAAAAATTAATTCATTTGTAATTTTTCTATTCTGAAAAAATAGAGCATTGAGAGACCTAGAGAATCCCAGAGAGCAATGATGGTGAGGAGATAATAGATGCAAATTAGAGGACACTTAGTGGTAGTGATAGGTGTAGGTCAGGTAAATGGTACATTAAATTTTAAAATTTTGGTGATTTTTATTGAAAATTAAGTTAGTTATGAAAAATTTGACATTAGGGGAAAATCTTGTAGCATAATTGGCCCTAAGAAATTTTTAGGTAGAGTAGGAATTAAGCAAGTTAATGTGTAGGAAGTGGTAAGAGTAATAAATTCTTAAGACATTTATGGTAAATAATAGAAAAGTTTCCACTTTTTTTTAATGGAATTGGACCAACTAACTCAATTGAAAAGTTAAAGGGTGGTCAAAGGTGTAGACATCTAATTTTTAACACCATTTGTGTTGAAATTATCAATCTTACTCGAATTACACTCAAATGCACATTTTAGGTCAAAATCCATAAAACTCTCTAAATGGTTTGAACTTGTCACTTACAAGTGCCAGTTTAGATCAAAGTATCCCTAAATGGGGAAATGAAATTTATGGGCCAACTAACTTTGATCAATTCATTTAATGTCAAAATGACGATTTCATCTTTTGTGCTTTGGATCACTTTTTTCTCCTAAAATTTTTAGCCCCACCACATACCTTTATTATTTTTTGTTAGAAACATCCTAAATGGAAATATGGTTTCAATGAATCTAATGCCACCTTCTAATTCTTATCGACATCAAATTACAACTCAGTAATATGACTTTTTGACTATTTTGATTAATTGAGGGCCAATTTTCAAATAATTGCATAAATGTTGATTAACCTTGTTTAAGGCTAATTAATCCAAATAAAGAGCTTAAGTGGATTTTCCATGAGAGTTGTTGAATATTTATTTTTGAAAATTGATTCCTATTAACTACATCATTAAGTGACATCATTTCTTGTAAAGACATCCCTAAGCCATAAATGCCACAAATATCAGGATTATGGGTCACCCATGCCTAGTTAATGCCTCCCATGCCTCTTCAATGCCCTTTATTCAAAGGTCATGATGAAGATAATCATGGGTTTAATTCCAAATATTAGGATTATACATGGCCACACATCTCAATCTTCAGATGGATGGTCGTGGTTGATCCTGACCAATCTCAAAAATTTATAAATAGAGAGGCCATGTACATGAATTTTAAGCTTGAATATTGGAAATTTATAATGCTAAAATATTTACACAAGGATTTTCATTTGATCATAGATTTTTTTTGCAAGCTTTATTGATAGGCTAGTTTAGCGATTTAAAATCAAGAGCCTAGGTTTTATGGATTGTTCTTGAGGCATTGGAGGAGCTTACCACCATTGTTGACAAAGACAAGGATGCTTGATCAAGTGAGAACATGTTTTTGAGCCACATGAGTATGGTGAATAAATTTGGGAAGCTAATATGGTGTTGATTTATTTAATTTGTTTCTTTCTATCCTTTTTAATTCCCATAGGAATAGATAGGCTTGATAAGTTATTTCTTTATGCATGTTTCATTGTTTATGGACTAATGCTTGACTAGCTTGTTTTGTAATTAAGGATGATTGATCAAGGGAGAACATGTTTTTGATCCATATGGGTATAGTGAATCCATTTGGTAAGGTAATATGGTTTTGATTTATTTCACTTGTTTTTTGATATCCTTTGTAATTCCCATAGGAATAGATAGGCTTGGAATAGATGTAGAGAGGATTACAAAGCAAGTTAGTCAAGCATTAGTCCATAAATAATGAAACATGCATAAAGAACTAACTAACCAAGCCTATCTATTCCTATAAGAATTACAAAGGGTATAAAGAAACAAATGAAAGAAAGCAACACCATATTACCATCCCAAATGGATTCACCATACCCATGTGGCTCAAAAACATGTTCTCCCTTGATCAGGCATCCTTGTCTTTGTTAAAAATGGTGATAAGCTCCTCCAATACCTCAAGAACACTCCATAAAACCTAGGTTCTTGATTACAAATCACTAAACTATCCTATCAATAAAGCTTGAAAGAAAAATATATAATCAAATGAAAAAACTTGTGGAAAAAATTTAGCATTATAACTTTGAAATATTCAAGCTTAAAATTCATTTCTATGGCCTGTCTATTTATAGATTTTTGAGAATGGTGAGGATCAACCATGACCATCCATCTCAAGATTGAGATGTGTGGCCATGGATAATCCTAATATTTGGAATTAAATCTATAATTATCTTCATCATGACCTTGGAATAAGGAAAATTGAAGAGGCATGGGAGGAATTAACTAGGCATGGGTGACCCATAATCATGATATTTGTGGCCTTTATGGCCTAGGGATGTCTTCCCAAGAAATGATGTCAATTGATGATGCAGTTAATGGAAATCCATTTTCAAAAATAAATATTCAACAACTCTCATGGAAAATCCACTTAATCTATTGATTTGAATTAATTAGCCTTAAACAAGGTTAATCCACATTTGTGAAATTATTTGAAAATTGGCCCTCAATTAATCAAAATGGTCAGAAAATCATATTACTGGGTCATAATTTGACTGGAGAGGAACTAAAAAGTGATGTTAGATGCATTGGAGTTGTATTCCCATTTAGGATGTTACCAACACCAAATAACAAAGGTACATGATGTATACCAATGAATTAGAAGAAAAGAGTGATTGAGAGCACTAAATGGCAAAATTGTCATTTTAACTTGAAATGATCTGATCAAAGTTAGCTGGCTCATAAAATGCATTGCCCTATTTAGGGATACTTTGCACTAAACTGGCACTTTTAAGTGACAATTTTAAACCATTTAGGGCATTTTATGGATTTTGATCTAAAATGTGCATTTGAGTGCAATTCAAGTAAGATCGACAATTTCAACACAAATGGTGTTAGGAATTGTATGTCTACATTTTGCCCCTATTTGAGAAGGCATAGTGAGACATTTAGATGAAGCATAATATTTTAAAATTAAATATTTAGTCAAAAATAAATTGGAATAGACCCATGATGCCCCCTCGAGAGGACATACTAAGATGGAAGAAAAAGATGGACTCTTGAAAAGAGAGAGAAAGTGAGAGATTAACCCATGGAATAGATCACATCTAGATGAGTCAATTCTTGCACATGTGATTACCATAAATGATAAAAATATAATTAGAGGTATAATAGGCCCAAGAGATGGGGGGAATGGGAAATATACAATCCATAAATATAAGGGAAACACTATAAACATACCCAATTTGAGAGTACAAGCTTCATGCTTATTACATTGATCAATCTTGGGACAAATTGCACACTAAAATATTTTCATCATGGGATTTAATGTGGAGAACTTGGAATTAGAGGAAAAGGGAGAATGCTCTACTTTATGAAGGGAAGCACCACTATAATAGGGTCACCAAGGAGAATATAATAAGAAGTACTTTAGTAGAGTAGATTTGATCATGATAAAATACTTGTTCCCCAATAGGTAAAACCTCAATATAAATTGAGAATTGCTTACATAGTTTCATGGACTCATATTCCAACATGAACTTTAAGCCAATGTAGTTCACCCAAGTTTGGGAGAGAATGGAATGAGAAATGATGAAAATGGACCAAGAATTGATTAAAATCACAATGTATGTGAAGATATGCATTTCTAAGCAGTAGAGTTGAGTGATAAAATTCATGATACATATAATCCTAATTCCATATCACGAGCCTAGGTTTTGCAAAGTGTTCTTGAGAATCATTCATCAGAGCTAATGTTGACGTTAAGACTTTGAGACCTGAACACAAAGTGCTTGCTATAGCAAAAAAAATTAGGCATCATAAGTATGAATAAATTAAAATGACATAAGATTCTAATTGCATTGAGCTAGTTCAAATGTTAATATCTATAACTAAGGATAATGGTAAAACAATGACCAAAACCAGAGTTACAACAATTTACATTTAAACAAAAAATCAAAAGATAAAGATAAAATAAATGAACCTAACTTGAAATCAAAATATGATCTTAAGTAGGAACAAAATGTTTAAAAACAAAATTCAAGAATGTATTAATAACATGAGACCAAGATATGAATAATAAATATTCATGTGGACCATCAAGGCATTATTGAACACAATAGAGAAAAGTAAAATCAAATAGAAAAACAAGACAAAGATGAGACAAGAAGTAATAAAAAGAGAAAAGGAGAAGAAATAAAAGAACGTGGTAAAAGTGGGGTTTGGCTTGGATGGGGGATATTTGAGGTGGTGATATGTTTGGATAAGAGTGTAAGGGAGGTATTCAAGCCTAGGGAAACATACAAGAGGGATTTATATTGGTTTTAGATGAAGGTATATGGAATGACAATATTGCAAAGCAATAAAATCCTACCCACCCCTTTCCTAATGTACCCTTTAAGGCATGTAATTAGAGAGGTTGAGACTCTGATGGGTTTTTTTAAGAGATAAAATATCATTAATTGATAAATTTTAAAAATATTATGTGTATACACCATCTACATGTCATCATCCTACTATCCCAAAGGTGATGTCAACATAGTTCCTTTTACATACTATCCTAAGCAAGTGGATTAGTGAGAGTTATCTAGGTGTCATCATCCCACTAACCTAGAGGTGATGTTAGTATATTTACTTAAATGGACTATCCTAGGGAAGACAATTAGTGAGAGCCATACACATTTCATCATCTTGCTAACCTATAAGTGACCTCAATATAGTTCCTTGTATAGACTATCTTAGGAAAGTGGAATAATGAGGGCCATCCACATCTTATCATCCTATTAATTAGAGGTGATGTTAGTAGAGTCCCTTATATTAACTATCCCAAGTAATTGGAGTAGTGAGAGCCATCCACATGTTATCATCATCCTAACCTCTAACCAAAAGGAACAAAGTACTACAAGTCATAGCTCAATTACAAGTGGAGTAGCAATAATCATACACGTGTCTCTCAACCACACAAACATATGAAAAATACATGAATCACAAGCCCAAAATCATGTAAAAGAGACATCTATCACATTACACTGATTAGGAACCTAAGAGCAGGTACAAGAAGCCATATGGTGATAAAATCCATAGAAATCAACATTATGAAATTTGAATGAAAAGAATAGATACAAAATGGAGTGAAATAATTGATACCATTAATTTTCATGAATTGGAAAACTAATACATCAATTCTCAATTCTAGCACATCCAAAATCAAGATAATTTGAGTTGCCATATCTAGTATAATCACATTGCCTTCTAGTAATCAAGTGCACATTAAGAATTTAGATATTTATTTTGACCAAGAAATTATAGTCTCTTCACATAATAAGCATTTTCTATGTAGAGTTTTAAAGGCCTCATAATATCATACTCTAACTCATTTTGCATACTAAATTATAGGAATAACTGAGTACACTGACATAACATTTAATTCAACATCCCTCATCCATGATTTTAAACATTAATCTACTATATAGGATAAGGTTGATGCAGTCGAGCCATATAAGGTTGAGGACCAACTTTTAATTTTTAAATAGAGGTATAAAGATGAGTTTTATCAATAAAATTCATTGGTATACATAAAATTTCAACCAAACCATACGTAATTCCCTACATTAACTTACTATTTGATTTATTTTTAAATAGGAATTTTTTTTGGAAAATATTACATTTTAGAATTTGCAAAACTCCAGCACCATACATAAGTGGAAAAGCTTTTGATAGATACTATATGATCCCTCTACTATAAATGAATTATAGGTAGGAAATCATTTATTCATGTCTCCTCATTGATGCAGAGGGAGAGAGGGAAATAATCAATTTGTAACTTTCTTTAAGGTTATCTCCTTGTAGCCCTTAATAATGACAAATCTTGATAGTTTTTGAAAAGTATATGGGTTATAATCAATTTGAGACCTATTACAAATACCCCTTATCATATTCTTGTTCTTTACAAATTTTTAGATTCCAATTCACAAGGGAATTAATTCAACATACTACTATAATTCACAAATTAGGCTTATTCTTATAGCCCTCCTAAGACACCTCTTTAGATGATTTGACCAGTACACAAAGGTTGAAATAAAAAAATGACACTTTTGGATACCCATTAAGGGTTTAAAACTCCATGAAAATTTTAATGAACCAAATATTTAAATAGGTGCATAAATGTTTCTTGACCTTTCTCTAATTAGGCCTAAATTAGGTTTCCTAGGCCATAAAATTGAGTTTTGGCTATAAAACCTTCCACACATGCCAAAAAACCTGGGAAATGTTTCATTAAAATTTATATAAATAAAAAATTCACCATATAAAATTTGAGGGTTAGATTCAAAGTGAAACTAGATAAACCAAGAAATGACCAAAACCTAGACTAGGTTTCTCAACATAGGCTGTGAGGTACTGATTTGGAGTTTTTAAATGATAGAGAGCGTTTCAAGAGATAAAATATTTTGTAAAATTACTTTTCCAAATAAATACAACCTATCCAATTTAAAAATCAATTCAATTGATCACAAATTGACTCAAAAATCACTTTTTGCATCTTGGCTATGCATAGGAAAACTGGGTATTAGGATTGTGTGTTGACAAGAATAAAAGTGGTGAAAGCCTAGTCTTTGAAAAGGTTGGTGAATATTTATAAAATAATACAAAACTAAATAATAATATTAGTTCAGTTTTTCATTCATTAAATACTTGAAACCAAACAATGAAACCTTCTTCAAGATAAGACACTTGACTATGTCAAGAAACAAAGTTCTTAAGGATCGAGATTCAATATATTTTACCTATAAATGAATTAAAAAGTACAAACCAAGATAAATAATAAATAAAAATGACTAAATAAAACTTATCAATAATCTCAAATGTCTTCTCAATAAACTCTAAATATTTCTTTCATTCATAAACACTCATATTCTGCTAATGCATATACATAATTTTGATACACATTCTTGATACAACCTAGGTTTTATTTTCTATTAAACACGCACACACACACACACACACACACACACACACACACACACACACACACACACACACACACACACACACACACACACACCCACACACACCCACACCTTATTATTACATCAAAAAATTATCCATTATATCCATTTAATGTATTATATGTTCCTAAAAATACTTTAACTCTTATTAATTGCCTCCAATGTAGGCTTATACATGAATAATACACATTATTAAACATTACATTAAGGTTTAACATAGCATAAGAGACCAAAAAGGTGACCACATATCAAAAAAACATTTTAAGACTTTTAATACAACTAAAATAACCAATATCAATCATTATATCCTAACAAAATTATGATAAAGACCACAAAACCAAAGAAAAGCATTTAAAATCTTGAATTTGGCATTTTAACGAGAAAATGCTTAAAATACTCAAATTTAAATTTTGAGACTAAATAATACATATAATAGAGTCATAAATGATCTTAGAGACTACTAATATCTTATTAAGACTCAAAAACACTAAAACAAACTAAAATTTATCATTTAGAGTGATTCTCTTGCATCATACTCCCTACAAACAAGAAATTGACTTATGAACTCCTGTTCATGAGATCTTCAAGAGTACTTCCATAATTAATGTATAATGTTGTAATCCAAGTGGAATAATATATAGGATGTTTTTTACACTTGACTAAATACTGATATTACTCTTTTACTAATTTTCTATTTACAGCTTTCTTGTTCAAGATAATCTCAAGTTCTTATTGTTTTACTTGTGGCAGTTGATCTACCCACTATTGGACTGTTGTGTCTTGAATTATAGTTGGTTGATCCTACATATCTCCTTCATTGTATGGATACAAGTCAAATAAATTGAATATAGGAGAAATAAATATATAAATAGGCAACTCTATTTCATAGTCATTATTGTAAAACTTTCTTATGACCTTGCATGGGCCAATCTTCTTCATCTTTAGCTTATTTTACTCACCTTTGGGAAATATTTTCTTCCTCAAGTGAGATAATACCATGTATCCAATTTTTAAATTGACTTATCTTCTATTTAAATGAGCATGTTTTGTGTAACTATCCACACTTATCTATAATTTTTTATTCACTTTCTCATTCACCTCTTTTATGGCATTGGCAAACTCCTCTTCTTCAACACTTCTTTCCATTTTGCCTAAGTCTCTCATCTCAAAGACTCCCATTGGGTGCATACCATAAAAAAATTGAAATGGACTCTTTCCAATGATCGTATTAATCTGGTCATTTTAATCAAACTCTTCTTGAGGTAATACCAATTCCCATTATTTAGGATTGTCTTTTGTCAAACATCTTATTAAGTTACCCAAACTTCTAATGAAAACCTTAGTTTGGCCATCTATTTGAGGGTGGTAGGATGAGATAAAGTTGAAATTAATTCCTAGCTTATTCCATAATGTTCTTCAAAAGTGTCTTATAAACTTGGTATCACTATCTAAAATAATGTTGAATGGTATACTGTGTAGTCTAACCTCCTCCTTAAAGAACAAATTGGCCACATGAGTAACATATTGGTTATTTTTCAAGGTTTTAAATGGGTCATTTTTGAAAATTTGTCCAAAAAAACAAAGATAAAATCATGCCCTATTTTATTTCTTGGAAACTCCATAACAAAATACATGCTAATAGAGTCCCAATACCTATTTGGTATTGGTAAGGGATTGTATAAGCATGCATTAATACTCTTCCCTTTTGTATACTAACAAACTTTACATCTTTCTAGAAAATTTATCACATGTTCTTGAAAAAAAAATCTAATATTAGTTATTACTAAGTTTATTTAAGGTCTTATTAAGACCAAAGTGACCAGCTAAGCTTCCATAATGTTTCTTCTTGATCAAGTTATCTCTCATTGAACTTCTTGGCACACATAGGTTAACTCCTTTAAACAACAAATCATATTGAATAATATTCTCCATCCAAGGCTCCATATTTTTTTAGTAGGTTGATTGTAAGATTCATATGCATATTTAAAATCTAAATCAATTTCATATAACTCCTTGAGTGACTCAAGCTGAATTTCACTATCAAGTAAAGTTTTCCTATTTAGAGCATATGTTACCTTATTTTTTTGTTGTTTCTTGTGATTGATGACAAATGTGAAGTTATGAAAGTAATAAAATGACTTCATGTTACTTTTATTGAGATTATTTTGGATGGTTATGAACTAAAGTTCATGTATGTCCATGAAGATAACAAACTCCTTTGGCATCAAGTAGTGTCTCTAGTTTCTCAAGGATTGAACCATGGCATAAGATTCAAGATTATAATTTGAATATAATTTTTTAGCCTCATTTATCTTCTCACTATAGTAAACTACAGGTCTACCCTATTGACTTAAGATATCTCCAATCACCATTCCACTTGTATCACACTCAATATTGAAACACCTTGTTAAAATTAGGAAGTGCCAACACAGGCTATTATGTTATCCTTTTCTTCAAAACATGAAAATTTATCTTAGCTATATAAGTCCATATAAACTTATTTTTATATCCTCTAATAGTATCAATAATGGGTTCATAAATCCCACTATTTTTTTGATAAATATCCTCTAGAAGTTAGTTAAACCATGAAAGATCCTTACCTCATAGGCTATCCTTTGAGTTGGCCACATTAATGATGGCCTTCACCTTGTATTTATGCATATTCAACACACCTTGTGAGATAAAAAAATAAAGGTAAAAAAGCTTTGTATTCATGAACAAACATTTCTTGAGGTTAATCAACAACCTCTCCTCATGCATGCTTTGTAAAACCATCCTAAAATGATGAATATGATCCTCTTTGTTAGTGCTATAAATCAAGATGTCATCTAGATACATAATAAAAAAAATACCAATGAAGGGATTCAAGACCTCATTCATGAGTCTCATGAATGTACTTGGGGATTTAGTAAGACCAAATGACAAGATAAGCCATTCATGTAACCCCTCATTTATCTTGAAGGTAGTCTTCTATTCATCTCCTTCTCTTATTATTATTTGGTGATAACCACTCTTAACATATATCTTGGAAAATTAGTTACAACCACTCAAACAATCCATAAAATCCTCAATTCTTATAAGGGGAAATTTGTAACTTATGGTTATCTTATTGATTGCTCTTGAATTTGTACACATCCTCCAATCACCTTCTCTATTGGGAAGTAGTAAAAATATTACTACACATGGGCTGAGGCTTTCCTTGATCAATATCTTGTATAATAGGTCTTGGATTTACCTATTTATTTTTTCATTCTCTTGTCGAGTCATTTTGTATGTAGGATTATTAGGCAAGTTAACAACTGGTATAAAATTAATGTGATGACTGATGCTCCTAATAGGTGAAAGCTTATTGGGTAGTTTAGCCACCACTATATCAGAATACTCCAACATATCATGAACCTCTTGAGGTAATTAATTCATATTAGTGGTTATTATAACAATCCTTGGTTTGATCACTTCTCCAAAGCCCAATTCTTCTTCCTTCATAGTGTACAAGAACTCTTTTTCACTTACCATCATGACACTTAAATTGGTTCTTTGTACTTTATCATCTTCTTTGAGTGGAAATAATGTATGAATAATACCATCCTTTTCCAAAGTATATACATTATTTCTACCATGATATGTAGTTTTCTTGTCATATGACCAAGGCCTCCCTAAAATCACATGGCACAACTCCATTTGCATTATATCACATAATACCTTTTCTTTATAGCCTCCAATATGAAAATCCACACAAAATTTATTATTTATAAGAACCTGCTACCCCTTTTACAACCATGATATCTTGTTAGGATTTGGGTTTGGTATCCTTTTCAAGCCAAGTTTATCTACCATCTCAATTGCAACTAGATTATCTATGCTACTAGAATCAATGAATAACTTGCAGCACTTACCTTGAGATTTACATGTTATCTTAAATAGAGTCTTCCTTTGGGTAGGATCATTATCTTTAGGTGTTTTGATCAACACTCTTCTCATAAAAAAAATACACCCACTTCAGGTTTCTCAACATGAGATGGAGAATCCACACTCTCTTCTTCTCCTTGAACTATTTGATTTCTATTTTTAGTTCTTAAGCCACTAGTTTGAGCATTCTCTAGGCATTCCCAAAACCTATGACCAATAAAATTATTAAATTTAAAATACTTACTAGTAAATCTACTTAAACCTCTACCTTTTTGTGAGTATCCACCTCTAAAATATGTTATCTTTCATTTGAATCCTCCTCTTACATGTTATTGAGATGTACTAGGTTCTGAATTTATTCTTTGTGTTGTGTTTCTTCCTCTTTGATGATATCTACTTCTATAATTTTTTCCCTTACCCTATTTTGTTGTGGTTATCTTCTATTCAACTTATATTTAGATTTAAATTCATATTGGTAACACTCTTCAAGTGTTCTAGGATTTACCAAACTAAGTTCATCCTAAAGATTATATCTCATCCCGTTGAGATACCTAGATATCTTCTTGATATCTTCTTCCACATGACTTGATATTATGGTCAAATTATAAAATTCTTCGGTGTATTATTTCACACCCATCTCCTTTAGCTTCAAATTATTGAGCAACTTAGTGTTATAATCACAAGTCAATAATTTTGCTTTCAATTTATCTACCATACTATCCCAAGTTTTGATCTTGGTCTTATCTTTATTCCTTATTTCATCCTGCACATAGTCCCATCAATGGGATGAATGTCTTTTTAGCTTGGTGCAAGAAAATTTGACCTTGTTCTCATTTAGTACACTCTCATAATCAAAATATGTCTCCAATTTTAGAATCTAATCTACAATCTCTTCTCAATCAAGGTTTCCTACATATTTGGAAAGTTCTATTCTAGGTTTAGACCCATGTCCCATGACTACCTTCAGTAGCCTCTCTATTCCTTCTTCATCTTTCTCAACTTATTTTTCTTCTTCTTCTAGTGCCTAAATTTCTTCTTATTCCTTATCACTAACATCCCCTGTTACCACTCTACTTATTTGGTTTGCCTCTATTGATTTAAACCTAAACCATAGGTCACTTAACTCTTCTAGGATTTCTTATCCTATATAGATACTTGTTCTTCCACCTCCTCTTGGGTTCTTAATAGGTGGTATTTTGGATTCTTCAACTTCACTAACCAAAAAAAATAAATTCAATAATGTTCTAAAATATTAAAAACCATATTTAATCACCCTTCAGGAACTTAACCTAGCTCTGATCCCAATCTAATGCAAAGGGAGATAGAGAAACAATCAATTTGTAACTTTCTTTCTTTAAGGTTATCTCTTTATAGTCCTTAAATTTGAAAAATCATGATGGGATTTGAAAATAATATGAGTTATAATCAAAAAAATTAAATTTTATATACACCTTTTATCCCCTTATTATTCTTTACAAAGTTTCATATTCCAATTCACAAGGTAACTACTTCAACTTACTATGGCACTTCTCAAATTAGGTCCATTCTTGTAACCCTCCTAAGACACTTTTTTAGATGATTTGAATAATAAACAAAGGTTAAACAAAAAGTTGACATTTTTGGATGCTAGTTAAGGGCTTAAAACTCCATGAAAATTTTAAGGAACTGACTCTTTATATAGGTGCATAAATATTTCTTGACCTTTCTCTAATTAGGCCTAAATTAGGTTTCCTAGGCATTAAAGCTTAGCTTTGGCTAAAAATTACACACATGAAAAAAATACTATGAAATGTTTTATTCACCTTTAGGACAATAAACAAAAGTACCATGTCAAATTTTAGGGTTATATTCAAAGTGGAACTAGACAAACCAAGAAATGACCAAAACCTAGACTAGGTTTCTCAACACAGGCCATGAGTTACTGATTTGGCATTTTAAAATTATATAGAGTGTTTCAAGAGATAAAATATTTTTTAAAAAGTTATGTTAAAAATAAATAAAACCTCTCCAATTGAAAAATAAATTCACTTAATCACAAATTGACTCATAAATCACCTTGTGCATAGGAAAATAGGCTAGTAGAACTGTGTGTTAACAAGTATAGAATTAGGTGAAAGTATGGTATTTAAAAAGGTTTATTAATATTTATATAAGTATAAAACAATTAATAATAATTTTATTTCAATTTTTCATTCATTAAATACTAGAAACCAAATAATAGAACCTTATTCAAGATAAGACACTTGACTGTGTCAAGAAACAAAGTTCATAAGGACTAAGATTCAATCTATTTCACCTTGAAATGAATTAAAAAGTAAAAAACAAACTAAATAATAAATAAATATGACTAAATTAAACTTAAAAACAATATAAAATGTCTTCTCAATAAACTCTAAATTTTTCTTTCATTCATAAACACTCATATTCTACTTAGGCATACATAAAATTTTGATACACAGTCTTCTTGATGCAACCCAAGTCTTAATTTCTATTTATTAGAGATCTATACCTTATTATTACATAAAAAAATCAATTTTATCCATTTCATGAATTATATGTTCCTAAAATGACTATAACTATTCTTGATTGCCTCCAACATAGGCATATATATGAACAATACACATTCTTGAACATTACATCGAGGTTTAACATAGCATAAGAGACCACAAAGGTGGAAAAACATTAAAAATACATTTTATGAGTTTTAAGACACATAAAATAACCAATATAAAAAATTATATCCCAAAAAAATAAATCTAAAGACCATAAAACCAAGGTAAAGCATTCAAAAATTTGAATTTGGCATTTTGGTAAAAAAATGGCTAAAGGGCTCAAATTCAAATTTTGAGACTAAGACATATAATGGAATTATACATGATATTATTGACTAATTTTATCCTCATAAGACTCAAAAACATTGAAACAATCCCAAAGTT
Organism: Torreya grandis; assembly: GCA_037957365.1. Taxonomy (NCBI): domain Eukaryota; kingdom Viridiplantae; phylum Streptophyta; class Pinopsida; order Cupressales; family Taxaceae; genus Torreya; species Torreya grandis. Next base: position 3,838,012 of record JARHVA010000733.1, read on the forward strand.
AGAATTTGGAGTGATGCTCATGCATCACTCACCAACAACATCCATAACAAATTGAAAGAATGGGTTGGTAACCCTACCAAATTTACAATTCAGCGCCTTACTTATAATATCCCCATTGTTGTAGTCAGACCAATGGTAATAATTACCATGGAAATACTAAAAATAATATATATTTTTTAACCATCACTCATGTCAATGAGATATATGTCTCATTACTAGATATTTCTTGACCTCTAACAAAGTCATAGCCTTGGAAGAGATAATTAACTCCAATTTGATTGTAAAAATCACAAATATAGTAATATTAACATATGGTAACTTCTATATGATGTCCTATATGGTATATGTTGTGACTATAAATGTTTATTGGACATATGACTAACCCTATCAACCATCCATATAATGCCCAAAGTATAGGATTTGTGATGAATTTAATGTCCTCCATCTGTAGAGGTTCAAAAAGAAAATGAAAAGTTAAACGAATAAATTTTACCCTATGGTGTACCAGGCCATATATGATAAGAAAATGCCTATTCAAAAAATGGGCAACTACTAGTTTTATCTTGAATGCACTATAATAATGATATAAGGTACCAAGGCACACCCTTTATCCTTACCCTTAATTTTGCTTGACAAATTGGCTGAGAAGGAAATTATTTCTCAATTAGTTGATAGTGTATATGTTTATTTATGAATGGATAAGTATCCATCCATCTTATCCTTCTTATGATTGTTCATATGTAATATACAAGGTGGGAACACTTCCAGTCTATTGAAAAAATAAGGATGTATTATGGATTAAAATGGGCACCATTTAGACATTAGGACCCCAAGAAGAAGGTCATGGAACATATCAAAGATATTAAATGAAAGTGGGAATAAACTATGGTCACTAGTATTATGATCATGACCATGTGCTCATCAACGCAAAGGATGACATTGAGGTAACCCTTCAGATGCTTAGGGTAAAAATATTAATGATTATAGTATAAAAGATCCAATATGTTCCCATAATTACTAAATAAGATGCCAAGCTGATTGAAAAGGAACAATAGGTTTATAAACCTATTCATAGACCTCATCCTCACATAGAATTAGATATACAAGAAAAATTTGGCCCATTTGAACTAGGTTTTAAAGGAAGAATTGAAAGTGCTCCAAGCTCCCCCATATACATAATTGTTGCTACTTATCAACACATAGCTAATGTGGAGACACCTAAAAGTCCTACTATAATATCTAAGTTATTTTATATTCTACCACTACCTCTATTAAGTATAGTACATCAAGTAGGTCTCCCTAATTCCTTATCTTATGCTTTCATTACTTATCCTCCTAGGTCACCAGCTATTGTGACAACAACAACAACATTAATACCTCAATCTCTTGGTTAAGCACCTTCACCACCCATGATTCCTCTATTTGTCACTACTCCTCCCTTTTCATTACCATCTGTAACTACTAAAATCCCTTCATCTCCCATTCCACCTTTTATAGGGCCATCCCCTATTGATTCTAAGCTGCTAATTACCTATAAAAAGAAGCCTAAAAATCCTCATATTTCACTCAAAAAGATGGAAGTTCAAGGGAAAAATGCAAAAGTTCCTAAATAAGGAGAGGATAAAATAATGATGATAATTAAAAAAACTATTTCCAAAAATATCCCTTCTCAAATTATAAGTACAATAATTACTTATCCTTTGATATCTTTTTCAATTATTGCTAACACAATTGGTGTGGTACATACTACTCATTCTATACATTATTTGAGTGAAAAAAATTATCTTTAGGTAGTTACAATGCCAATTTTGTCCACTATAACCTAATTTACACTATGAGCCCTCTTAATATTAATAATACTATTGGGGTTGCATCTATACTAGTCAAAAGTTACTTATAAAATCTAATTGGTACCCTAATGATATATTCATTATTTAGTGGAACCAGTCCTCAATATCTCACAACATCAGTGGGAGCACATTTTGAAAACCTAATGTCCACCTCCATTTTCATTATATAGGCCACATCCTAAAGGTTGTTTACACAATTGGGAATGCATATTTTACAAGATCCTTAGATGGATGCCCCTATAGTTTTAGTGCATATAGCAGTTTGGAAGACCAAATATATCATTGATACATAGGCAAAAAAATAGGTTACTAGATGAAGTAAGGTTATACCTCCTTTTTATACATTAGGGACTTCTTATCCCATAATGATGAAACCTCTAGGGTAATATTTTTCTATTCCTATGGTTACAAAGCAAACATAACAACAAGTTTCATTAAGCATTCCTTCATGGATTAAATAATTGCAATAAGAGGAAGAAGGAAGGCAAGACCTTGTAATTATGAACCAACTAACATTCAATTTCTATTCTAAAAAATAAAAAATACCTTTAGTAAGGTTTAAGAAAATACTATGGTTACAGAAGGAGAATAGGTCAAGTTATAATATAGAGAAGACATATTCTCTTTAACAAAGAGATTAAAATTAAATCCTTTTGACTTGGATAGATATAATGAGTACCCTTGCTTTTTTATAGATGTTACTATAGGAGTATTTAAATAAATGTTCAAAATATATGACTAATTAGTTTAGGGGTCATAGGAGAGGAACACCAATTAGGATCCTAAGGAAATAATAGATAACTTTAAGGTTAACTAAAAATATGTATAACACCATTCATTTAATAAGGTTTGCCAAGACCACATCCTATCCTAAGTGGGGAGACATAATTCAACTGTTCAATAAAATGAAGGATATAGATGGTAAACTTCACTTACTAAGTCGAGTAACTAGAAATAAGGTGTATGTGCACTTAAACATAATAACATCAATAGAATCTACATGGGCCCAAAACTACATCATTGCTAAGAGAGATGACTTGTTTGACTAACATCAAGAGATGTGAGCTTAAGTTCAATAATATGTGAATCAGATAAAGAAGTAGTATCTATTTTGAAAGATATGAGATTTACTGAGGTAAGCACTCCTCTTGGGATATTGGTTCTTAAGCCCAATTTTTATAATATCTTTTGAGCTGTAGTTAAAAATATTTGAGCTAAAATTAAAGGTATAGTCTATAGGACCAATGATGAAAATATGTAACTAGTGAATTTGGCTAGGGATTGAATTATAAAAACTAAGAAACCTCATGTAGAGGTCAAAGTTACATTAATTACACATGAAAAGTTGATGGACAAGATCCCAAAGTTGTTCAAAATGTCTTTGATTTATTTTGAAGCTATTAATATTGACTTCTAGGCTAGCCATGCATTATATTTATAAAACAAAGTAGTGAAGCAGTCAACTTTAGTATTAGGAGTACCACAAGCACCTCCTCAAAGTACTTAGTCTCTGATATACACAATAGTGAAAACACAAACAACTATAGTATATTTGACACTTCTAATATTCACTACTATATCTATATTAGTAACAACTTCTAGTATATCTATAGTGACAATGTTTGTTCTAGTTGTGACTCAAGTTACAATGGTAGTTTCATCTACTTCAATTTATACAACTATTACCCTATTTTTTTATTCTTCAAATAATGCCACATAATCACACCATTAAATATGTATGTATTTAAATGATTTAATTAAGTTGGAACTATTGGTCTCCAATTTTTCATATATATAATATTTTGGTTGAGGAATTTTATTCTAGGCATACGCCATTGTACATGCATGTTTTACATCAGATTGGCACATCATCTATTTTTGGATATGTATTTTTAGACTTTTTATGAGAGATGAGGAATCCCAATCCCAAAATTATATATATTTGTATCCTCCTGGTCCCAAATGGAGAAATTTTTGGGCAAGTAAGATTAATAGGAATGTTTTAGGAAAGTTATGCAATTGGTTTTGATGTGCAAATCTTGATCCTTCTCCAAACCTATGTATTGTGAAATAAGTTCTATCATTTTGGTATGTTAGTCTTTTGATTATGCATTAGTTGTATTTTTAATATAGGTATTATTATTATGCTATTGCTAATATGAATTCCTTATGTGTATTAATCATAATCCCCCCTTATAGATTCCTACCCATATTCAGTTAGATCCATCATCAATCCACCCATATCAAGTAGGTTTAGATTCATCCATATATAAATCCTAACATGCTAAACAAAATACTTTGCTCACTACTATTCCACCAACATGTTGTTTACAAAACCCAATATCCCACAACTAGTGATTTAGAGTGAATATTCATTCATAGATCGTAAAATATTAGGAGATACCTCGTAAGGTTTTTTAGTGTACATAAAACCCAAATCAACACTATGTATGGCCATCAATTACTTTGACAACTCTAGAAGTATCTTGTAGATCTTGATTTATATAGACAAAAAAATAAATGAGTGTTTTGGTGTACACATTTTCACCTGATATATTATTTATCATGACACTATGATATGTTTGAATAAATAGTGCATGCATATCTGAATCATCATTTAAAACTTTACTACCATCAAATGTGATAATAAGATGTGATGTTTGTTTAATTATAGCTATACCAATGATGCTATCAAGTGGATGTCCATATGTAGAAGTAGGAGGATGAGAATTATATGTATAATGTAGTTCAAAATTATCCTTGTTATTTACTTCATGATTTATAAAAGTGTCCTTCTACATTTTGAGCTTTGAATTATAAATTTTTTATGGCTTATCCTCTTCAGTAGGTATACTGATATCAATAATATTTTCATAAATGAGATCTTGAATCTTATGCTTAACCTTAAAAATTTATTTGTGAATTTCTCTTTCTTTCTCTCTCTCTCTCTCTCTCTCTCTCTATATATATATATATATATATATATATATATATATATATATATATATATACATATACACACACACACACACACACACATATATATAGGGTAGTCATGATATGCATTGGCCTCAAATTTTTTATATTGTGGCTTAGACATGTATACTTCTTTTGGTGGAGGAAGAGTGATGTGATTGCATTCAAGTATCCTTTGAAAATATACATGATGAGGTGATTTTAACCTTGAGAAATTGAAAAAAATTAATATACAATAGAATATAGTGGAATAAAAAGTTTAAATTTTTTTAAATTTTATAAAAATAATAAACAAGTCTATATATATGTAAACCTTCATAGAATAGATCTTATGCTGACTATGTAGGTTGACTGTGACTAAAAACTACTTGAAATGACCTATTTATTATGTCATGATTGAATGTAGAAATTTAAACTATATTGGGACAAGTCCACATAAGGAGGATAGGGTCACATTTTAGCCTTATCTATAAATTGTAACTATATCTTGGTTGACTGTGCACTTAATGTTTTGATTTGGGTCTATGTGAATACCTATGAGGGTCTACTAGTTAATTATGTGTGTTGAGTTAATACACACAAGACTAATAAAATAGAAACCCTTACTCATTGAAAATAAACATAATGGATATAAAATTTAAAAGGGGGGAATAGGGTAAGGGTAATAATCAAGCTATCTTTAGAAAATCCCATATAATCTGAGTGTTATCTACATAGCCCAAATGGGCCACAGGTCAATGTAGGTCCCCCTCTTAGGGAGAGTGTGTGATTTTTGATTGTGAAACTATATGAATACATATATAATATTGATTGAAATGAAGGATAATAGATTCACTTAACCTGCAAAAAATATACTAAGACTTGACTTATGACTATTATAATACAAAAAAAAGATATTACAATAAATAGTGCTCTTTTTCTTAGTGTGCAGTAGAATTTCCAAGTGATTTATATGTGTTTGGAGAATCATTGATGTGCTTATATAGGGGAATATTTGGATTTTTTTTTATAACCAACCCTAAAAATAGAGTAGGAGAGCCATTATGAAATGTCTTGTTTTCAAAAAATGAACATTAGAGCATGGGGAAAAAGGCCATGCTATTGGACAAGGGCATAGTGTGGCCTTGTCTAACCTAGGTAGTCCTATCCTATAAGGACAAAGGCTATTGGATAGTATATGATAAGAAGCTATAGTATAAATAGAGATGAATAAGGATTCCTATATCATATTTTTACTATTTTAAAGATAATAGAGGCTCTCATTATAGATCTATTAGATTAATTCATTTCAATTCAAAATAGATTAATCATTATAGTGAACCAAACATGAAAATATCATACATGCATATCTATTCATCTATATCATCCTACAAGTTCTTGTCAGACCTTATCTAGTAGTCTTTATCTTTTTATTATATGATTGTCCTAGGTTAAACACATCAAGGCTTCTCTAAACACATCTAGCAATCCACACTTGGTAATTATATTGCACACTGAGAAAAAGAGCATAATTTATTCAAATTTAAATTCTAATACATTACAAAAATCATATGACAAGTATAAACATATTTTATTATAGTCTAAGGGCATCCATTATCAATCATTTCAATCAATCTTATAATTATATTTAATTAAATTTCATAGTCATAGATCACACACTAAGTCTAAGAGAGAAAACTACAACAACCTTAGGCCCATTTTGTCTATGTATGTAATACTTAAATTATGTGTGGTTTTTAAGGATATATCAACTATTCCCCTAACTCTATTCCCTATTTTGGCATTTGATCTCTATTTTTTATTGTACAAGACCTAGGGTGTTATCTCTTGCATGTCTTTCATGGATCAATTTGACACACATAACACATAACTAACCCTAATAGATAGTGGCATAGACATAGATTAAAAAGTATATCACACATTTAACTAGGATACCCCCATAATAAATAGACAAGGCAAAAATGCATCCTTGACCTCCTTCTATGAATTTATCCAATGTAGTTTAAATCCCCATTTTTAGGTGCAACATAGTTTTCAAGTGTTTTCTACCAATTTCAAATTAAATTCAGTCTACACAATCATCATAATATATGTTTTATAGAGGTTCATCTATCTATAGGCATTTTCACTACTTTTAGCTAGTTTCTAGTTCTATTAATTATGTATTCTAATGTAATTCTTGTATATCAATTTTAATAGTTTAGATATATTAGTCTTATTCATTTCAATTCAAAATATATTAAACAATCTAGTGAACCTAATGTGAAATTACTCATAACATCTCCTAGACATCCCTGATCTACTTATAGGTACATTTATAAAATTTTCCAACAATCTTTGTCCTTATAGGATATGACCGCACTAAGTTAGATAGGGTTGTACTATGACCTTGTCTATTAGTGTAGCCTTATCATTTGTACTCTAATAGTCATGGTTTTTAATTAATATATTTCAAAATAGATATCCTAAACCATTTTAAAGGTTAATTAAAAATATATTCCAAATATTCCCTTATATAAGCACATCAAGGCTTCTCCAAACAAATCTATCAATCACTTGACAATTATATTGCACAATGAGCAAAAGAGAACTATTCCTTCAAATTTTAACTATGTTTCATTTTAATAGTCATAGGCTAAGTTTGAATATATTTAATTTAAGGTTAAGGAAATCCATGTCAAGTAATTTTAATTATTATTATTTTTATATTCATATAGTTTCATAATCATGAATCATACACTCACTCTAAGAGGGAGGACTACATTGTGTTGAGGCTCATTTGGGTCATGTAAGCAACACTCAGAATATGAAAAGTTTTATATGGATAGCTAAATTATTTCCCTTAATTTATTCCCCATTTTTAATTTGATATTCATTGTTTTTATTGTGTAAGAACATGAGTTTCTATATTACATGTATTTCATGCATCAACTCAACACATATAATTAACTAGTGAACCTTGCAGATAGTCACATAGACCTAGGTCAATAAATATGTCCCACAATCAACTAGGATGTGGCCATAGTAAATAAACAAGGTCATAATGTGATCTTATCCTCCTTTTGTGGATTTGTCATAGTGTATTTTAAATTCTTATATTTGGTCATGACACAATACACAGGTCCTTATAAGTAGTTTTCAAACATAATCACCTTACATAGTCTATATAAGAATTTTATAGGGAGGTTTTAATATCTATAGGATTATTTAATATTTTTAGAAAATTTTAAATTATTTATTTTAATTTAATCTATTTTATATTATATATCAGTTTCAATAGTTTGTATCTATTAGTTTGATTCATTCAATTCAAAATAGATTAAACATTGGTGGATAACATGGGAATTGTGATCCACCATTACCGAAGATGAAGCATCTACATTATTATACCATTAGGGAATCTATAGTTACAAGAAATGAAGAGTCTCATATGAATATACTATGAAAGAAGATGTTTTCAAGGGAGTTTGGAAATTGATTGGAGTCTTCCTTTCATCCTGATGGGAGGGGTTTAAATCATAGTGTTGGTCAAATTGGTTTGACTAATAGATTTGAGGAGAGGAAGGAGAGTAAAGGGGATAAGGATAAGTATTTTGGTCAAATATTTATGCTTATTAAGATGGATAACCATATAGTTGAGGATTATTTTGAATCTTTAGATCCCTAATCTGAGTAATTTAGGTTTTTAAGCATAACAAAGGATTTTCTAGTTGTTAATTTTGAGGAGGCTCTTGAGGAGGTGATGCAAAGTGAGGAATGGTATTTGCAAATGGGTTTAGTGTGTAGATTAAATAAGTTTTGGTATACCCTTCCTATTCTTCACTAGATGATTTTGGATTCTTGGCAACTTGGTTTGGAGGTAGTGTGGAAATATATTCATGTATCAAAGTATTCTTCATTATGGTTTTTGATAACTTATATAATTATAAAAAGATTATTAAAGCCAAATGCTAGAGTTTAAATCATCACCTTCTCCTTTTGAGACCCTAGTTTCTATATTTAAATCTTTTGGTTGAAAACCTCTCTTTCATACCCATTTCAGTGTGGTTACTTCATCTTCCTCTCTAATTTTGGTTAGAATCTGGGATGTCAACTATCAGGGGTTCCTTAGTTAAAATTATGGAGATTGATGTTGATTATTTAAATTTTTATTAGATGACCTTTTTTAGGGTTATTATTTGTTTGGATATTTCTCAAGACCTTATTAAATTGATCAAGTTAAAAGTTTATTGTAGATATTGGTCTCAAACCATTGATTATGAAGGACTCCCTTTTAGATGTTGAAAATACTTCTAGATTGGCCATATTTCTACTTCTTTCCAAATTTACAAATGCAAAGTGGATTATTTGTGGTGTAGAAGGAAAGTGAAAATCTTCTAATAATGTTGGTAGATAGTGATCTTGTTCTACCTTTAGGAGGTGCTTCAGGAGTCCTTAATAAGGAATATTTTAAAGTAGGTGTTTCTCATATGGTGTATGTGCCTCAAATTTTAGAGGCTTCTAGTTCAGTTGAAAAGATTTTTGTGGATTTAAAAAGTAATAAAAAGTATTATATAACCTCATTGGTATATAGGTGCATCTCTCCAAGTATGGGTATAGTTATTTTGAATAATCAAGAAGAATGGATAGTTTTCAGAAGTAATAAAAAGGAAATCTCATACCTAGTTTCCCTTCCAAGACACTTTACTCTCATATAAAAGTGAAAAAGGATGAGACTTAGTAATACATAGTTTTATTTTTTTGTAAATTAATTTGTTTGGTGAAAATTTGAATTATTTTTAAATACATTTAGGTATCATGTTTTGGTTGGAGTTTGTTGGTCATATGCCTTGATCTGTTTTACTGTCAAGCTAAGCCTAATGTGTTTTTTGAAATTTTTATTTTTAGGAAAGGGTCCTATTAAACCCAAAAAAAAAAAAAAACATTTTTTTAAAACCCAAATGAATCAAACATGTAACCTTATGATATTATTGTGTACTATTTTTATAACATTGTTTGTTGTTTTCTTGATTTTTGTCTTGATATTTCATTCAAATTTCTATTAATTCCTAACATTAAAATAAAAAAAACTTTAACCTTGGATAAAAATATGAAACGTAATGATTCAATCATATTTGACCTTTGAGTAATCTAAAATTAAAGATATTTTCTTTTCACCTTGGACAAATCCAACATAGAATCTCTTTCCTTCAACCTTAATTTAAATGTTTTTGATATCTATACACAAAAATATTTGGATTTTATTTTTATTTATTTTATATTTGTTTGTGATTATTTTTATAAATTATGTTCTAGTAGTTTTCAAAGTATTTAGTGACTATGGTAAAGGGCTATGTAGTGATCTATTTTACAAAAATCTTGGTGTGAGGGATTTACTCCAATACTCAAATCCATTGTGCAACACTAAACACATAATTTAATTTCCACATCCCTCATGGTATATCACAAATACCTTGTATCCCTTGTTTATACCATAATAATCCTCTTTTATCTAATTTATTTATAGTGCATATAAGATGATCATATCACCTAGGGAAGTTATTCTCATTATACCGTCATAAATGTGGATAGTGGGATAGGTGCATAGTTTTACCTCTATATTTAGTATTCTAAAACATTGGAATAATACTAATAAATTTAAATGATTAAGTATATTTGATATCCCACATAATTATTCAAACCTTTTCCTACCTTATCCATTATAGATTTATTTTTATTGTATTTTATTCATAGTCATTAACTACTTTACATACATGATAGATTAATCTTTAACTAAAAACATTTTATTTTTTTAAGTTATTTTAATTTTATATATAATGGATATTAAAATTTGACATGAAAATTACATACATCCTCTAGATAAATTTTTCTCTTTACTTATCATGATGAATACACAAACCGTCAAAAGAAAAAACTTATGGAAGTTAATTTTAGTGATGATTATGATTTTTATAGTATTATAATTAATGAACAAAGTGAATTTTTTATTATTGGGATTAAGTTTTTTTTAAATTAAATTATTCTTTATATTTCACTTTGTAATCTCCTCTAGATTCCTTTGGTCACAACCATGAATTCTCATTTGGAGTATCCTCTAGTTTTCTCTTTGGTCACACCTCTACATTCCCCTTTAGATTCTCCTCTATATTTCCCTTTAGAATATCCTATAGATTCCTCTTTGGTTATACCTCTAGATCCCCCTTTGTATTCTCTTATAGATTCCTCTTTGGTCACACCTATATATTAGCCTTTAAATTCTCCTCTAGATTTTCCATTGGAATCATCTTTAGATCCTACTTTAGTGTCAACTTTTCATGTCTCTTTAGATTCTACCTAAGATATTTCTTCACCATCTTCCTTGAATTTTATACTAGAGAGAAAAAAGACTCCTAAAAATGACCATATAATATCTCTTAGACTAACACCTACTCTCCACATGACCCCTATCCTTACACATCTAATTTTTCTATCCATTTTTCTACCACACTACATTATATTTGCACTTATAAAATTATTTCATGCAAGATATGCATAAATAAATATTATTCCATTCATGATTAGAATCATATTCCTTATTATTTTCAAGTGTAAATGAAGCTTATTACTAGGGATGCCATCCCTTATTCTTTCCATTTATTATATCTTGAGACTACATGGCATAGCTCTTCCAACTTATCGCCCAATGAGGAGAAGTTTCCTCTCTCTTCACTTAACACACCACATATTATAATTTCAAGCAATAAAATTCCTTTCTCTTATTGTCATGATAATATAAATGTTGATTTTTCAAAATTCGATGTTGAATATGAGAACTATAGTGACCATGATGAGGATTGGTATGATGATTATTATGAAATGACTAGTAATGATGAAAATGTTTCTTATAAATTTTATTCTTTATCCTCCCCTCTGTTTGATAATATGCTTAATTTTAATGTTATTAAATATCATGATGATGTTTATAGTTATCCTTTATAAGATAAAATATCTAAACATGTTTATCTTAGTGGTAACCATGTTATTTATTATCTTTCAATAGAATGTAATATGTATTTAAAAATTAATGATATTCTAAATACCAATGAATATACCAAGTATATCATTGTTAAAAAGTAGTTTTTTACTAATCATTCTCTTATTCACAATAGTGCACCAATGACTAAGATCAATAATATAAATCAACCCTTAAATGAACCTCTTAAGAAATGTAACAAGACTTATCAAGAAATCATATCTTTAAAGTATGTTTTAGGTGATTTTCAAGACAAATTTCATCAATTATCCCTAGAAAGTAAAGTGTATCATGATTGGGTTGAATCTAAAGTATTCCATGGCAATCCTATTATGCCTATAAATTCTAAATCCATACATTTTACACATTTTATGGAAGAGGGGACCCTTATTTTCATCTTATATCTTTGTATAAAATATGAATGGTTACAATGGTAGTCTACTATTATTGTAATTATTTCCTAAAATCCTAAAGGGATGTGGCCTTACTTAGTTTCATTCCATTCCTAGTGGATCCTTAATTACCTATCTAGAATTAGAAGAAGCATTTTAATACAAATATATTCAAAATAAGGGACCTGGGGTCACTTATGAAAATTTACCCTCTTTGTACCAAGGTAAGTCCAAGTAAGTTTGTGATTATATCCTAAGATTAAAGATTGTTATGTGCCAATTAATTTATCAACTAACTGATTTGAAACTACACTATATTTTTAATAAAGGTCTAATTTATCCATTAAAATAGAAGTTTCTCTATTATACTTGTGAATAATTTATATCTCTTTGTTATGATTCCATAACATTTGAATAATAATTGGGTTTCATTCAAATATAAAAGAAAATGAATGGAGACATTGAATTACATAAATAAGATTCACATATTGAAGTCCACTCAAATCATGTTGATGCACACATTCCCAATCAAGTACAACAATTAAATTATAAAAATGCTTCTAAAGTTATATACACTATAGAAATTCCTAACAAAAAGGGACACATTAATTTTAATCATATCATGCCTGAATCCACTTGCAAAAATGTCAAACTCTTACATAAATGAAAATAATTTATTTCCAATAATATTAATCATAATAATTATTTTACATAAAACAAGATGAAACCTCTAAAATTCAATTTCAATGATCATCCACATGATATTTTAAATACAGTTTTGAGTAAAAATCTAATTAAATTGTGCCATAATAATTACCACCCTCCTCATCAATTCAAAAAATTTAAGGGCCAACCTTTTTTACTTATCATGTAATTAACAAACATCATGACAATTATTTTTATGAATTATAATAAAATATAAAAGAACTTGAAAATAAACAAATTGTTTCATTTCTAAATTTTGATAATAAGTTACACAAATTCATCTGTGTCTTCAAAATATCCAAATATTAACAAACATGTTTATCAAAAAAATCATATATAAGATGAAATGGTTTAAAATAATTTTATTAATGTTAAAAATCAAGTTAAAAACATAATTGATAGCTCTCAATTGATAATACTAACAATGAAATAACATTCACACAATAAATTCATAAAGTATAAATATTACAAAATTTCAAAGAACCAACCAAGCTATATAAACAAGTTTGGATTTCTAAGTCAAACCAATTAAAAATTTATCATAATTAACTACATAAAAAACCAACTCTTACAGGTCGAGGGGTGTAGTCGGATGGTCGGGTACTTCTGTTGTAGCTCTACCCATCAGTGTTCAAGTCCCCCACTAGCCCCATGGTACCAGTATTAGTCGTGTCTAGCTAGCGGCGCTGGTCACATTAAAAAAGTTTACCCAGCTTTCAATAAAGTGAAAAAAACCAACTTTTACATGTACATGCAATCAAATAAATAATGATTATTTGGTATTGTTTTTTCCATCTAGTTGGAAATTCTTTTAAGAAATATTAAATCTGAACATTCAAAAGTGAACACAAATTAAAATACATATGAATAAATAAAATTGACACATAAATATAAAATCTCAAAGTGTTCATACATAACATAAAACAACTAACATGTGTTAATAAATAATAGGTCCCTGACCCTAAATAAGTAGTGCATAATTAATATCAATATTTACATCCCCATCATTCTATTTAGTTCATTGTGCTTACATTATCATATCTCTCTCTTTCTCATGAAGAACATGTACATCCTTATAATTTGTATCATATGAGGTACATTTATATGATTCACTTACACATATGTTGGGGGGAAATTTTCTTAATTTCCTTCTCACTACATTATGCTTTTATACCTTATTAAGGATTATTTGAATCCATCCCCCTTCTTATATTTAAGAAAAAATACTTCTTAACACATTTTTGAAATTTTTTTAAATTAAAACATTTAAAACAAAAACCAAATATTTAAAAAATTCAAAAACATGAAAATATTTCAAAAAAATTAAAAAATCAAAATATAATTCAAATTTTAAAATTGGGACCTACAAACAATTTCTAAAATGTTTCTAGCTTACTTCTTTACATATTTTATTAATTTTATGTTAGGTAGACATCATGATTCAATTTTCAATACACATTACTTTTCATGAAGTGTTTGAGGGTGATACATGACATACTTTCACATGGTTATGTGATGACAAGCTTCCTTATCACCTAACAACCTTGCTAAGTTTGAGGAATCTCTTCACTCTCCATGAAAACTTCTATAGGTTTTATTTATCCACAAACTTTCCACCATAATGGACTACATACCATATAAATGTTTTGATAATCACTCATACTATACACATGTTATTTGAAAATGCTACTTGCTGAAAATGACATTGATACATATGGTGGATACAACTTAGTCTCATTTGGTTTATGCTTCCTTTCTATTACTTTACTACATGGCAAGTTAGAAATCGTTTGCTTATTATGTGTAGCATATGGCCTTTTATTTGAATATTTATTTATTATATGGAATTGTCATGTAGTTTTTTATGGCATTTGGACTTGTGTGTTATGTAACATTCACATGCACCATGTATGTTGCCTTTAGGCCTTGTGTAACATGTTGTGTAAGTTGTATGACACTATTTGTTTATTCATTACTTGTTAATATGATGCCATGATTTATATCATGAATTACATTTATATTCTATTACTACCTTAGTTACATGATGCATATCATGTACATAATACTTATGTGCTTCATTTTTATATCTATATACATCCATTTTTAATATACAAATTTAATGTTATATTCAAATAACATGATGCAATACATTGTAAGGTTCAAATGTTACTGCATGATTATATCTTTTAGATATGATTTATTTTGAGATAAATGACTTGCATGTTATGTCTCTCATATCAAAATGGTGGAATCAAAATGGGTGTGTCTTGAGAAGTCAATTACTCATTAAAAATTATAGATTTATCTAATTATAAAATTTCAAAAATAATAGTATGGTTCAGAATTTAAAATTATGGAGGCATGTGACATGTATGTGCACTCATTCCTACATTTACAAATGGAAAACTACATATAATTATAAGTTTCAATAGTTTCAAATTTCAAATGGAATTTAATATCAATTTAGAATAGCATGAGGGGAATGGCACTATTCATGTTCAAGTGACTACATAGAAATTTCTAATTTCTCAAGTATAAAAGTTTCAAATAGAATTTAGATCCATATATAATGGTGTGAATCATCTTTTTGTTATAAGTGGGCCATGTTAGAGTAAAGTGACACTCAAATTCTATGGTTTTAATTATTATATGTAGTGACCCACTCTTAAATTATTCTACAACATACTCTACACAATCAAATGAGAGTTTTATCATACAATATTTCCAACTCAATAACAATCAAATATTTTCAAAGTGGAGACTCAACATTTATACAACATTCTTCAACAAAGGAGAAAGAAATTCTCCATTTTCAAGTTAAAGGGCATTTTTTTTCAATGATATTTCAAGCATATACTCTCATTTCTATATTTTCAAATATTTAAAATTGAAATTTTCATATTTTTAGTAATAAAATATGGATAATAACTACTTCTAGTGACATTATTTTAGGTTTTTCACTTAGGCATCTTGCACTATCAAGTTTTGAATCAAAAGACAAAGTGTGTATACATGTTTAAGTTTGCATATAATTTACTCTAGTAATTTCATTTTTTCATGACTAAAATAATTTGGGAAAAAAATTATACAAATAAAATTAATCATTAAGTGTTTGACAAAGTTTAATATCAACATACTTTCATTGCTTGGTCTATTCACCATTTCATTAACTTGTAATATATAATGAGAGCCTCTATTATCTTGAAAACACTTAAAATATTATAAATTCATCCATATTCATCCTAAGGGTTCTTGTAAAACTTTTTTCAATATTATTTTTCCTTATGGGATAGAACCACACTAGATCAAACATGGCTACACTGGAACCTTGTCCACTAGTGTGGCCTTATCCCCCATTCTTCAAAAATCACTATTTTAAATTGATATGTTTCACAACAACTCTCCCATGCCTTTTTAAAGATAAATTAGTTAATTTTTTCTAAATATTCTAGTATATAATCAAATCAATTCTTATCCAAACACATCTAATAATCACTTGGAAATTCTATTGCACACCAAGTAAAAGAGCACTATTTCTTCCAATTTTAATTTTGTTGTAATTTGACAGTTATTAGCCAAGTCTAAATATATTTTATTGTAGGTCAAGGGAATCAATTTTAAAAAATTTAAATAAATATTTTACTTATATTAAAAAAAATCACACTTGCGCTAGAAGGGAGAACTACATCAACCTAAGGCCCATTTAGGATATGTAAGTAGTAGTCACATTACATAAAGCTTTTTGAATATAGATAATCTATTCCCCTTACTTGATTCCCATTTTTCATTTGATATCTATTGTTTTTAATATGAAATATAAATAATTCATGTGTTTTAAGTCTTTCACGCATTAACTTAGAATGTAGAATTAATTGGTAAACCCTTATATGTAGTTGAACATACCCAAATCAAAAAAATAGGTGCAAAGTCAACTAGTGGATGGTTGTAGTGTATAGACAAGGTTGAAGTGTAGTTTTGCCCTCATTTTTATTTCTTATCCCAATGAGGTTTAAATTATTTCATTTAGTTACAACATGGTACACATGTGCTTTCAATCAATTATCAGTCACAATTAGCTTGTATATTCAACATTGTATCTATTTTAGGGAGGTTTACATAAATGTATCTCTATTTACTATTTTTAGGAAATTTAAAATTCTATAAATTATGTATTCCATTTTATTATTTTTTATAATCAAGTATATTAATTTCAATAGTTTATATCTATTAGTTTGATTCATTCAATTCAAAATATATTAAATAAACACATAGTCACTAATTATCTCATTGGGTCGTTGCTTAAGTTTTTAAATTTGGGCATAAGATAATGTATCACTGATATTTATTGAAAATTATGATAAACATTGATTTTTAATAAGATTAAGTACATGAATTGATTGGAATGGGAGGTCATAAAACCATAAAAAACATAGTAACAAAGACTTATTGAAAATAAAATAGTCAACAACTTATCATTGGAAACTTCATCTAAACATGGTGTATGAAATGCTCATAGGTGTTCCTATATATCACATTTACCATTGTATAATATAAACTTAAGGGATATGAAGATTTTACATAAAGGATAAGCTAGAATATCCAAGGCTAATGGATTATGGATAAATGCATGAAAATCAATCAAATTAAATACTTTAAAAGAACCCTACTATAACTACAACATATTAGCCTATAGATATATAAAAATATGCATGAGGGATTGTACAGTAGGCATGGATGATGATGACATATGAGTATAAATCATAAGAGGTACATAATGTTGTAATGTATGGATATGCATTGAAATCAAAGGGAAAGCTTATGCTTCCCACACAACATGGGTGGGCATCACATTTGTAACTAGAGGTGTATACCTAAGAGTAGTGGTGGCGATAGTGGTCTAGACACATATTTTAGAGTCAATACCTCTAAATGGATGGTTAATATCACTAAAATTCTCATGTTGGTACTTATTTTATCAAAACTATAGATTAAGAGATATTAATCTAATTATGATAAACAATTGAGTAAAATCAGAATGTATAAGATATGTAATAAATACACAAGACTTA
Source organism: Torreya grandis (assembly GCA_037957365.1). Taxonomy (NCBI): domain Eukaryota; kingdom Viridiplantae; phylum Streptophyta; class Pinopsida; order Cupressales; family Taxaceae; genus Torreya; species Torreya grandis. Next base: position 3,856,016 of record JARHVA010000733.1, read on the forward strand.
TTTGGAACTTAATATTTTTATAAATGTGTTAAAAGGGAAAAATATTAAATATAAATAACTTAGCTATAACTTAGATCTAAGTTATTAAAATAAACACTATGTAATCAACTATGGGACTTTGTGAGCTTACTGTGAATTAGGAACATGGATCTATTTGATTCTAGGATGAGTTCACACTATGTAGATAATACAAACCTATGATGTCATTTGTAGGGTGTGTCAATGTCATTTAGGGTTTTTTTACCTTTATGTGAATTTTAATTAGTGAAACTTTTCCTATAAGTCATGTGTATATATTTTGATTCAATTAATTCTCTGCAAGAGACACTATGTGCCTTCTTATTTACTTAAAACCCTAGTTCAATGACAAGAAATACCAAATACAATAAAATGGGGAACAGGGGGTTTGGGGATAAAGTTGTGCTTGACCTATACACCCCCCTATGTTAAGATCTACTTACATGCCAATACTCTAAAGAGGGATCAAACTCAATATAATTCTTCCATTCTATAATGGTGTGTGTTAAATATTGGTGTAATGTTATATGATGGTGCAATGCTAGAGTAATTAAGAGATTGAGTAATGACTTGTGACATTACTAGTGTATTCAAACTTAGCTTAGGGATACTTCAGTTTTATGGACTCAAAATTTTATACAATAGGTACTTTCCTCACAATGTGCATTTATAATAATTATAATATTTACAATATATAACTATCTTGACATCTAGTGAACAAATGAATAGAAAATATGCTTATATAGTGGTATTTTAGATATTTCCTCAAATGTGACTTGATAAATATGTGGAAAAATATAATATATGAATTTAAATTCAAGAAATTGGTCATTATTATATGTGAGGATGAAACTGATAGCTTCAAACACTATCGATGAGCAGGATTATCTTGAAGAAGTGAACTTGTCTAAGGAGTAGAAATAGTTAAAGTGGGAATGTGAATCATTAAAATAGTGAGCCTTGGATATTTTTAATAATAAATATAAATATTTAATATCATTAATTACCTAAGGATAAAGGGTCATCTACATATAAGTAGAGGAATAGTGGTTTATATCCATGGAAGTGAGCATAGGTTAAGTGTGCATGAGGAGTGGTCACAATTGTATTTTTTAGCATTAAATGTTAATTTTAATGACTGAATTTGACCCCATTTTATTATATTAATGTATCAAAGTCAAATTACTAGAGTAAAATAAAGAGATTTATACTTGATATTGCTTGTGTTGCGTAGGCTTATATGTAGATCACACATTGAATTTTGCCTCATGAAAACCTGTAATGAAACATGTATAAATTAACCCTTACGTGGGATGGAAATATGAAAGTAAACACAAGAAACATGTAGATAAAATAAAAATTAACTAATACACATTTTTCCTATATGTAGACCCTTGTGTTTTTTAGTGGAAAAATTGGTGACTAGAGAGGGTAGAAACCTTGTATATTTCCTTTCATTTGAAACACTTGGATTGGGATGTGCATGCCCCAATCCTTATTGGTAGGATATTTTGATTAATAAATCAAGATTAATTTTAATCCATCTTCACATAACTCAAGGTAGTTAGTATCTTGGAATTCATGTATGAATTCCAATAGATCATTATGATGGAAAACTAGTTCAAAAAGATGAATCAAACATTGTAGACAAAATAAGATTCATTTTTGGTGAAAAAATTAGTATGATCTGAGTCTAGTGTATAAAACATATAGAATGACATGAATTATCATTATTTATATAAAAAATGGTGAAAAAATTAAGTAAGAAACTGATCATGTGTCACACACATGCCTCCATTTTGATATATGAGTTTATTAATTTTGATAATTGAGTAATGTCAACCAATAATATTGTGTATAAATATAATATTTTTTATAGTAATCACCTAAAATTATTATGTAGACTAAGTATAGTTTTTATAAATATTGAAAATAAAATTGACTTATGGATGAATGTGCATTGTTCTAGACAACAACAAGGCACATTTTTGTCTAAATATGCTTTCTAAGAAAAGAATAAATATGTAATATGATCAAATAAGAATGTATTATCATTTTCTATATGTGTAGTAGATTTTTTTAGTTTAGTCTCTATTTTAATCCACTATGTATTCCCCTTATATTGAGGTGAGTTATGAATCCTACACATTATCTTATCTCAAAATTAAAAAAATGTGAATGATGTTATACAAAATATTTAATTCTAGAGTAATAATGATAACATTGGAAATCAATGCATCATATTGATAATTTGAGCAAAGTATAAATGTATGATACATTTAGAACCAAACATAAATAATGTCATGTCTAAATAGATGCTAGTGATTAGGCACATATTGATTAATAATGATATATTGAATACTCTAAAATTTAATAGTTTTAGTCAGGGAATATGCATGATATTTATCATGGCATCAAAAAATTAGGGAGATGCATGATATCTATCATGACATAACAAACTAAGTAAATAGTGTCAAATAAGAGTGATGGCCATAATGAATACACAAATTTCACTCTCAAAATAAAATTAAAAACATAATAAGGAAAAGGTATTGTAGACAAGGGACATGTTCAAATGCCACTAACACACATAGAAACATACAATCAAACTAGGAGCTACAAACAAGGACATGTTCAAATGTCCACAATATAGAGCAATGAATGCACATAAAGTATGAAGAAAAGAATAAAACATGCTAAGCATTAATGATTAAGTTAAATTTATATATATAAGTAATTTGTAACATATATTCAACAACTTAGGCATCTAGTAAGATGAAAATGTGAAATTAAGTGAGAAAATATGGAAGGATGTGTGCAATGTATTATATTATAGTATGATAAAAAGGGATAGTCATATATGGATAACACCTAAGTAAAATATGACCCTATTGAAATTTTTGTGATTCCCATGATCTATAGAAGCCCTGTGATGATTTTGGATCTGAGAAATGAAAGCCTATGTTCATTGGAACAAGTCTGCTAGAATTGGACAAGACCATAATGTGTTACTATCTAGAAAAGAGTGGTTTTGTCTATGTAATTTTTTTTGGTATAAGACAATATCACCACATAAAAATAAATTTTAAAGTGACAACCTGTATGTTATGAAACATACTCAAATAATTTTTTTAATTATATTTTATATAAAACTAGATATAGATAAGTATTTCATATAATATAACACAAATCAATGAATGCAAATAAACTACACATATCATTTAGGTTCTAATTTTTAATTTTATTTTGTAAATATTTTATTTATTTATTTATATTTTTAAATATATATAACAAAAAAGGAACATAATAACTAATGACTCCCATTAGATCCTCACAATCAATAAGTCTTGTACCTAAAATAGGAAAGATGACCTCTCGTGAATGGAAAGTATCATGCCATTGTGAAGCATCTAGTAATATGATCTCACCAATAGAAATATGAACATTTGCACTGAATCCCTTAATTAATATTTTTTTAGGAAGCATATCCTTATCAATGTATCCAAAATGAGAGAGAATTGTGATAGTGCACATATTCACACTTGAACCGTTATTAACCATGACACTATGTATAGGTTAATGATCAATGTAATATTGAAAGAACAAAGAGTGAAAATTAAAATCATTGTCGAGTATCTCATGCAATGCAAATGTGATAAGTGGTCTAGATGGAATTTAAACATGATATGTACTAATAATTCCATTCTAAATATTCCCTGCCTCTATATGATAATAATAATAATTTGGTGTAGTGTGTGAATTATATGTGTAATGCACTTCTAGTTTATCTATTATTTCTTGACCTGTATGCTTAAGGAAATTATCACTAAATATATTTGTTATTAGATTCTCATCTAGTTTTGTCTTTGTAGTGTTAGTAGATGTACCTACATTAATGATGTTCTCATTTATCAAATATTGTATTTTATGTCTCAAATTAATGCATATATTGGTATTTTGCCCTAGTGCTCTATGAATTTCACAAAAATAATTTTGATAAAATCTTTTTTGAAGAGTTTTACTCACATCAACCTATTTAATTAGAAAGAGTGATGTGAGGTGACATTCTAATAACTTTTTGTAACATCTTGCAGGGGAGCTTGTAAAAAGTTTGGTAAATTATCTCATTGAAGGAGTGAATATCACACTACTTAGATTAGGTTCATACAATGCATTAACTATTGTCTTTTGATCAATCTTATTTTCACTTGGTCAGAAATTATATGGTGGATTGCTAAGATTATTTACATTATAAATAAAAATTGGGTTAGCTACATATTTTATCTTATCTGTTGACAACAACTTAATCTTTCTTTCTTTAGCTATGTGGCATAAATCCCTGAATGTTAGAAAATTATTGAACATATATATTCATGTAGAGGTGGAAGAAAAATCTATTTGAATATGTCTAATAATTATTTATTTACCATACAATTTTTCATTTTGGATAACATGGTCTTATACCATAACAAATAATATATGATAGGCTCATCTGATTCTTTTTTGATTCAATCAATTTGAGCATATGAAATATTTTCACTTATATTAATTGAGAAATATGCAAGAAACAAATATACCAAAGGATTGAATGCATCAACTGATTGATATGGTAAATCTTAAAACCATCTTAGATCATACGCTTTTAAAATACTAAGAAATAACTTAGTCAATAACCTATCATTGGATATATATTCTCAATATATTGCAGGAAAACCTCTCAAATATTTCTCGGGGTCAATATTTCCATCATATAATGTAAGCTTAGGTTACACATAATTGGGTGTTAAAATATAAGATGAAATATGTTAAGCTAATGGAGTATGTAGTAAATACTATGATTCAAGTGCTTGATTAGGTTTTGAATCACCTTATTCCATATATAACACCTTAGTTTGTAGAGCTGCATTATTCAGCATAAGGGATCACAAATCAAGAATAGAATGTGTGTCAACCAAAGGTGGTGTAAATAGTGATTAAGTAGATATTGGCATGTTGATCTACTAAAACCCATAGATTTACCCCATAGTATATGTTGGCATAAAATTTGTCTTGCATGATGTAGAGATATGTAAGTAACCCATTGCAATATATGTCTCATGTGATTGGCCTTCATATGCTTTCTTCATTTCCCCTTTAAAATTATCTATGAATTCATATTGCATATGAGAATTATTTGAAAGATACACTATTGTTATATTTTATCAAAATCATCAAATCTATTAACTTATTCTGAAATTGTGATTTTATGAACTAAAATATGAGTATGCTCAACTTCAATACCACTTAGTCTAGGACTTATTCTATGAGAGGTAAAAACAAATTTATTAGATTAAATAAAATATAAAATATAAAATTTTAGTATTTTTTTTAACATTTTGAACCCTAATACAATAATTAAAAATAATGAAAAGAAGGAAAGGACCCTTGACAACATGAATGGTTAGGGTTTTTCAATATTTAATAATATTCAGGTTCACCAATATGTAAATTAGAGTTTTTGGGATTAAATATAGACTAGAAGGTTGTTTATTCATTTCACATTGGGTTTACCAATATGTTTTTATCAAAATTAGAGATTAAGATATATTATTTTAATTATGAAAAACTACTAGATAAAAACATAATATATAAGATATGTAATAATTACACAAGACTAATTTGAAACTTACTATTTTTAGAAATTTGTAAAAAGGGGAAAGTATTAAAGAAAAATAATTTAGATTAAAATTGGATTTAATGGAATTCAATAGAGATTATGTAATTATCTATGGGACTATACGAGGTCATTATGAATTAGAAAAAGGTATCGATTTGATTCTAGGATAAGGTTAAGTTATTTAGACAAGGTAGACATGTGTTGTCATTTATAAGGTGGGTTAATGTCCTTTAAGATTTTTCAATCTATATTATTTTTGACTAGTATGCCTTCATAAATAGGTAATGTGTATATATTATGGGTTTATTGACTCATTACATGAGTCATTGTGTGCCTTATTCTTCACTTAAAACCTTAGCTCAATGATGAGGAAGACTAAATACAGTAAAATGGAGAAATAGGTTAGGGGTTGAATTTGTGCTTGACCTCAACATCCAATGTGTTTAGTGCTACTTACATACCAATACATCTAAATAGGGATCAAATTCCATGTAGTTATTCCATTTTATGGTGGTGTGTGAATAAATATTATTATTCTATATGTTGGTGCAATCTTGGTGTAATTTACTTGTGACCTTGCTAATATATTAAAACTTAGATCAAGTATACTTGGGTAATATGGGCTCAAAATTGGGAAAAATAATTATTTTCTTTTCAATGTGAAATTAGAGTAATTTTGGTGTGTGTAATATAAAAGCTTCTTGCCATATAGTGAAAAAATGAATAGAAAATACATTTATACAGTGGTATTTTTTATATTTACTCAAATGGGAATTTTAAAACATATGGGATGAACTATTAGATGAATTTTAATTAGGAAAATTAGCTATTTTTTGGCAAGAGGATGAAATTTATGACTTCAAACACTATCAATGAATGAGATTGTCCTAAAGAAAAGGCCTTATTTAAAGAGAAAAGATAGATAAACTAGGAATGTGAATAAGTTCAATAGTGAATCTAGGTTCTTTGGAATGAGGAATATGAATATTTAACATCAAAATTTACTAAGGGTATAGAGTCATTCACATAGAAGTAGAGGAATAATGGTTTAGAACTGTGGAATTGAGTATAGGTTAATTATGTATGATAATTGGTCACAATTGCATTTTTCTAGGATTAAATTTTAATTTCATTGATGACATTACTCATATGTGACAACCTTAGTAGTTTTTTATTATTTATCCTTTAGGATTATTTTTAATAGCTTATCCAAGTCACAAGGTTGTTGATAATGCTTTAATTTGTGCATGATCTACCCTATTAAAGTCATTAGGATGGATTCTATTTTATTATTAATGATAATATTTATTAGCATCTTATAGATAATTAATTTCATGACTAAAAATATGATCCTCAAATTATATGTGTTCATTAATAACATTTGCATCAAAAGAATAAGAATGAATGAGTTTTTATTTTATTTATTTTAACCATTTAAGATGGAACCAAAGGAATCTAGATATGCTCAATTTGGGAAATACTTAACTTAGTACTTCATCTTATAGGGACAAGATAACTAACCTTCTTAGTTGGCATAGATTAAAATCATTAAAACTAGAAAAAGACTATGGAGAAGATAAACAATATTATTGATTTTATGTATGGGGAACCAAAAAATCAGATCTTAAACCTTAAGATTAAAATTAAAACTTTAAGGAAAGAAGGATGAAACCCCAAGTGAAAACCTAGGGTTTCATGTGTTAAATATAAGTATTAGGTTCACTAATATGTTTTACCTTATTTTTTATTATTAGACTTAAAAAAGATAAAACTTTTTAATTATTAGACTGCCCAAGTTTAAATTAAGCTAATTTTATTGTATAGGAAGATGTTCATTTACACTTTATTATTAACAAAAATATCCAAGGGGACAAGGTGTAGACACTCAAATTTAATTGTTAAGCTATTGAAATTTTTTAATCTTGACATCCTTACCTTGATTAACGAATTAATCATTTTGTTAACTGGAAATCTCTATGAGAGTCTTCATTATTCCATTTATTTCCTTTAAATTACTTAAAACACCATTCAAACATCCTTATTCTACTTAGAGATTCTTATTAGATAAATACCAAATAGTCTATGCCATTATGGGATGAGACTGCACTAGGTAGATAGGGTCATAACTTAGTTGTGTCCACTAGTGCAACCTCATTCCCTCATCCTCTGATGGTAACTTTTCAAATTTGAGGTGTTTCATATTAAGTATCTTGCCCATTCAGTAAGGTTTCTTAATGGAAATATTCCAAATATTATTCTATATAATCACATCAGGGCTTCTCAAACAATCACTTATCAATAACTTAAAAATCATATTACACATTCAAAAAAATAACACTAATATTTATAATTTCAATTTTGCTTTATTCTAATAGTCATAGACCAAGTTTGAAGTCATTTCATTTTAATAAATAGGGTTTTACTTTTTGTATGTATTCTATGCATCAAATTTACACCCATAGGTTATCAACATATCCTCTTAGACAGTCTCAGTTTTGCATTTAGAATAATCAATCACATAGTCAACCATAATGTAGCCATAGTAAATAGATGAGGCCATAGTGCACTCTCATCCACCTAGCATGGACCTATCCACATACATCATAACCTTATTTTTCACTGATACAATTCAAAATTATTTTTATCCAATTCTAATCATAAATATGCCTACATAGTCAACATAATAATATCCAAGCTAGGTTTGTGCATGTCATTATTTAATACTATTTATATCTCATTTTAAATTATATAATTTATTTTATTTCAAATATAATATATGTATACTATGTAATCTAAATCAGTATATCATATTTTAATGTTTATATAATTTCATTAGTAAATAAAAACTAAACATATAATTTTTTTGGTGAATCCAATGTGAATTTTATTTGAAATTACTTGATGTGTACTTGATTTTGTCATAGGATTTCATTAAAAATTTTCAAAAATTATGACATTGAAATAAAATAAAATTTGACCTTGGATATAAATCTGACACCAAGAATCAATCATCTTCAACCTTGGATTTAATTTGACATTAAATAAATTTTTTTGTGACCTTGTATAATATCTAAAATTGAAGTATTTTATTTCAACCTTGAGTTGAAATAAGTTTATTGATATCTATATATAAAAATAGTGACTTTTATTCTTTTTATTTTATATTTTCTTGTTTCTTGATTTTATCAATTATGTTATGACATTTTTAATAATGGTTAGTGATTATTATTATAGGATAAGAGGTGATCTATCTTACAAACATTTTGATGTGAGGGGTATTTCCCCAATACTTAAGCCATTTTACAATACTATAAATAAAGTTTAGTTTCCCCATACCTCATGATATATTAAAATCTCCTAGGATCCCTTTTTTATACCATAGGAAATATATTTTATTTATTTGTTTATTTATGGTGCACCTGAGAGGATCATATCACTAAAGAATTTTCTCTCACCATACCCTCAAATATGGGATCATGGGACTTTACCTTTATACTTATTGCTCTGAAACATTAGGGTTTTACTACTATATGAATGAGAAATTATATTTTAAATCCCACTCAATCATTCGAACCCTTTCCTAGATCACCTATTATTCCTTCATTTTTTCTTGTATTGTATTTATATTGTATTGTATGTATCCAATGTGTAGTGATAGATTAAATGGTATTCCTTTTTCATATATGTAACTTCCTTTGGTCTCTTTTATAATAGAAAATCGTTATGTTTTTTCTCAAAATAACAATGTTTTATTTAAATTTATTGTTCTAATTAATTTTAAATTCCTACTAATTTTAATACTAAAAATAATGAAGAGGACCATGGTGTACATAATTAACATTAAAATCATATCAATCCATAAGAGATTAATTGAAAAGATCAAAATCAAGTGCAAGAATTATCTAAATTTCATTAAAGTCTTCAAGATAACCCCCAAGAGGTAAATAAGATCATTAGTATACCTAGAGCATAAAAAAATGAGCATCAAGATAAATTGGACAAATATCCATCACAATATTTGAATTTTCATGTTGTCAAATCCCATACTTTTAATGTTTCACTTATGTTATTAGATCCATTCCTATTTCTGCATCTTTAGTTACTTCCATAAGGCCATCCCTTGGTTTGGAAACACCACTTGGTTTTCAACAGGTATCCATGCCTATATCTAATCACATTATTTATACTCCTCCAATCACCTCCTAAAATGTTACACTTGAGCATATAATTCTTTTATTACAAGCTAATCCATTTCAAATTGAGAAAACTATTTCTCATACTGTACCCTCCATGAATTCATGTTCCTTGTTACATAACCATTTGACACTCAAAAATTCATCTTATCCATTACATGTTGGAATTTTATCTCTCAAACTTCCTTTATATGATGTAAAAAGTGATCCTAAATAATATTTACATGCATTCCATGCAGCTTGTCTAGACTATGTAGATAATGACAAATTGTTGACAAATCATTTTTCAAGAAATAGTATATAATATGTTATTATATTATTTTATCATCTTCCTCTTCAATAAATAAAGGATTTCAATCCATTGAAAAAATATATTTTAACACATTTTTATATGAACACTAGTGAAAAGTTATCATATGCTCAAATTATAAAGAATAAATAAGGGTCTAATGAAACAATCAATGAATATGTTCTAAGATATAAGACTATGCTAGAAAAAATTACAAATCAAATGGATGATAATGAGGTCCAATATATCTTCTCTCAATTTTTTTAATCTCTATTTATAGATTTAATTATGTTTGATAAGTTCAACTCTTTTGTAAACTATGCCATACAGTCAAAGAGAATGAGTTCAAATTAATTACTTTGAACAAGTTCAAGTATACTTTAAATGTTCCTTCTACTTCAAATGTTAAATCTCAAATCTAGTCAAAATTTAAGATCAAATATAATTAAATTAATAATAAATCTAAGGTTACAATTAATGCTATCTCACAACTAACATAAATTCTTCAATTACAAGCTGCACTGAGGAGGAAATTCTTAAGGTTACTATCACCTCCTCATGTATTGTTGTAAAAGTTACTTGAAATTAATCTCATTTATCTTCCTCCACCAATGTAATTATACATGTTTAAACAAAAATATATAAATTTTGATAGCAATGCATATTATGACTATCATCAATGCATTATAAATTCCATAAATCAATGTTTAAAGCTCAAAAATAAGATTTAAGATCTCATTGATAATAATATTATTAATATTGATACACCTACTGAAGAGGCTAAGTCATAAGCAAGTGATAACTAAAATCTCAAAAATTATAAATATCCATTTCCAAATCATGAAGCAACATATAACAAAGATAACTATGATTTACATTATACATTTAATGTTCATTCTCCTCATTCTACATATGGCCATCCACTTGATAGCATCATTGGTACAATTAAAACCAAAAAATCATCACATCATATAATCAGATTTGATGATAATGGAGTTATTGGTGATGATTCAGATATGTATGCACTCTTTATTATATAATATGTTGATAATAAATCCATAAATAGTGTTATGATAGATAATGGATCAAGTGAAAATGTGTGCACCATAACACTCCTCTAATGTATTAGTTATACACACCAATATTTACAAGATGCTTCTATAATTTTCAAAGAATTTTATGGTCATACACATGATACTCTTAAGCATATAGTACTACATTTACAAGTGGGGATCCTCAATGTATTCAATATATTTTTAGTTCTACCAAGCACAAGTGTTTTTGATATGCTATTAAGATGATTTTGATTACAAAATATTAGATAAATACTTTCTACAGTGCATAAATGTCTCAAATAAATTAATTGTAATCAAGCAGTTTAAATTATGGGAATCCAATATGAATATCATTTATAACCAATGATATTTACTCCTCATACAGAATAGTTGGTTGGCACATACATTGAGAAACATGGTAATGAAATAGTCTACAAAATTATTCAAGAGTATGATCTAGATATTCAAGAGCATATTACAGAATTAGTTTCCCCATATTTTTATGATCATAATTGAGTTATATGTGAACATATTATAGAATTAGTTTATCCATTTGTTTATGAGCATGATACAATTATACCTAGGCATAATACATTCTCCTAAGAATAAAGTGGTACATAAAAAGAGGTATTCATCTCCTAATAGCCCATAACTTATTCAAATATCTTCACCATATGTTATTTAGAGCGTTTCACCATAGGTAAAATAAGTTACATCTTCCCTTATTACACATGTTGATGAAATTTTGCATGGTTATATGCATAGTGATTCAAATTATTTTATTATAACATATGATTCTTATTCAAATTCTATAGTATCTACAGTTGGAACTTCCTATTCATAAGAATTCATTCCTTCATATCACACCTTGGTATATGCATACACACCTCCCACTACAAATATAATTTGTTATCTAATTGATTTTTTATTTATCCATAACTTATTTGATTTTACTTCATTGCTTCTTCTTATATCTTGTATCCAATTATTCTTTTATCTCTTGGATTTATTTTTCAATTTGGGAACTTTCCCTCTTAAATTTTAAAAATAATTAGAAAAATAAAAAGCACCTATCTTATATTAATTTCAAGGAACATTCTTTATAATAAAACATTTGATTACTATTGCATATCTATCAAGATATGGATTTCATTACATTTACATGATCACGCCTAATTACTTCATGACCACACACACATTTTCTCATTTGGGGCATGCACATTATTATCTTTATATATCATTCATGCTACATTGAAAAATAATTCTTTACACATACATTTGAGGAACATTATTTGCCTTTCTCCTTGCCATACTATGATTTATCACCTTCTTGCCAATTGTTCGAATCCTTCCCATTTATTCTCAGTTTGAATACTTGATTTTTAGCACTTTTTAAGTATTTTCAGTTCAAATAATTCAAATATTGATTTTCATTTTTATTTTTATTTTTTCCATATATTTCAAAAATTAAAAAATAATATATATATTTTCAAAAATTAAAAAATAATATATATATTTTCAAAAATTAAAAAATAGGACCTACAATCTATTATATTTATAGATTACATTGTTACATATGTTATCTATTTCATGTTTAGTAAATCACATATTTCATTTATATTTCAATACACAATTATTTTTATGAGGTATATGAGTGTGATATATGACATATTATTATATGTTTTTTTATATCAAGCTTTCATTTTACCCAAAAAGCTTGTTAATCTAGGGGCATCTCTTCATTATACATTAACACTTTCATAGGTTGTATCTATCCATAAATTATCTACAATGTTGAGCTACATATAATAAAAATGTTTTTTTAATCACCCATTCTTTACATTTTGTTAAATGGATATGTTATTTATGAACAATGAAATTAATACAAATTATGCAACATTTTATGACACTAACTATATGTTCATTACTTGTTACTATGGTACCATGATCCATATCATGCATTTATTTTATTTTAACTCTTGTGTCATGATACATATCATGCATATGTTGATTATGTGCTTCAATGATGTATCTAATTAACACATGTTTCATATGAAATTAAACTTTATATTTAATACTATTATGCTATAAATTTTAAATATTCATATACCACTACATGATTACATATTTCACATATTATATAGTTATTTTTTGCTATTAGCGACTTTTAGGCTACGTCCTCATATCAAAATGGGGAATCATAATGAACTTTTCATGAGAAAAACATTTATATTTATGATAATATACATTTTTTATAATGACAACATGATTTAAAAATTTTAAATAATGGGGGTATGTGACATGCATGTTCACTCATTCCTATATTTAATTCAATACATATTCACATATACTTGATGTATATGCATGGGCATGTGGAAAAATAAACCAATTTTAAGTTTCAAAAATTTTAAATTCAATTTGTATTCTACATCAATTAAGTATAGATAGAGTGAAAATGATATTCATTCATATTCATGTTTCTACATGGGAAATTCAAATTTCACTTTTTCAAATCTCAAGAGTTTCAAAAGTATAAAAGTTTCAATAGAATATAAATCCATCTACAGTGGTATGATTCATTTCATTTTTAAATTGATCCATGTTATAGTCTAGTGGTACTCAATATCAATGGTTTTAATTTTTCTATTGTAGTAACTTATATTTTTTGGTTTCATTGTAGCAAGCCACATTTTGTGGTTCCACCCCTTCAATTAATTTACAAAGTTCTCTACACATTTAGATGAGAGTTGGAGAATAAAATATTTTCAGCTCAAGGGATTTTACTAATTTTAAAATTGAGACTTGATCACTCTTAATTCATCATAGATTCAACATTTCTCCAAATACCTCAATAAGGGGCACACACATTTCTCTAATTTCAAGTTATAGAGAAACTATATTCCATACTATTTTAAGTGTATTATTTCCTTGCTCTATTTTCCATTTTTATTTTTCAACTTTGGAATTTTAAACTTTCAAATATAAACTAATTTAAGTGGCATTATTATTAGTTTTGCATCATGGAATTTTTCACAATAAAACTTATTATAAAAATACAAAGTGTGTATACACACTTAGGTTTGTATCTCTTTTACTCTAGTAATTTCACTTCATTGCATAACTACAATAAATGAGAAGGGGGGGGGGAGAGAGGGGTAAATGTAGACACTCAAATTTAATCATTAAGTGATTGAAAATGTTTAATCTTGACATGCTTATCTTGATTGACCTCTTAAACATTATGCTAACTTGAAATATATATGAGAGTCTTCATTATCCATAATTTACTATCTTGAAATTAATTAAAACATCATTCAAGCACATTTTTATATTTATATAGTCATGTTTGTCAAATCCTAAAAAGTCTTTTTCATTTAGGGACAAGACTACACTAGGCAAACATCGTTATAACCTAACCATGTCCACTAGTGCAATCTTGTCCCCCACGCTCTGATGATAACTTTTCAAATTTGAGATGTTTCATATTAACTCTCCCACACTATTATCAAGGTTGATTAATATAAATATTATTCTATATAAATACATAAATGACTCTCAAAGCATCATCTAGAAATCACTTGGAAATCCTACTACACATTGAGCAAAATAAAGCCAATCCTATCAATTCACAAGCCAAGTCTAAAGTCATTTTATTGAAAAATACAAGGTTTTAATTTTTTAGGTATTATAATAGTCACAAGCCAAGTCTAAAGTCATTTTATTGAAAAATATAAGGTTTTAATTTTTTTATATATTTCATGAATAAAAGCTACACCCACAATCCTGTTAGACACCTGCAAATGCTCACATAGAAAGATAAATAACATATTTAAATAAGATGTGGCTACAATCAATAGACAAAGTTGCAACATAACCCCACCCACCTAGCGTAGCCCTATCCATATACATAACAGAATCCTATTTTCATATGTGACATAATTGATATTTATTTTTAACTATTTTAACATCATACATCTATTTACATAGTCAACATAAATCAGATCCAATCTAAGTTTATGGATTTCATTATTTATTACTATTTCTATCTCATTTCAAATATGTTTACTTTTTATTTACCAATGAAATTTTATATATATATATATATATGTGTATATATATATATATATAATTTCATTGGTAAATAAAAAGTAAACATATAAACACTAGGGTACTTATCATGATACTATTTTTTTTAAGTCTAAGACTATGTGCATGTGGAAGAAATGACTAACATTTGATTAATTGTCACTCAGATCTATAATTTGACTATCTATACCTACATAAATGAATATGGTAGTAGTTATATTCTTGTGGTATCCATATCCATCTAATATATACTATACATTTCCTTATCATCTATGTCAGATTATTTCATCATGGATCACTATGCCTACTTGTAAATTATTATTTAGTGTAATATCAAAAGTTTTTTGCTTTGTGTAATTCTATAATTTTATCTCCTTCACCTTGAAACCCTAGATTCATATTCAAAACTATGTTTACTTGAAAAGTTAAATGGAAAATATATGTTGAGTTGAACCCAAAAACCCATTTTTGAGTGGTTAGTTATTGCCTACATTTCTAATAATATAAAGAGGGATTAAAATATATAGAGTTTTCCCAATTAGGTGTATGTGTGAAATAGTTCTTATTTAGTGTGGATAAAACATGTGATCTAGCTTTCAAGACTTGATAATAGTAAAACTTGACTTAGATTGTATAATGGAATTAACCAAGATTGCTTAGAATAATGTTAAAAAATATAAATCAAAAGAATGCAAAATGAATTAATATTACCTCAAGAGTGAATCAAAACATAAAATATGAGATGAGAGTTGATAAATAGGAAAACTATCATACAGATAAAACCCCACACTAGTATTGAAATTTTCAAAAAAAAAATCTAATTATAATATCATGAAAAAGCTAGGACAAGAATGGTCTTAGGCCAAGAGAGTATCAAGTATGAAAGAGCAAGACAAATCAATAAGAATGTTGTGAGAGTGTTGAAAAAAAGAAAATGATAGATCTTTATAAAAAATTAAGAGAGAAAAAGAGTTACAATTATAAGCTCCATAATATGTGTCATGTGTCCCTAATTTTTTTTCAAGTGGAGAGGATGTGTGTGCCATGTGGGGGAAAAGAGTTATATACAAGTAAATCCAAATCCAGAAAGTGGACTAGAGAGGTGAATAACATCTCAAAAGGATAGAATAAAGTGCATTTATAAATATAATAAATGTATACATACTTAAGATTTATGATAAGCCTATAAACCTATAGAAAGGACCCATATTAAGGTTAATTCTTCAACACTTCCCCTTAAGTTTAAATTTAGGGTTATAAAAGTGGAGAAAACCTTTTAAAAATAAATAAGGGAGTTAAAATTATAAAACTCTCTCCTTAATAGAAACTTCCTTCAATAAGAATTAAAATAATTTAGAGAATAAAAAAGAGAATGCATGCTAAAAGTTACAAAGAAGAAAGTGTGATCACCAATAATGTCTAAGAATTCTCTTCGAATAATGTGATCAATTTGCAATGGAACAAAGACCAAGAAAAAGGATTAACGATCCACAAAACCTGCAAGACA
The DNA here is from genome assembly GCA_037957365.1 of Torreya grandis. Taxonomy (NCBI): domain Eukaryota; kingdom Viridiplantae; phylum Streptophyta; class Pinopsida; order Cupressales; family Taxaceae; genus Torreya; species Torreya grandis. The sequence continues at coordinate 3,872,820 of JARHVA010000733.1, forward strand.
AACATGTTAACATTGATATTTTAAGTTAAGTAACCAATATGCTAAAAATATAATCTATATACATAATGTAATAAAATTAGATGTAAAAAAAAAAGAGTAAAGATAACTTCCATCATAATGTGCATAAACCTTCATGAAAAGAAGATAGTTAAAATAATCAAAGCATATATCCTACGTAATAGAAAAAAAGGAATGCATGAAATGATTAAATTTATGAAAATGGAGACAAAGATGTGTCACTTGAAAAATATATTCTATGGAAATCACTAGAAGAATTATCGCAAGAAGACATATCAAAGTCTCTAAAAGATTCAATTTTTTCAAGAATCCAAATAGTTTTACTCTTAGAGGTAAGAGATTTAGTTGTTTTACAATAATATAAAGTGTAGTGTGTGGATTTACCACAAGATTTACATAGATGTAATTTTTAACATTTAGATATATAATGTTCATATTTTTTATAATGCACATAAGGTTTAGCAATTGTAACCAAAAAATGAACATTAGAAGAAGTATAATCAAAATAAGTTACATTATAAGTCCTTTTATATAGAGAATAATAAGATGTCAAATTTTCACTATAAGCATTTAAAGTATTATAGTCAAGATATTTAAAATTTATATTTTATTTAGGCAAAATAGGTTTGAAAATACCTTCTTCACACTTATCAAGCACACCATCCAAATAACCCATACTATGCATGATTTTTAAGCCAAGGTTGGTAGAAGAAGTGTTCAAAGAAGTTTTAGGTGTTTGAGAAGTATAAAGAGTTTAAACATTAGAGCCATTAACATGGATAAAAGATTTAAATTGAGTATTTAATGCATCAATATAAGATTACATAGACACCATTTTCTCATTAAAAGAACACTGAAAAGTATTTAAAGTCAGATTTTAACATGCAATTTGATGCATGAGAGCACTAATCTCATCATTTTAAAAATCAATTTTATGCGTCAACTTCTTAAAAGCTAAAAAATGAATAATTTAAAATCTATAGTACGTATAAATTACCTTACACAAATTTGAATTAAATTGAAAAAATGATGAAAATCACCGATTCAACATGACAAAAATGTTAATAAAATCAATTAGCTAAAAATGATTACAAGCTTAATGCAAAAAAATAAACTAATTTAAAAAATGTATACTTTTAAAACATAAAAACTTAATTACCTTAAAATTAATAAACAACTTTAAAATAAATATATAAATTCTTTTTTTTTTAAAAAAAACCTTTTAAATTTCTTTAAAAAAAAAATCTTATGGAAAAAATCCACATTGGAACTTAAACTTAAACCTCTTGATTAAAAAAATAATATTTTTTAAAGAAATGGTAATGCCACATGGTAAATAAATCATTAAGAAACAATTATATAACCCATGTAAAAAAAATGCCAAGTTCCACGTAGACTACCCATGCAAAATAAAACAAAATGTTTTGATTTAGGTTTATCATTTTACTTTTGAAAAAAAACTTTTTAAGTTTCAGATTTAAAAGAGAGATAAAACAAATTGGATGGACACCAATTATTTTTTTTAACAGTTTTGAAAAAGAAAATCCTAAAGCATATAAAGGGTAAAATCCAAGTCAAAGCACCACATAATAACAAACAGTTTTTGAAAATACATTTTTTTAAAACTTTAGCGCCACATGAAAGATGTTTGGGAAAGAAAAACCTTAAATACATAGATTTACAATTGCCAAGTGTACGTTAAGTTTTCAATTTTAAAATAATGAGAATATTTTAATGTAATGTAAAAAAAAAATATTAAAAAGGAATGCACAAACTAATTCTCTAAAAGGCTTAAGTGAAATAACTGAAAAAGTGTTTTGATTTGACTAAAAGGATTTGAGTTTCGATTGTTACATTTTGCATTATAATAATAAAGTTTTGATAACTGAGTAGACTTAAATACATGTAAATTATCAAATATGCAAACAATTATACATTAAAAATATTTAGATATTAAAATAAAGACTTCACAAAATGGTAATGAAAAACTATGCCACCTACCTCTATTTGTAGATAACGTTAAAATTATCTATTTCACCAATTATAGCTAGCAAAATAAAGACACACATTAAAATATTGCACCACTTATAGCTAGCAAAAAAAATTAGGCATGAACGTAGAAATGTAGGCAAAAGATGTGCCACACCAAGGAGATATGAGAGGCAATACAACCTATAGGAAATAAGGGCTATGCTATAAATAGTCATATGAAAGAATAGTTGAAGAAAGAAATAGCAAAGACTAAAGTTCAAATGGTATTGCCTAAAATGCATATCAAGAAGAGACTTTTATGGTGCATGCATTAATGTTTTAAAAAATTGTGCATGCAAAGCTATTAACCAAAACATAGATAAAAGGGAAGGCTAATCAAAAGATTATGCAAATTAAGGAAGATTATGAGGTGAGAATAAAAAAATGTATTATCCAAGGCATAAGAGGCAATGAATAACTTCAATGTACGAGACTGCAAATAACTTAGTGCATAGAATAAAGAAAACAACACTTGGTCATAGACAAAATAAGGCAAAGAGAATGTTGAGATAATGTTATCAAATGCGTTAAAGGGATACATGTATAATATCTCTCAAATGCATTTTAGAGAACAAAATTTCAACATGAATATTTATGGGTCTACAAGGCAAACCAAAGAGAAAACTAAAAGTTGAAACAAAGTAAATAATGAACTAAGTCAAGAATAAGACACAACCAAGGTGCATGAAACAATATGCTAGGTAGAGGATATAATCTAAAGGTGAATAAAAACCACATATTTTCTAAAGTGGATAATGTAATTCCTTAAACAAAAAGGAAATTGGTTCAAATAGAAATGGATAACAATAAAAACACAACATAGATAGAGGAATATTTGTTTGGTTAATCAACCACCATATTAAAGTGTTAACCACACATAATCCTACATTGAAAAAAATGTTAGAATCTCATAAAAAAATGTTTGAACCTAGATTTAGAGCCTACAAAGGTGTTAAAACAATGAAAATATTGGGAAAAATAGAAAGTTGTAAGAAAAACTCTCTTTTTCACCTTCAAACTTGAAAATAATGCTTAAAGATCAATGTTAAACAACCATAATACTCTGATACCATATTAATAAATTAATCAAGAAAACTTAGACTAATGTTGAAAATCATAAAGTAAAAGAATGAAAAATGGAGTAATATTACCTCAAGATTGAATCAAACCATAAAATATGAGATGAGAGTTGACAAGTGGAGAAACTATTATACAGAGTAAAACCCCACACTAGTATTGAAAGCATGCAACAAAAATCTCCAATTACAATATAATGAAAATGTTAAGATAGGAACAGCCTTAAGCCAAGAGAGTATCAATGATGCAAGAACAAGACTAGATCAACAAGAATGTTGTGAGAGTGTTGTAGCAAGTGTTGAAGAAAGGGAAAGGAGAGATTTTTATAAAGAACTAAAAGAGAAAAGGAGTTATAAATTCAAGCTCTAACATGTGTGTTATATCCATGGTCCTCTTTCAATTGGGTAGGATGTATGTGTCATGTGGGGGGAGAGGATTTACATGCAATTAACTAAAAATCCAAGTAGACTAGAGAGGTGAGTGACATCTCAAAATGCTAGAATAAAGTGCATTTTAAAATATAATAAATTAACACACACATAATACTTATGATAATCCTATAAACCTATAGTAAGGACCCAAATTAAGGTTAATTATCCAATAGCTTGAGGGTTCTTCAATCTTGGCTAGGGCCCACTCTTTGTGACTGATTTTTTATTTGAATTCTTTAAGGATATTCCTCTTAATGTGAATATGAATAATATATATGATTTTGATAAGTGATAGATAGGAGTAGGATTAGGCCTAATGTATTTTAATTGGTTATAATTTACATAAATTCTCATGCCAACAACATGAAAATATTATGGGTTGACCCACAAGCTTGATTTGAGTTTGGAAAGTGGATATTAAAGAGTGCATGTATAGGTTTGGTATAGCTGGATGAATATATAGCCAAAGCCATTTGAGTATGAACAAAGACATTTGGGGGACATAAATATTAATTTAATGATCAAAAGACAACCTGATTAAGATAATACGTATATTAGGCACAAACTAGGGAATACCTATAGGCAATTGATATGAAATCAATAATACCAGGCCCATAAAAGGTAATTAGATAGGGTAAAAGGGTTTAAAAGAGCCATATATGTACACACAATTTATGTAAGGTAATGATATGTTAATAATGATAATTTAAAGTGTTTAAAACTATATTTATGTGTCTATAGTAGAAAACACTAATTCATTTAGTTGGGGATGGTTAAGGTTAAATAAAATCATCCTTTATAACACCCTTTTATGAGTGAACCTAGGGTTGAAAGTGGATCTAGGGTTCCAAGGTGAAGGAAGATGAAACTAAACATCTACATAGTTTGAGCCTTTGATATTTCACATAATACCTATCCATAGGTAGGTGCAAAAATCCATGGTAAAATAATTTGGAACTTCTCATAGGGATATATCTATAAGACCCCATATGTATACAGTTACCATAAAAATCCAATAATTATTAGATTTGCGTTAGGAGGATTAGATAGTCAGTTTCAAGATCCAAGCAACCATAGTCCCATTTTAGTTCACTACTAAAGACTATACACTAACACAGACCAGAACAAAATTGAAACAAACTAAGTATCCTATCAGTTTAGTCATTTTCTATTTATAGAAAGTGAAAAAAATGAATCTTAATCTACCTTTTACATTAATAATTGTTTAATTTAGACATACTTTATATAATTTTAATTAGTCTCAAGTTTTATAATTTTTAGACCACTAAATCCAAAATAAGATAAAATACTAACTATTAAAGCATAAAAAGAGAGATAAAATCATAAGGGTTTTTTCCAAAACCACTTTTATAGTTGAAACCCCTTGGAGGCACTCTTTCATTATTATGTTACATGTATCAATAAAAAAGTCAAAAAAATAACCAAATAATAACCAACCAAACATCACAAACCATAACCCACTATAAGCCCACATTGAATCACAAGGGGTGTCTCCATGAGTAGTTTATAGGCTGAAACCATGTGGAGAACCCTTGGATATACTTATTTCATAGGAATTAATTAAGTATAATCATAAACATAAAGTACCATAAGATTTTGATGACCAAAATTAAGAAATTTAGTAAATGTAAGAAAAAATAGTTTTGAGATTCTTTGCCACATGTTGGCAAAAGAATTTCACCATTGTTGGTTGTCAAAGACATGATATTGTTAAAGGTTTCATTTAACTACCTTTCGTGTATTTATCTGATAGCTTCTTCATGTTGATGAAAAACTTTACTCTACTCAAGAAAATTAAGTAACTTCACAATATCTTCCAACACAATAATTTTGACCTTCACCTTCAAGTTGTTATATTTATTTTCTGGTTTTATAATTAATCATTCTAGTTTTGATAAATTAGCTCACATTTTGGTCAAAAGGTCATCTATTTTTTTTATTTTTCATTACTCAATATTGTAAAGTGGCATGAAACTTATCAAAATATTCTTTAACTTGAATATTTTGTTCAATCAATTTAGGTACCCTTTTCTTAAAAATAGTTTCCTAATTGAGATACTAATTTTCTTATTCCACATCTTGAATTAGCATAATAATAGTTTACACTTTATAATCTTCTTGAATTATAAATTCCATTACTTGTCCTTGTTTAAGTGAATTTAGCATGCTCATGATTTTATAAAAAATATCTTAAATTTAGCATCAATTTCAAAAAAAATCTTAACAATTATCCAAAACCTCTATTACAAACTTTAATTTATGCTCTCATCACCTTTTAATCTATACACCAATTCCTTTATATTTTGAGGCTCTCTAACTATATTATCAGATTGAATGTGCACATGCTAAACACCCACACTTAATACAAGGTCTTTCTCCTCTTCCATGCAAATAACCATATCCTTATGCATTCCCCCCACCTCAATGTCCATGACAACATTTTCAAACTTTTTCTCCTTAGGATCTTCTTTAATTATAGCCAACTCTAGTTTTCATTGACACAATTTTATTATATCCATGGTTTTCAAGCTTTGTGTGCGGATGTTCTCATTATGTGAATCCTTAAACATAGAAAATATGTTGACATTGAAATTATGGTGTTTATTTTATTTTAATTTATGGTTTACACTAGTTATGTCATCAATATCACTTTCTTCATCATCATATTTTGTAAGTATCAATCTCATTTGATTTATCAAACTAGGCCTTGCATCACTTTTCATACTTATACATTCAGGTGTCTCTTTCAAGAATTTGGTGTATTTGGATTTTTATTTTCTATAATATAATTAAACCCAATATTAATTTCTCATTTTAAGTGCACACAATGTATACAATATTGGTGTATATCTCCCCCTTTCAAACCCATGTGAAAAAAATTCAATAAGAATTTGTAGATGTTTTCTACACTTGATCAATTTCTTCCCTAATTTGCTGAAACATAAAAAAATCCAAAATATAAAACTTTCCATGCATGATACCATTTGTATACTGAACCTTACATAATGAAAATTTGTAATTTATCTATAAATAGACCAGCCTAGAAAGAAAAAAATCAACACATGACCTATAATCCTCATGTTTAATGGTTGGTATAAAGTTATCTTTATATAATAATTTTATCCTTTTCTTAGAAACCTTTTTCCCATTATTTGGTAAATCAAACAATGTATTTAATAAATTAGTAGAAATATTCATGTGCTTACTTGATAAAATGACATATCCTTTTCCAATGTTGAATTTATCCACCTGCTACATCAATGAATTTGATTCCAAAGATATCATATGCATGTTGATAAGATTATATACTTTCATTTGTTTGATTAATTGAAATATCCTAGTAGTTGGAAACTTAATATGAAAATAAATAATTTTATACCAGTCCTTCCATGTCCATTTTAAGGTTTTCATGGAGATGTCACCATTTTAGATAGACCTGCATCATGCTAAATTTATATATAAGTCACAATCATTTCTATATTTTTAAAATGGGTTGGAAATGAAGAGAAAACAAATGTGAGAAATAAATAGAGTTTAAGATTGGTTTGAGCATGATTTTTAGTTGAATAAGCAACATATAAGCTTGTAAATAAGTGGGGTGTGAGTGGAAAACACTTAAATAATTCATAAAATCTTTGTCACTCTATTAGTTGACATATTTTAATGTCATTAATGAACCATTAATGTGAAAGGTAGCTGACTAGAATTTAATATCTTCCAATTCCTCATGGTGAATAATTTCAAATAAACTTAGTCAAATTTCAATTTCTAGTGCATTTCAATGTCATTAATGAACCATTATTATGAAAGGTAGATGACTATAAATCAATATTTATTGATTAGTGTTGGTTAATAACATCAATATGGATGCATGAAAGTGGCATAAAATTACATATGTTTCCAATGTCAAGCACCATAAATAATATGTTGACATCGGTCATCAATCCTCAATTGCTAATCAAAGATGGAATAGAGGTGGCATTGAGACACAAGATAAAAATGGATATATTTACATACTATAACATGACTATCACATACTCCCGATTAATATAAATGTGACCTAAACACTTGGAATTGTTAAGGAGGTGGAAGATAACACCATATGAGACTGTTAATCATCACCTACCAATGATGATAATCTTTTGATTGACATTGTCAAATATTATTCTTTGGTTAGTACGTGAAAACTAAATTACATATAGTATTGATGTGGTTATTACCAAACAACACCCAAACATGAACTAAACATACTTCACTATGTCTCTACTAGAAGGGATAGGGGAGAGATGGAGTAAAGGGGTCCAAAATAGGTGAATTTATCTTTTTATTTGTATTAACAAACACTTTTTACTAATAATATACAAGATAGAGCTTAAGACATGAAAGATTATATATTATAGGTATGAACAATACAAGAATCTAACCTCAAATTGAAATTTCATTAAAATAATTGAATAAAAATGTTGAAATACATATTCAAATATCTTGTTTTGTACTATCTCAAATACTCCATGTAGATCCTCTAAATATTTGGTGTTGAACCCTAATGTTAATGGGATTTTGGAAACCCTAGTGTTAAGTGCAGTCCATGTAGATTCATTGATAATAAATATTTAGGGATTTTTTAAGCCTTGGTGCTAAGGGAAAATTTTAAACCCTCATCTCAAACTCATAGAAATTGGCCATGCCAAATCTTAATCTACCAAATAAAGATATTATCTACACATTCCCCTTTACTATGCATTATGATCATCTCACACTTTATAATTTAATATTTCATATATTATTTTCATACTTACAAAATATGTTGAAAATATTGTGTGTTTGTATGTGTGTGGTTGGGTGGGTGGGTGGAGGGGTAAGGGGGGATGGAAGATTTGGGTAAAATGAGATTATTATATGTGGAAAAATCCTAGCATGTTTAAGGTGAGAGATGACACTATATAATTTTACTTTAGCATAATATTATTTTTACCTACCCTATATAATAGTATTTGAAAAACAATCCTAACCCATAAATACACACCATAATATTGAGGGTGATTTTATAAATTAATAAACCCCCAATATGCATGCACACAATATTTTACTACTACCTTTGTGAATCCCTCTGCATGCCATCTTATTTTTAAAATTAATCTCTTATCCTCATCTCATCTTATGATTTAGACCCAATCTAAATTAAGTACACTTTCATTTCCCCTTCCCCTCTTCTTAGTTCCTTACCATTAGATGTTGACATGGATGTCCATAGTTATAGACAATATTTATAGGATTATATAGCATCTCAATCTTATACACTTACCAAAATCAGACCTTGGTTGTTACTCTTAATTATAAACTTTTCTCACTTTTATAATTCTTACATCTACTCTATATTATGCCCCTTGGCCTATCTCTTGGTCTGACTATGATTCACATGGATGAACCCTAAGACCAAACGTGTGAGGGACAATCAAGTTTTTGTTATTTAGAGTGAATGGGAAAAGTTAATTAAAAAATAAACAAATAAAACATTAAATGGAGCATAAGTATTACTTGTAGGAAATGTAACTTCTATTCATTAATAGAGAATAGGGAAAACTAGTATAATGTGCTTGTTGATAAGTTTGACCTTCCAAGTCAAACTATCACCCCTATAATTTGAGACTTTGATTGTCATCATTATTTACCATATGGGTCACTATTTTGGTCTTGTAATGTCCTTTGAGTGGTCATTGGAAATCTTGATTAGCATATTTTAAGGTAGATTTGATAGATTCATGGTTTTATTCATCATGTCTAAGTCAATCCATGCCCTATTTTAGTGAGTTTCAAGTGATGAAAGGAATATAGGGTGTATTTATAGGTCTCATGGAATGTTTAAATGTCATTTCATGCTTCAAAAATGATCAAATAGGTTGGTGATATTCTTGGCTAAAATCATAACCCAACTATGTTGTATTTTGGATCTTTTTAAGGATTTCAGAGAAGTTTTTGCAAGGTAATAGAATTAAATTATTAGGAGAAGGTTGAAACACATCATGATAAATATTTTTAGACATTAAAAGGTATTATGAACACCTTTTTTAGTATTTTTTTATCAGGTTTCTTAAGTGATTATGGCATTTTTAGTGCTAAAAAGGGTTCTTTTAAAGCTATTTGTACAAGTTTTCAAGGTGAAATTGACTTTCAATCATATTAAAAATTTAATTTATCCTAATAAAGGTCAAATACATGTTTTTTAGGAAGTTCTAGATGTTAAAATGAATAAAATCCATTCATCTCTCATATTAGCTTCTTTGGCAGCTCAAAGAAGTTCAATGGTTTTTGATTAGTATGACTAGGAGAGATAGGGTTGGGTCAAAATATCTTGGGAAATGATATGAAAACTAATGAAATTAAATTTTTTTATTTTTTAAAATATTAATTACCACATATTTATGAACAATCATTAAGAGTGTAAGGGGGTCACAATGTCTTATTCATCTAGACAGTGTCCAGGTTTGCCTTTGTTTCTCCACTTCAAAACTTGATGGAGGAAAATGGTTATGATGGGATGATTTAAAGGTAAAATAATAACTCTTAATTGTTTTAATCATCAATTAAATTATCCTAATAATTTTATTTTATAATAAAACTTGTTGCCTATATTGTTTGGTGAATGTGGAACAGCTAGGAAGCATGCAAAAGGTTTGGTAACTGAATGTCTTCATATTCAAGGGATATCAAATTTGTATTTCAGTCATGATACACATATTAAATTAAAACAAATCATATACCTCCACATTTAAGGATGTATTCCTTGAGATAGCCTATAGTGAGATGGTGTTTTAGCAAGGTGCATTCACAAAACATGAGTTCTTGATGTAAAAAGATATTAAGGAGGTTAGAAAGTGATCTTAGAAGGCACCTAAATAGAGATAAATATTTTTTAATATAAATTAAATATTTCACATGACATTTAAGATACCATTCTCTCTTAATACTCAAGATATCACTCATAGGTCTAATGGTATGAACTTTTCCCCGTAGACTTCAAAGAATAAGGTAAAGTCAATATGAAAAATAGCAATGAACAAAGGGGTCATGAAGATAATGAATGTTTGGTTAAAGAGAATAAAGTGGTTTTTAAATACAATCTAATAATATTAAATGTGAATAATGGTACTTATGAGAACAAAATACCATAGTAGGCCTTATATGTTGAAATGCCATAATTCAAGCCTATTACATGTAGAAGAGAGAAAGGGACATGTTGATGATGTATAATGGGATGTTGAGAAACTTGTGTTAGTAACTTTTAAGAATAATAATGATGAGTGAGATATATATGATCACCAAACATGCCAATAAAGTAAAGAGTGTAGATTATAACAAGGTTGTAGATAATAACATAGCCTATTATGAGGTCATTATGAGGTAGGGTAGGTTGTTTAAATGATATTATGAGCTACAACATTGTATTCAATATGAATATTTTATATTTACTATATATTTTTAAATTTATATCACCTCTATAATATCCTTCTTGGTTAATTCAATAAGTAATCCTTTGAATGAGAATATGCAGTCATGGATGTAAGATTTTCAAGCATTGAGAATGTACATAGTTGTTTTGAATCATGATCTTGTGTCCTCTCTCTTGTTACCAAGGTTATATAAATTTTTTTTAACATATAATAATTCACACACATTAATTAATTTTTCCTTCAAATAGATTGTGTAAATCCAAATGGACTATGTGCACCTAAGAAAGAACTATGAGGGTGTCAAATGCATATTCAAGGTTATCTAAGCCTATTAGAGGGATGCAAATATGATAATATTTAAAAACTCTTGAAAACATGGTAAAATATTCCAAAAATTTATTAATAAGGTTAAAATATGAAGAAACATCATTAATATGAAGGTAATGACCATATAATCACCTACAACCATACTATGAACTATGATGACATCATCAGGCCTATTAAAAGCATGAGAATATATGTGTGCATTAAAGTGAGATATAAAGTGAGTATATGAGTGAATAAATTAATTTATGGTTTATGATAAATAATGAGTATTAGTGGAGGTTGAATCAAATTCACCTTTAAAAATATAGTCACATATAATCTTGTGGGTAAAAATGAAGGAAAGTTACATGTCAAGTAGTCCCTGAGTTTCATTCAGGTGGTTTGGGATATGTGTAATGTAACAAAGGTTTTATAATTTATTTTAAATACATTTTTAATTATTTTAATAGATACTAAATCTAATCCAAATATTCATCCTCATACCAACTGATGAGATTATGAGGCAGGGCCCAGAATTCCCTGAAGGTGTATGTGAGAGATTAATATTAGTTTTTCAAAGCTTGACATTGATTTCAGAGGTTATATAATTTAATGAGGCCATGAAATATATCTAAAAATTTATTCAAGTATAATTTAAATGTTAATAAATTAAATATATATATATATATATATATATATATATATTATATATATAAGAAAGAGGGTTGAACATAAAAAAAATATCATAGGCCTTAACAAACATACACAAACTTGTATGTTTTTTTATGGAAGTGTCATTTTAGTAGAGGGATGAAACCATGAGTATGATTAAGGTGTGTAAAATTCTAAGAGGATTATGTATTTAAACATTAAAAATTTAATTTGACCACTAAAGTGATAAAATACTAGTACAAAAGGATCATTTCAAAGTTATAGTCAAGAAGGGCCTAGTATGCACCTACAACTAAGGGCATTCTTGGATTAATAAGGTAGAAAGGGCATAAATTTTGTTTAAATAATGATTTTAGATAGTTATATAAATAAAATATATTTAATAATAATACTAATATGTGCTTGGAATCAATTTCAAGATAAGAAAACCTCACTCTAAGAAGTACTCTCAAGTTTGGTAAGTACTAGACCATCAAGATGAAGACACACAAACTACACACAAAACATAATGAAAGTGTGAAAATTTTGTTTTAAATTTTGAATATGAATTTTATATATGATTTAAATGATAATACATAAGTTTTATTATATGATTTACATCCTTGGTAAAGTAAAAGGAGGTCAAAATAAGACCATTAGGGTCAAAACGACCAATTTGTTCACAAACCCCCATATCATCTAATTAGGTTGAAGAGATTTATGTGGACATTATTTAACATTAAGATAATTGAGAAAAATAATATAGGTTATATCATATCTTCATATATTTTGGAATGCATTATTGAATTTTTGAGGCCTAAAAATACCTTTCTCGATCTTCATATACAGTCTGCCACGCCTAAGGAACATTTTATTTTTATTGGATTTTTAAGGAGAAATTTCATGGTACCTAAATATAATAATTATTTTAATATAAATTTTATACTCATGATTTTTGGAATTGGTTCAAGGATTAAGGCCTTAAATTTTATGAATTATTGTTAAGATAATAAATAGGTCACAGGGTGTCAGGAGATTAAAAGATGACTTGATTGAGGAAATTGATTTTTTAAGTGATAAAAATGGAATAATTAAACTAAAAAATGAAATTTATCACCTATAAATGTCTAATTATCATCTTATCATGGCACTTGATGGTACACTTGTAGGTACAAGTGTATGGAGTAGGCTAAAAAACATGGTTGTAAGTGTCTTTATGAATAAATAAGGTATGAGTTGGTATTTAAATAATGAAAATAGGTATATAAATATTTAATAAAGATTAAAAACCCTATATAAACCTATTTATGTATCATACATAAGTATATGGCTCTGAAAGTTAGCAACTTGGTCAATTTGTGAAGAAAACTCAATTTTCTAAGCCAAAAGGCCTATTGCAATCCTATAAAGTTCTTCAAAAGACCTATCCTCATAATATTTATTTGTAAAAATGTATTTATGACCTCAAAAAACCTATTTAAAACATAAAAATCTGAAAATGTCTTGAGAAACCACTTCAAAAGTCTTTTGAGCATGCACAAGCTCCTAGGTTAGCGTTTTAGCCTTTTCATGGTTCACGCATCCATGAAAGGTTCCAGACCTTAAAAATTGACATGGATAATGTTAAGGACATGGATAAAATAAATAAAATATTTCCTATAATTTTCACATGTGTGGGATGCCATTTGAGCAAAAATGTAGTTTTCTAGGCATAGAGGGTTAATGGAGGCCTAATTAGAGAGAGAAAATAAGATGATAAGTGTCATTCCACTCAGAGTTAGGTCATAAACCTTGGCATGGATATGTAAGGGGATAATATATACTCAAAATTTCTTTATTTATCTAATACCATTTGTACATTCTTCCACACAAAGAGGTTTATCTATTTGGAGGGCTATAAGGAATTGGGAGAAATGCAAGCTAAAGGTGAAAAGCCAAATCTTTTAGAGTGATTGATAGATTCAAGTAAATTTTTTAGGTCTTATATGATTCATAAATTCCATACATGGATATTAATTTATTTATTAAAGGAAAAACTAATTTTTCACCTTTCTACACCATATTTCAAAGGAAGGAGTTCAAGTTCTTGAATCATCAAATAAGTGCATAAATCTCTTCAACAAGATTCTCAAGGTGACCTCTATATTATACACCACCTAGATAGTAATAAAAAATCAGTATTTAGTTACAATATATATTCAAATTATTGAAGGAATATCTAATAACCTTAGGAATAACTTCTCTCTCTCCTATGCCAAGTCAAGAAGATAAAGTTAAAGAGGCTTCAAGAGCCTTATAACAACCCAAAAAAAGTGGGGAGACATCATAAATGAGTGAGGAGAAGGTTTCAATTGAGGAATTGATGAAGACTTGAAGACCTATTTTCATGGAGAAGACTTCTTCATCAAGGAAGACATGAAATACAATATATAGGGTATCCAAGCAAAGGTATTGGCACTTCAAGTGGTCAAACTCCAAAAATCAATGCACATGGATTATTCAAACTTTCAAAACAATTTTAACTCTACCTAAAAGGGAGAGAAAATTTAGGAAACACCACATAAGATTAAAGGGTGTGAAAGAAAGTGAGTCACCCTATTTTTGGGTTACTTTCTCTCCCTTATACTACTCTTTTTTCTATTTGAATATTATTTTATAGAATTGATATATCATATTATGCTTTGGCTATGCTGAAAGGCTATCAAAATTTTTTACTACACATTTTGAAGTAATAAGAATCTAGTTTCCTCCATTTTTAGGTTGTTGTGTGAAGTGTATGTGTGATGTTTATTGACATAACTTAGTGAATCAGTACTTTTCCTATGTTAATGTCTAGTTTTTTTACCTTTATGAATCATATATAAGTTTCTATAGGTGATAATAAGTGTCTAGGTTCAATCTCAATCCAAATGTAGAAGTGAATTCAAAAAACTTTCATTCTTTCCATGCTAAGAGTGAATGTTGTTAAGGCCTTTATGTGAAACACTTTTGTAGAATCCATAGATCTAGAGTGAACTAAATGTGTGTAGGACACTTTTCTTTCTAAGAGTGTTAATTATAGGAATATGTGATAACAAGTATTGGTACATAACCTCTTTTTCAATTTTTCATGTCAGTTTCAATCCTAGTATTATCCCTTCACCCTTTCCCTTTGTCAAGAAATCATTAGTTAGTAGAATTTTAATCAAATTGAGTGTATACAGGGAAATATCCATCTATCTGTAGATTATCTCCCACTCAAATGAACCTACTCTTTGGAGAGATTCCATTGTTTCAACAAGAGTGGGAAGAGGCACACATTCTCACAAGGGTTACACTCCTAATTGATAATAGTTTTTGGTGCACTCAATGGAGCATGTATTCCTTAGTATAGCTAAATTTTGGAGTTGGAGAAAGACATTTTCAGTAGTAGAGACCATTCATCATTATTTAACTAGGAGATTATTTAAAGTTACAGACTTATTAGTAGCAGACCAACACTAGTTTCATGACAAAGGTTATCACAAGGTCATCAATTAAAGGCATTCCTTTTGAATTTTTTGAGTTACCTTCACATTATAATAAAATAAAAAGGTTTGTAAGGAAAATCCTTATTCTAAGATATTGTTTTAATCCCCAAGCTAGCCTATTATGATAGATAATTTAATCCCCACTATGCAAATGCCTATCCTTAAGAACCAAGTGTTTGTCTCTTTCAATATATGAATCCCTCTAAATCTAGATCAATATGATGATATACTAGCTTTATATATTAAAATAATACCTAATTTATTAGGATAAGACCAATCCACACCTATTAAACTTATTAAAGATATTTCCAACCTATCTTCTTTCCATAATGTTATCCAAGAGAACATTGTTATTCATCTGCGTGATACATCATTCAAAGGAAAGGCAATGCAGTGGTATAAAAACCTTCCTTTGAAATCTATTTATTCTTGGTATGACATAAGTGTAGCCTTGTTTAGGTAATTTGAGGATAAATTAGCTCACATATCCCTAGTTGAGTAGCTTATAACCATTAAGAGGGCACCCCATGAATTTATGATTAATTTTAACCTTAGGTTTTAGAAGAAATAGATTAGGATACCATCATGATTAGGCCATTTCCTAAGTATCCATTATTATATTTTCTAAGATATTTAAATTTTGATATCTCTATCATGATTTAGTTTATGGGTGGTAATATGCTTCTAGATGCATATGAAGGGACCATTAGAGCATAAAATAGCTTAATTCAAGATGGAAATCTTGCACCTAGGCTTCTAATGCCTATTTTCCCAAAAATATAGCCAATTATAGCCCCTCAATATCCATCAATGGCTCCAATTATATCCCTTGAAGTATAAATTATATCCCCTCTTAGTCAATATAGTGAGATTGGAGAACTAAAGGAAATGTTACAATCCTTTGTAAATGAAATAGTCCAACTAAAAAGGCAACACTACCAAGAAAATGGTCCATATAAAGCACCTAATTATCCTTTTAGAGATAATAGACCTCCTTATTAAGGTTTAAAAGAGAAAATACCTTCATATTAAGCTCAAGGAACTATTACACAAGTCAATCCTTATAGGTAAATTAATCCCAATACTCCTTCTTCATCTAAAGCCATTATACCTATACCAACATAAAATAACTTAATGAAAGAATCAAGTTGGTAGCCATCTAATCCAAATGATATGTAGAATCAAGCTTTGGTATCTCAAACTATGTTAGCTCCTCAAATAAACCAAGAAGAAGATTCTCTTCAAGAAAGTCAACATAGTGAAGATATGGTATAATAAGGAAAAGTTCATCATGGACAAGAGCACCCTGATACACCTTTTGTAAACTGACAAGTTAATCATCATGTGGCTTTGAATCAAGTTGATGAATCTCGTACCTCAAATAATGTATTTGTGTACATAAAAAGATCCGAAAAAATGGTAATTGATGGGACTCAAGAGGTGGGTCTTGTTCTAAACATTACTTCTATTATTCTTAAAGGTGCTAATGATCAGTTTGGTATCCCATCACCTTAGAAAAATGATAATCTGTAAGTAAAAAAACTCAATAAGTACCTCAAGTTCAAGATTATCTAGTTGATCCAAGGGTATAACCAAATATGGGTGGATCTCCTTTTAATATTGTTGACCTCATGAAAAAGGCAAAAATCAACATGAGTATGTGGGATTCTTTGACAATACCAAGATAAAAAGACATCCTTATTCAAGATCTTTCATCCCTTAGTTTGTCTACAAAACTAGTTGAGAAGGAGAGTGTGGTTTTGGATAATCTATTTCAAAAAATGAAACAAGTACAATAGGTACATAAGGAGGTAAAAGTGAAAAAATATGAGGCAAAAATAAATAAAACACTTCCTTTTTATCTCTCCTTAATTTTTGACAACACTTTAGTTCACAATTGTATGGTTGATAGTGGAGTTAGTAGTATAATGATGCCTAAACAAATTGAAGACATGTTGGGTTTGGTATATGAGCCAAATACTAAGGGTGTATTTCAAATTGATAGTTCCCCAAACAAGATAGCAGGCATGCTCAAAACCCTAAAACTAATGCTTGCATGCCCAAATGTAACCATTTAGCAGGATGTAGTGGTGGTGGACCTTCCCCCATATTTTTACATGTGTTTATCATGAGACTTCACATAAAATATAGGTGGTTACCTTTCAGTTGATTGGACTTATCTCATGTTCAAAATAGGGTATGAAACCAAGGTCAAAATTCATTCTGAACCTATTGCATGTTTTCATTTAGAACCATACATGCCAAGTATTATGATTATTGATTGTGTCATCTCTAATGAGGTAGAATAAACTAGTGAAGTAGAATACAACCCACCTCATGAAGGATTTCATAATTTATTTCTTAATAAATATGGGATTCTAACTTATAAAAACATGGTCCTTAAAAAATGATAGAATAAGGACTCGGTGTATATTTTCTACATGAGAATGATGCACAAATTTTAGTTATAGTCAAGGAAGATGAATCAAGGGATGGTCTTTGACTACTCTACTTTGATGGTTCAAGGAATAAACATGGTACAGGGGATGGTAAGATTCTCATCTCACCTACTAAACAAAGTTATTATTCTTCTATAAAGTTTTAGTTTGTTTGTTCTAATAATGTAGCAGAATATGAATCTCTAGTACATGGTTTTCAATGGGATAGGAAGATGGAAATCAACCTCTTACAAGTTTATGGTGATAGTGAACTTGTGTTTCACCAAGTGAGAGGAACAAATATATGTAATATTTATTCTCTAAGGTATTATAAACATAGATTTTGGGATCTCCTTGATGACCTTGATGCTTTTGATATCTAGGCAATGCCTTGAGAGAGAAACAAACATGTAGATAGATTGGTTGGCATAGGAGATCAATTTAACATTCTAGCTGATGTAATGAATGAAAAAAATTAGTCACATATCAAAATTATGGTAATGCCTTATATTCCTAACAATCATGAAAACTAACAAGTTTTTAAAGATGATAACCAGATTGTTCACTTCTTACAAGAAGAGGCTGAATGCTCTTCTAGAAATCAGTCAAAGCTCTTGTAATAGGATGGTGATCATATAGTCTGACTCAAGTCTAAGAAGCTACCCAAATGTCTTGTCATTATTGAGAACATCTTCAGTAGAGATGATGAGCTGGCGATAAAAAATCCTTCATTATGTACTAAGGAATAACACTATGCTAACATTGAGATAGTAAATGTGAAGACTCTCAAACTTGGTAAAGTATGTTCTCCATCTCAAAATGAGTCATTTTTTGATTTATGTAGAGAGTTTGTTGATGTCTTTGCATGAAATTATAGTGATTTGAAGGGGTTTGATCTTAGATTATCTCAACACAACATTGAATTAGAGGCTAATACAAAACTAATAAGATAAAGGTAAAAACCATTCAATCCTAAGTTTGAGCCTTTGATTAGAACTAAACCTCATAAGTTGATTGAATTATCCATCATTTTCCCCATCAAGCATTCTACTTGGGTGGTAAACCTTGTTCCCATGAGGAATAAAAATGGAGAAATCAAACTTTGTGTGGATTAATATGATTTGAATAAGGCCTCACTTAAAGATCATTATCTATTTCCATCAATGGAACAAATATTTCAATTAATAGCTAGTTCATAAGGATTCTCATTGTTGTATGGTTATAGTGGGTACAACCAAATACTTTTAAAGGAGGAGGATCAATTTAAGAGGATTTCAATACCAAATGGGTGATATAGGTAAAACCACTGAGAGGGGTGGGGGGGGTGAATTAGTGATGCTAGATATTCAATCAAATTCCAAACCCTTTAAACCCTTAACCATTTAACACATATAATCATGAAGCATACACATCATTCATAAAAATGACCATGGAAGATACAATAAGATCAAACACAAAACACATGATATATGTGGTAAAACTTATTAGGGGATAAAACCCACTAAACCCAAAAATATGGAATATAGTCATATAATAACAAGATCCAACATTTATACTAGAACCAACTAATAAAGGAGCACACATCCCTTAGTTTAGTGATCCACCAATCCTAAAAGGAGCTACTTCCCTAGTCTAGATGAGCACCCATAATAACTAGACCTTTAGCAAGATTTATCTTACAAGGAGGAAAAAATCCCTAGAAAACTAAGCACCCACTCATCTACCTTGAAAAAATCATATTAAACACCTATTTATTCTCTTTAATTGATGATGACCACTTTTGTCTGCACTCTTTACATCTAATCTCTCTCAAGCTACCTTTGGAACTAACTCATTTAAACTACCTATTCTAGGATCATTAGGTCTAATGACCTATGTGTCATCCTAAATCAACTTTATTATACTATCATGAATGATCCTATTCACTCTCTATTGGTCCTCAATGACATGTACCTTCTCTTTGAAAAGTTCTCTCCTTCGCTTGAATCCACACTTCCACAACAAGCCTAATTAGTCAAATTAGACCTTTTACTTATGACACTCTCTTCCTTTAACCAATATTGGTTAGAAAATATGATTTAAATATTTAAACCACACTTAGCATAGGTAATTACTTCATTAATCCCAAACCGCCTTTAGGTCTTGGTGAGACCTAAAACAATTAGGCCTTCATACTCACACATTACATGTGAGTCTACTTGGACCACCTTCATCCTTTACCAATGATTTTAACACATCAAAAATATATCAAATATCCCATTTATAACTATAATATGGTTGTATTTCACATGGACCACCAACTTAATACTTCAAACTACCAATTAGGTCTCATTGCTCTTTTGGTCTTCATACACGTAAAACCTAGTCTCAAACTTCTTAAGTAAACACTCAAATATTTCACATATACATATGATTAGATCACATGGGTAAACCATTTAGGAACTTTTAAAAACCTCCATGTTCCATATAAATTCCAACATAGGATCTAATCACTCAAAACAACTCTCTCAAAATGACCACTTAGATTGGTCATATACAATCAAAATACAGTCAAGATATTTTAACTCTCCATATTTGATTAGGGTCATATCATGACATAAAATACTTTATAATAAGCCTTATAGACTTATATAACATCTAAATACTCATTTTATTCTTAAATTATTCTCAAAACACCTTCAACTCACTCCTACAATATGGTCAATCAATCTACCAATGCATTAAACAAATATAGTCAACTTCTAAGCAATTGTTCACATTGAATATGGATTAGTCAAATCTAAAAAAGCATATATATGGTACTCATGGAGTATATAAAACTATAATATATATATTTAATCTTGAAACATTAAAATATTATCAATAACAACTCAAATATCCTTCTATGGTCACTTACAAAACATGGTCAAACACATAGTCAACTTTGGAGCTCAATATCTACAACTATACATACATTAAAATAATCTAATAAAATTTTATGGATGAACATTAAATTAATTTAAAAAATTTCATTTGAAATCACCTTTAAATTTTTCCTATATAAAAATATATAAGCAACATACTCAACACTAATTTTTCCTTTACTAATTTCAAATGCCAATGGTCACTGATAAATGCAAATATTATAGACACATGTTTTCATCTCGTGCTCGCTAAAATATAGATCAATTGTGATCCATTTATCTCTTTAGGATTATCATATTATTTACCTTGAATTTATCACCATTTATCTTATATCTTTGCTTCCAAGATCAAGCCACTTGGTATCCCCACGTGCCCTCTGTGTACCTTGTAGTCAGTCTCCAATGAACTTCTCCCACTTGGCAACCCCACATGACTCATGATTATTATTTGACATATTGAATTAATACACACTATTGGAACACTATCTAAAAATATAATTTTATCTATTATACCTATCTTAACTAGTAGATCCCAGATTTTAATGTAGTTAAACTTGACGATTTCTAGCACATCATAGTTTACAAGAATAAATTTGAATGTTATAACTTGAGCTAGAAAACACTTCAAGAGTACAAATTTTTAGGGTAACTTCTTGAGACTATATAAAACATATCTATGATAATATTTGACTAATTTTGACTTTTTTATTACCTACACAAAAATCATAAACTTGTTAGATCACTCATATTTTCATGACATGCAGTGACGATCTAGCTTTTCTTAAGCTAGAATATGCATGTTTCTATTTATAAATGATCAAATGACACACCAAAAATTCACCAAGACATATATGGATGCCTCAAAACTTCTTATTTATCCTTACTAATCTGTACATATGCCATGCTCTCTCCAAGCTATTAAACATAACTTCTTTACCATTCGTGCACTAATACCTCATGCTCTCTTTGACATCAATGACAACCTAAGACATAAAATGACCATGATAAACAATCTCCACCTTTGTCATTGATGTCAAAAAACCCTCAAAATTACTTATTTATCATTTAAACTTCTTCATTATGATCTTTCAACCCCTTTGACATTAATGACAAAGGGTTTATTCTTTAACATGCCAATTTGATCATTCCTTATCATCATTTATGAATTCAATTACTATTTAAGATGCTCAGGATACTTACATACTTTCAATCATATGAATCAATTTCTCCCCCTTTAAAATTCACCAATCTAAAATTGGACTTCTCTAATCCTTAGACCTAATAAAATTCTCATAGAGCTTAGAAAACTCCCCCTAACATCATGCTCTATCTCATGACATACACCAATGATATTATTGTCTTTCAACATTAACCAAATCTCAAATAACATCCACCATGCTTCCTCTTGATTTTCAAGTGTCTCATTGAAGCCTAGATGGAGACACCCTAACTTATAATATCCTAGAACAATGTGAAACTTGGAGTTTCTCACAACTTCTCATAATCCTTATCCTCCTTGGTCATCTAAAACTGATAGTTCTTTTTCTTACACTTAAGAGAAGAAACTTGATCATCCACTAAATTATTGTCTTTTTATTTTAAGAATGAATTGATAATACATGGAGACAACAAATATTCATGACATACCTCATCACTAGACATTGACAACTATTATTCTTCACATGAAATTTGTTCAACAATATAAGGATGTTTAATTATATCCATACACACCTCATAACTAGCCTCAACTATCACCTTGGTATTTTTTGGAGCTCAACTTGATCTAACTTTTGATTCTCCTTTTTCTATCTAGACAGATGACACATTCTCTTGGAATTCCTAAACCTTCTTCATATCTATTTCCTCTTTTGCTTTAGCAGGTAGTCCACATTGACCTTTCAACTCAACTAAATTATTTTTCTTGGTTTTCACTTCCTTATGTTTCCATTCCAAGAATTGACCTTTATTGAGCACTCTAAGATGTTCATGCACCTTATTATAACTTGAGAGCTTGCTTTTACAAGATCTTGTAATATGAAAAACTTGATGATAACTGAAACAAATAACATCATTCATACCTTTTTCTTGATGAATATTATGAATCTTAGTAAACATACCATCTTATCTCTTAGGTTCATTATGCTCAAGCTTAATTGTCTTAGGTCTCTATACTTGGGTTAGTCTTTTCCCATACATTCTAGGGAAGAATATAGAAATATGTCCCATGCCATGAAAATTATAGTAGACTATATTATCCATACCTCCAATTGACCAACTACTCTTCCTTATACAATTTCTTTCCTTATGACCAAAAATCTTACATGCAAAAAAATTACCATGAAATGAACTTTCATACCTTATAGTGTTTGGTTTCTTGATAGGTCTTCTCATGTTGTACTTGGTGCTTGTATCCTTATTATCTTTATCTGACCTCTCTTGCTCTTTCTTAGCCTTGTTTATGTTGATAAAAAAAATTCTCATGCTCATCCTTTAATGAATCTAGCATGTTTTTCAATTGAACACTCTTATCCTCTTTAGCTCTCATACTTGAACTTGCATCCTCTAACTAAATTCTGAGAAATTAGATAGTCTCCTTATTCCTCTTATCTTATTTAGTCATATCATCATTTAATTTACATTATTTTTCTTAAATAATCTTTATATAATCAATATTAGACTTCAAATCATCATGCTCACCTTGATTTGAACTTAACTTGGCATTTTTCTCTTCTAACCAAGTTTTGAGATGTCTATATTATTCCTCTTTTGAACTTAGATTAGTCTTTGTAACCATTAATTGATCCTCAATAATGATAATATTCTCTTTATCATATTTTTATCTTGAGCTTGCTCTCAAGGATTCTATCTCCTTATTGAGATTTATGAACTCATCCTTAATAGATTTAAATCTCAAGGCCATGATCTTATTCTGAGCTTTTTCCTAATCATACTCACTCATCTTACCTTTGTACTTCTCAAAAAGTGCCTTAAACTAATTGCACTTTTATTAACTTGATTTTATAAATTCATAAGTAACCTATACTTTAACCTTCAACTCTTTATTCTCTTTCTTCAATTGCTTATCCATATTGTAATTTGGATCACCTTTAAGTGGTTAAACTTGCAAATAAGGTCTTACTCTGATACCAATTATTAGAGGTACAGTCACTAAGAGGGGGGGGTTAAATTAGTGATTCTATATATTTAATACAATTCCAAAACATTTAAATCCTTAACCATTCAAAAAATACAATCATGAAGCATACACATCAATTTATAACAATGGACATGGAAGATAAAACAAGATCAAGCACAAAATGCATGATATATGTGGGAAACCCTCTTAGGGGATAAAACCAATTGAACCCTGTAAGATGGAATACAATCCTATAATAAAAATATCCAAAATTTATACCAGCACCAAATAATAAAGGAAAACCCATCCCTTATTTTAGTGAGACATTAATCCCACAAGGAGCTACTACCCCTGTCTAGTTGAGTACTCAATGCCATTTACTTTCTCTTTCAAATGTTCTCTCCTTCGCTTGAATCCACACTTCCACAACAAGCCCAATTATTCTAATTAAACCTTGTACTTATACCACTATCTTACTTTAACCCATTTTGGTCAGCCCAAATGCTTTAAATATTTGAGAAAAAATTAAATTAGGTACATACACATGTTACATGTGATAACCACACTCTTAATATGTTTTTCATTACCTCATTAGCCCCAAATGACCATTAGGTCTTGGTGAGACCTAAAACAATTAGGCCTTCATACTCACACATTACATGTGATGCTACTTGGAACACCTTCATCCTTTACCAATGATTAAAACATATAAAAAATATATCAAATATCCCATTAATAACTATTATATGGGTCTATTCCACCTAGAACACCAACTCAATACTTAAACCTACCAATTAGGTTTCCTTGCTCTTCAGGTCTTCATACACAAAAACCATAGTCTCAAACTTCTAAAGTAAAAACTAAAGTATTTCACATATCAATATTATTATATCACATGGTTTAACCCTTAAATACCTTTTAAACTCCTTCATATGACTTATACATTCCAAAAAATACTCTAATCACTCAAAACAACTCTCTTAAAATGATCACTTAGACTGGTCATATATAGTCAAAATATAGCCAAGTGATTTTGACTCTCCATATCTGATCATGGTCATATCATGACATAAAATACTTTATAGTAATAATTATATAACATCTAAATACTAATTTTATTCTTCAATGTTTCTCACAACACCTTCAACTTACTCCTACAACATGGTCATTCAATCTACCAGTGCATTCAAAAAACACAATCAACTTATAAGTAATTATTGACACTTAATGTGGATTGGTCAAACCTAAAAAATCAACATATATGGTCCTCATTGAGTCTATAACACTCTATAATATATATTTCATCTTGAAATATCAAAATACTATCAATAAAAACTCAAATATCCTTCTTTGGTCACCTACATAACATGGTCAAACACATAGTCAACTTTAGAGCTCAATATATGCAAATGTACAAACATTAAAATATTATAATCATTTTTTATGTATGTGCCTTGAATTAATTTACAAATTTTAATTTTACATCACCTTAACATTAATCCTAGATCAAAATATATAAGAAAATAACTCAACACTAGTTTTTCGTTTGTTAATTTGAAATACCAAAGGTCAATGGTAAAGGAAAATATTGCAAACATGTGTCTTCATCTCATGCTACCTAAAATCTAGATATATTTCAATCTATTTATATCCTAGGTGTATCATATTATTTAACTTTCATTTCTCACTGTTTATCTTAGATCCTCACTTCCGAGATCAAGCCACTTGGTAACCCCAAATGCCCTTTATGTAACTTGCAATCAGTCTCCAATGAAATTCCACCACTTAGAAGCCCCATGTGTCTTCTGAGCATCCTTTTACATATTGAATTAATATGCACCATTGGATCACTATTTTTTAATATCATGTGTTATGTTATATCTATCTTGACTAGTTGACTCCATATTTTATCATAGTTAAACTTGACGGTCTTTAACACATCACAGTCTGTAAGAGCAACTTAATGGTTTATAACTTGATATATAAAACACTTCAAGAGTCCCAATAATTAGGGTACCTTATTATCACTATAGAAAAAATCTTAATGATAATATTTAAAAAATGTTTACTTTTTATTTACCTACATAAAATGTATAAACTTGTTGGATCACTCATATTTACATGACATGGAGTGACGGTCTGGCTTCTCTTAAGCTAGAATATGCACATTTCTCTTTCCAAATGATCAAATGAAACACTATAACTTCACCAAGACATCTATGGATTCCTCATAACTTATTTTTCCTTACTGATCTACACATATGCCATACACTCTCCAAGCTATCAAACAAAACTTCTTTGTCATTCATGCACTTATACCTCATACTCTTGTTGACATCAATGATAACCTAAGACATCAAATGACCATGCTCAGTAGTGGGGAAATTTTTCTTATAGGAAAGTTCCATTTTTTTAGTTTAATGCTGGAGAAACATGATAAATATCCATGGATATGACATTTCAAGGTCTAATTAATAGGTTTGTTCTTGTATATTTTAATGATATTACTATATTTTCAAATAATTCAAGTGAACACATGCTTCATCTCAAAGAATTATTTGAGAAATATGTAGATAATATGGGGTGTCACTTAACCCCAATAAATATGTGTTTTTAGTACATGATGGTAAACTACTTGGTCATGTTGTTTATAAACATGCTTTGAGCATTGATCTTGAAAAGATAGATTTCATTCTTTTATTATCCTTGCCTAAGAATAAAAAGGCATTACAAAGTTTTATATGAAAAATAAACTTTATAAAAAGATACGTATCTGATTTTGAAACTTTTTCAAATCCACTTACAAACATTCTTAAGAAAAATTAGAGGTTCACTTGTACCAAGTAGGGCATGAAGAGTCTTTAAGATATCAAACAATTAATAGATAGTGTTCCTACTCTCATTAATCCTAATTTTTCAAGGGGTTTTATCTTATATGTGTATGCTAGTTTGGACACAATTTTAGGGATACTCATATAATAGAATCAACAATCCTTGGATTAGCCCATAACATTATTTATTAAAGTTTTGGAATAATATGAGACAAGGTACACCTATGTAGAGAAACATGTACTTTCAATAGTCAGATGTCTTAAGAAATTTAGACAATTGATATATAATAACAAGATCTGTATAATGGTTTCTCATCCTAGTATCAAAGAGTTCTTTTTGAACAAGGAAATAAGTGAGAAGAGGTAAAGTTGTATTATAATATTGGTGGAGTATGATGTTGAGATAAAGGTGATTAATTTAATTAGAGGCAAATGATTGTGTGAACACTTAGCCTAAGACTTACAAGAAAAAAAGGACATAGTTTTAGGCTTAAATGATGAAGAAATTGTATCTGATCATACATCATCATCAAGATAGTTTCAATACATGGTAAGGTACATTTAAGATGGTATTCACCCTCCAAACTTAAGTGCATCAAGGAGAAGGTATTTCAGATTATAGTTCATTCCTTTTCTCCTTGTTGATGGAGTGATTTTCAACAAGGACATCAGTGGCATATTTTTGAGGTGCATAGAGCCAAAAAAAGTTGAAATAATACTTGAGTAATTCCATGATGGATAAGGTGTAGGTCAATTATTAGCAAGGAAAACATCCCTCAAGATTATGAGGGGTGGGTATTATTGGTCAAACATTTTTAGAGATTTCCATGCTTGGGTAAGAAAGCATAAGAAGTGTGTAATGTTTACAAGAAAAGAAAGAATTGTTGCCTTACCTCTTTAACCTATTTTATTGGATCAAACCTTTGTCCAATGGGTTTTATACTTCATTGGCGTCATCAATCCACCTTAAATATTGGGTCATAAGTGGATCCTTACAGCCATAGATTACTTCACTACATGGATAAAAGTAATGGCTTTGAAGGAAGCAAATGAATATAGTGTGTTAGATTTATATGAATGTTTGCTTATAATGTTTGGCATTCCATCCAATATCATTTCAAATAATGTGATGGAATTTGTCAAAAATAAAATTAGTCAATGGGATATTCAACGTGGTGTATACCTAAACATTTCATCAAATTATTACCTACAAATTAATGGCCTTGTTGAGTCCACAAATAAGAACTTGTTAAATATAATTAGGAGGACAATTAAGGATAATCATAGGACATGGTATTTAAATATCAAGTTATCTCTATGGTTTGATAGAATCACCTTTAAAATTTATATAGCTAATTCACCTTGTAAGCTTGTCTATGGAAAAGAAGCAAGGTTGCTAATCTCACTTGAGCTCCCTGCTTTAGAACTAATGCATCAACTAGAGATATTAGAGAATGAATATATGGAGTTGAGATATTTTAAACTTATGGAGCTGAAATCAGTCATAAATTAGTCCATTTTTGTCATAGATATGCATCAAGGACAAGTGAAGAGAAATTTTTATAGAGGAGCATCTTTAAGGAGTTTCAAGGAAGGTGACTTAGTTCTGCAATGGGATGAGGATAGAGATAAAATAGGAAGGCACACCAAATTTAACTCACTTTGGAGTGACCATTACACAATATCCAATTGAAAATCTCACAATGCCTTCCAAATTTCCGAATGGATGGTGAAGAGCTCCCAATCCCAGTCAATGGGATACATTTAAAACATTGCTGCTAAGAGATAAGTTCTTTTATACATAGCTAGTTTGTTTTATTTTTATATAAGTGTTTTCTACAACATTAGGTTTATTATGTTTTTTATTTCAATAAGTTATTAACTAGCACATGTGTCTTGTTGGTTAGTTTCCTTAGTTTTGTGTGTCTTTCTTTCCTTGTTTTTGGAAGGAGAATAGTTGTATTATTTTCATTCAAGAGTTTTAGTCATTTATAAGATCTGATAATGTTTATTTCAAACTATGATAGAGACTCCATAATCCCAAAATAGATTCAAATTTATTGGTCCATAATCATAACAAGCATACTTCCTAGTCGAGTCACCAAAATGTTGACAAGTTTGACCTTCCAAGTCAAACTATCACCCCTATCATTTGAAACTTTTATTTTCATCATTTTTTACCCTATTGGTCATTATTTTGGTCTTGTAATTTTTGTGTAGTTTTACTGTAAATGTTTATTAGCAGAGTTTAAAGTAAATTTGATAGATTTAAGGTTTTGTTCATCATAGCTTTGTACATGTCTAAGTCACTCCATGACCTATTTCAATGAGTTTAAAGTGATTAAAGGAGTATAGGGTTAATTTATATGTCTCATAAAATGTGTTAATTTCATGTCATGCTTCACAAGTGATCAAAAAGTTTGGTGATATTCTTGGCTAACATCGTAACCCAACTATGTTGCATTTTGTATCATTTTATGGATTCTAGAGAAGGCTTTGCAAGGTAATGGTAGTAAAGTATAAGATTAAGTTTTAAAAACATCATTATACATATTTTCATAAATTCATAGGTCTTATGAACACCTTTTGAAGTAGTTCCATTAGGTTTCTTAAGTGATTATGGCAGTTTTAACGTTAAAAAGGGCTCTTTTAAAGTTGTCTGTACAAGTTTTCAAGGTGAAAATAAATTTAAAGCATCTTAAAAACTTCATTTATCCTCCTCAAGGTCAAATAATTGGTTTTTAGGAAGTTTCATATGATAAAATGAATAAAATCCATTCATCTCTCCTCTCAGCTACTTTGGTAGCTTAAGGAAGGTCAATGCTTTTTGCTTAGTATGGCTAGGAGAGAGAAATTTATGTCAAAAGGTATTGGGAAATGATAGGGACCATAATTAAATTCAATTTTGTTTAATTTTTTTTCATATTCATTTCCACATCTTTATGAAAAATTGTTAAGAGTGTAAGGGGGTCACTATATCCTATTCATCCAGATAAGGTCCAGGTTTGCCTCTGTTTCTCCACTTAAAAACTCAATTAAGGAAAATAGTTATGGTGGGATTATTTAAGGGTCAAATATAACATCTTAAATTTTTGAATCATCAAGTGCATTATCATGATAATTATCCTTTGGTAAAAAAAATAGTTTCCTTATGTTTTTTGGTGAATGTGGAGTAGTTAGGAAACACATAGAAGGTTTGGTAACTAAATGTATTCATCTTCAAGGGTTATGAAATTTGTATTCCATTCATGATATACCTATTACCTTACAAAATCATATACCTCCATATAGTGATATAGTCTTTTAGCAAGGTGGAGTCATAAAACATGAGTTCCTGATGTAAAAAGACCTTAAGGAGTTTAGAAAATGATCTTAGTAGGTACATAAATGGAGAGAAATATTGTTTCATCTAAATAAAATAGTTAAAATGACATTTAAAATACCATGCTCTATTAATACTGAAGAGATCAATCATGGGTCTAATAACATTAACTTTTTCCCATGGACTTCAATGAACAAGGTAAAGTCAATATGACAAATAACAATGAATAGAGGGGTCATGTAGATAATGAATGGTTGGTTAAAGAGAATAAAGTGGTTTATCAATACCCTATAATAATATTTAATATGACTAATGTTAATTTTATACATAATATTTTAAAAAATTTATCACTTACTAACACTTTGTATCTTGTAGAAACCCGTTGAGTCTCAATCTTTATGAGTGCACACTTTAAAGGGTGCACTAGGAAAAGGGTAGGCAAACCATTAGTGCTTCGTAAGATTGTTGTCCTTTTTTCCACTTTACATTTACACACATATCTCCTAAGACCATTTACCCTAAGATTATTATTCTTATTCTTACCTATTCCAAAAATTTGTCATATCATTATCCTCCTTTTTTGTGCCTTGACCCCCTTTTGCTAGTTGACTATACTAGGTTGATTGGATCAACCCTATTTTTGGGTATTTCCACTTGAGAGTTTTTTTATACCTTTGGTTGACCTAGCTCAAGACCTAGTGATTTATCTCTAGAAAATATATAGGGTCGACTGTGTTGATCTCATATATCCAACATATTCAAAAGTATTTAGGGTAAAATCCACCTATATATACAAGTTCATTTCCAACCATTTAAATATAGAGAAGTGAAGAAGAATAAGTAAAAATGAATATCTAATTATTGGCCACTATACTTTTGGAATAAATCTTAGGGTTCCATACTTTATTTGTAGATATGAATATTGTCTTATGGAGAAGTCTTTTAGATGCATAGATAGGTTGTGTTGCCTAGAGCTGATTTGTCTTTATTATCCTTACATACCACAACAATATCTTGAAAATCACCTTGGACAAGGGAAATATTGAAGCTTGGTGGGTTCATCTTCCAGGTAATTATTTCTAAATTTATTTATGCTTTGTAAGAGTATATAGATAATGAAGTTTTACTTCTCTCCCATGCATTAGGATTTTGTATACATTGATGTGAGTATATATCTTCTATGCATGTTAAGTTTATTTTGTTTTGTTTCTAACCTCCACTTTGTGACACAAGATTTTGTGTGTAATATATTAGATTTACTTTCTTATTTATTATAATAGAGTGAATATCAAAGCCTAGAATTCTCTTAGGGTTGTTACATGATTCTGTTAGACTGTAGGCTTTAGAACCCTTCCTAGCATGGTGTATTATGAAAAGTGATCCTATAATTAGGTCCAACATATCCCCATCTTGGTCATTCTCCCACTTAAAAATATATTCCCAATTAGAAGTTTAGGGTATGTTCTATCTTCTTTGAGCTAGGATTGATTTATAGACATGATGTATTTCTAATTACATACATTCTAGTGAACCTGATGCGAACTAACCATTGTAGGATTTTTTCACATTATTTCATTGTTTTTCATCATTATTTTTATCATATATTTGCCATACTAGGACAACTACATCGACCCACTCTAATTTTTGTACTCAGGTTTTCACATATAGGGTACTGGATCGACTCAGATGACCTAGTATAGGTTTTTAGATTTTTAGAATTCCAATCTAGACTACTAGGTTGACCTAGTTGATCCTATACATTTTTAGGCATCGTATTCAACATACTAGGTTGACCCAATTGACCATGCACATTTTAGGCACTCGGTAATAGGTTTCTATAAAGCTTGATCGACTCAATCAACCTAGTTAGTAGAATGTGCAAGAATATATCAAGGTTTTTGAACAATAATATTCATTATCTACATATTTTATCCACCAAGGTTCCTTTTTATCTCTCTATCTATTTCTTTATAGTATTTCCTTTTATAGTTTGTAGTCTTTATAACTGCCCCTACACGATCAACTAGATCGACCCTGTCGACCTAATTCTATGTTCTATGTGTTATCTGAATAACTAAGTTGACTCTACCAACCCTATTCATTTTCAAACCTTACATAGTATAGGATCAACAAGGTCAACCCTATTCTATATTTTGTGCATACATTGTTAACTATATTAACATTGTACCTTGTTTCAAAGCTAGATTTAACCTTATATGCAAGTAATTAGCTCACATTTTCTTTTATTATTGCTTACATGATTAGTATAGATCACATAGATTAATTAGGTTTTTTTCAATAAATAATTCAATTTCACTATTTTTTATTTTATGCACACATGACCAAATCACAAAATATAAATAAGCAATTTAACATTTTTCTACCTAAGGCCAACCTACTTGGTTTCATCACCAAGGGGAATGCCAGATTAATGTTATGGTCAAGTATAAATCATGGTTAATGGTATATTTAGGATAATAACCTAGCACCCTTATTATTGTAGTGTGTGAAATGAGGGGGTAGGCCCCAATACCAAGCTTGTATCATTACCACTACAGATCCATTTCAGCATAAACTACCTAAACATATCCTTAGATTGGTTTATAGTTCCTTACTTATAGCCAACTTCCCATCACATTTAAAATAATATTTTAATAAATCTAATAAAAATTTAGGTTGACAAATTAGTTATCTATTTAATTTCCAAGTTGATTGCTTGCTCCTTGCTCAATTATATTTTATATTACAAAAACTTGCATTAGCCAACATTGATGCAAGGTTTTATGTTGTGTGTTTCAATTAGATTGGATAACATTGATACAATTGATTTTTTGTTTCCCTTTAGTTTTTACTTTTCTAAAATTTATCTTATTTCAATTCACAATTTGCTATAGGCTTTTTAATTTTCTTTATCTACTATACTAGATCAACCTAGTTGACCCTGTACTATTTACAGACCCTATTTACTCTTTTTCTAACCTCTATTTATTATGTTAGATCAACCCAGTCAACCTTTTATTATTTATAGACCTTATTTCTATGCTAGGTCAACTTAATCAACCCTATACTATTTCTATCATTTCTTATTTCCTTGCTTTCTCATCTACCTTTCTTTCCCTTCATCATGGAATTTCTACTTGATGATAACAATAAGTTGTAGTTAACAAACATGATGAATTTTACAAACCCTTATAGGGTTTCCCATAGATAGAGTAGGGTTCCTCTCTTAGAAGATAGTAATGTTCATATTTCCACTTGCATAATGAATTATGGCACCCCTCCTAATACCTCTTTGTAGCATAATCCTCTCTTCTCATTAGAATACGAACCTGAATTAGAGTATACCCTTGAAATGATATTCTTTATCTCTATATTTCCTCAACATTGAGGAAAATTTCCTTCTACTATTTACAATCTTATGATTAGTGGTCAATCTGAAGATTCTCATTCACCTACTCCTACATTCTTAACTAGATTTGGGGGTACCACCTTTTTTGATTCTTAGCCTCTTCCTTCGATTATGACTCTTTCTCATACCATGACCTCTTCTTCTCTAACTGCTTCCACCTCTATGCCTAGTATATCCACTAATATGGTAGGTTCTACATCTAGTGGACCTCTCATAAGATCCACTATCCTTAATCCTTCCACTAGTGCATTGTTTTCTACCCAGAGTAATACTTCTAATAGTGCTTCTTCTTCTTAACCATTCACTATTCCATCTTTTTCTGCATAAGTGAATTTTTCCACTGGTGCCTCTCATTCTCAAAGTTCCTCTCAAGCTCATATCAATTCCAATAGTGGTACCTAAGCCACTAACACCAACTCTAATGATTTTATTAATGTTAATCAAACACATCAAATATTATTTAAAAAACTCAATAAAATGAATACTTTTCAAGCTCATAACACAAATCAAATGATGAGAATAAAAAACCACCTTCTCTATCTTCAAAATCATCCTGAACTAATGGCTTGGGGCACACATAACCAAATTATTTCCCCTCTTCCTCTTTGATATTATCAAGGAAATCTCGTTATTCAACATCCTTTGGTCAATAAAAACATTAAGCATCTCCAAAATGAACCTCTCACTACTAAAATTTATAATATTGATATAAGAGGTATCACACCTACAATTTATTATAATGGAGCAACTGATCCCACCCTTCATCTTAAAACATTTGGAAATATTTATAAGGATTGGGTCAAATTTAACACCTTTGCCGCTACCAAAATCTTATCCAAAACTCTCATAGGTGATGCCTTGGATTGGTACAATCAATTTAGAACTAATTCCATTACTAGTTTGGAGAATTTAGTGAATGCTTTAGTTCAATATTTCCAAACTAGTGATCTTCTAGAAAACACTTTGGCCCACATCATAAATTATAAACAACTTGAAAATGAAACTACTCAAGCCTTTGTTAAAAGGTGGATTTTTTTTTCAAATAAATGTGAGCATAACATGGCTGATGATAATCTTTTCTATCTCTTTACCAATGCCCTTTCCCCTAAACTTCAACATTGGGTCCACACTCTCTTTCCACATACATTAGAGGAGGCTATTGGCCACGCTAAATGACATGACTTCCTTATATATCAATTCAAGCCACCCCAACCTTTTTTGGGTCCTAGTATCTTATATAAGAACAAAAATCACAATGTTACCATGATGGTGTTATAAATTCTTATGACACTATTCACAATGTTTAAGCTGTCATTCCTACTCCATCTGAATGAGCTCTCCCTTCTCAACAATATACTAATCATAATTATCTTTACCAAACAACATTAATGTTCATAAACCTCTATCCTTAGCTAAATTTCTTAAGCATGTACCTAGGCTTGTTCCATGAGAACTTGACCCTACCCATCCTATGAAATCCTAGTATGATCCTAATAAGTTTTTTTTATTTCATAATAGTTGGGGTCATTCTCATGAGACCTATAGACAACTTCATAAATTATCTATGGAAATTATTCTTGGTCTTAATTTTGATCATGATTTTATCATTCAAAAGCATCAACAAGCTTATGAAATTAATTTTAAGGATTATAAATCACATGATAAAACTCAAGCCTTGAATCAAGCCAATGCTCATTTGTCTATCTACAAAGACCCTCTTCCTAACCATCAACATATCCAAGACAATCAAGATAAAGCCACCCCTTCAACTAATAATGTAGAAAGTCTTTTTGAACTCACTTCCAAATATAATATGGTTAACATGACTAATATATGAAGGGCGGTTGACTTTATCGATTCCCAACCTATTTACACTCCATCTCAAACATATAGTGTTATATAATATTCTTCCCTAACTCATTTAAATGATTTGGGGCAAGATGATCTTATTAATTTTGATGATATAATTTCTAATTCATCCTTGGATAAGACTTCCTATTCTATTTCTACCACTCTTCCATCATATTTTAACACTAATGATACTCAAATTTCCACTAACATTTCTTCTACCAATTCTCAAAATCAACTTGAACCAACTACTTCATCATCATCACATAATTTATAACCTTATTCTACACCTTCTTCTTATCAACATAAATTCCAATGCACTTTGGCTCCTCCTTCGGAGGATATCCTTAATCATTATGCACCTATATCTAAAGTACCTTCTTATGGGTTATGATGAGTGGGATCCCATTGTGGAACTCACTAATCTCCCATCCTATATTCCATTCTCTAAGCTTATGAGGACTTCTCCACGTCATAAAAATAATCTTATCCAACTATTGTTTGAAATGAATGTCCCTCCTCTTCCCCTAGTAGGATGAGAGGCAACCTTATCTATATTTGAGGATAGTATATTACAATAAAAATAAGAGATGTCTATCAAAATTTATTAAACAATAAACACTTCTCTTTCTTTAAAATTTCTTATAGGTTCTATGATTTAATAAAAATATTTTGCTTCATGTAGATGATCCTCCATTATTTATTAGTGTCCAAATAAGAGATATCTAAGTTAAGCATGCATTGATTGATAAGGGTTTCAACACCTGCATTACCTCTCTCAACTTCATTAAGACACTTGGATATTCATAATGCAATCTAAAGTCTACATGCAACACCTATCAAGGATATTGTAAAAGGCAAATGCCTCCTCTAAATTGTGTGTGGCTTCCCATTACTATCCCACCTATCACCATTCACATGAAGGTGATGATATTTAACTTTCCCCTTTTTTATAACATTTTGATTGGTAGGTAGTGGACTCACCATATGATATTCACCTGCCAATGCATTAAATTCCCTCATAATGGATCCATTTATAGCAT
This sequence comes from Torreya grandis, assembly GCA_037957365.1. Taxonomy (NCBI): domain Eukaryota; kingdom Viridiplantae; phylum Streptophyta; class Pinopsida; order Cupressales; family Taxaceae; genus Torreya; species Torreya grandis. The sequence continues at coordinate 3,909,245 of JARHVA010000733.1, forward strand.
CTCAGGTGACACTAACCCTTATAATTTCAAATAATTTCGAGACTGTGGTGTCCTAAAGATTCATACTCTTGAATCTTTGCTTATCATTCCATTCTATGAGATTTAGCATCTCAACTTTCTCATTAATTCAACTCAAGGTTATAATGGGCATCCTAAACTCATTGGGAAAATTCCTCTTAACCTCTTAGATTTTTATGATGATGAATACAATGAGATTAACCTAAAGATTAAAACTTTTGATCTCTTGCCTCACCTCATCTCATAGTTTCCTACTTCCTTGTAGCCTCATTCTTGTAAACCTCCTTGCAATGATATTCCCATAATATTGACCAAGACTCAACACTATATTCACCACACTTCCTCAAATGACATGGTCATCCCTACTTGTGTCATTGATCTTCACACCCTAGATTATAATGATGGTTATTTCCTAGATGATCCATTATTAACTGGTCTTATACAAGCTCGTGATGTCGAGATTATCCATTATTATTCTTCTTTACTTGAATATTTTCATGTATATTGTTGTTTTCCTTAGTTTATAATTCCTAATTTTAATATTTTTCATCTTTATCCTAAGGTATATATGGTATCAACACCTCTAGTTTCTAAGGAACCTCATAGGAATATGCTCATGGATCATGCTATGAATAGGCCTTACCACTTTGCTAGGTACCCTGATCATCATAGTTGGTTTAATCCTAAGATTAATATGATCCTCCTTAGATATTTTTTAGATCCCACTTCTCCCTTAGTATATCCCTTATCATATCCCATTCCCATTCCCACTATAGTGAAGCCCATTCTTTCTCCTATAGTTGAGCTTATTCCCATTCCTACTCTTACGAAACATATCCTTGTTTCTCATCTCATTGATCCTTTAATTTATCCTAGTTCCATTCATTATCCACAATCACCTTCCATTGGTGATGGTTTTCTTCCCTTACCTCAGATGGATCCATTGCCCACCAAATGGGTTGATGAATCTTCTCTAGCTTCTTCCACTCCTGTTACACCTCCTTCTATGAATTTTTCTGTTAAGACCACTCATAAGTGTATTTGTTACTTCCATGACACAAATAATAATTTTTCTACCCATTTTCATAAGTTGAGATAGTATATTGATACTTTGTGTCTTTCTTCTCCTTATTTAGATAAATCCATACCTCCCTTGAAGGTTTTACCTGAATATATACCTAAGTATGGTGAGATGTATTATTTATGGCACTAATTTAGCACCCATCACACTAAATATTATTTCATCCTTCAACAACACCTTAAGGATCAACTTATAGTTATTACCAGACCTTCTTCCTTTCCTCTCATAGGTTATCCCTATAAGAAGGCTTCTCCTTCTCCCATCGCTCCACCTCCTATGGTTCCATCCCCTCTTGTGGTCCCTTCATCACCTTCTGTGCCTCCACCCATGATTCATTCACTTGTGGACCTTCCCTCACCCATAGATACTTTTCCATAAGTAATTCTTGCATCTCTTGTAGAGCTTACTGCCATGAATTTTATTGAACATCCCTTGTCTGATTTCCCTGCTCAACATGATCTATCGAGTATTCCTAATTTTTTAGTTGAGGAGATTAGAAGAGAAGTATTTTCCCAATTTTTTTAAAATATTGATGATACATTAGCTATAGTTATTATCCAACTTCATAGAGATTTATCTGATGTCTTGGATAATGTGTGTGGGAAAATTTATCAATATTTATGAACACATGCATGGCTATTTTACATTTACATTTTGATTAGATGTGTGCTCTAATTTTATTTTTTTCTACCTATTATATTATTTGATGCTATGTCAAATTAATATTTTTCTTATATAGTGATTTTACCTTTTGTACTATATCTTGCTTATATTTTCATTTATATTTGTATATGATTATCTTTATTTATCATTATTTTCTCTTTATTTCTTGAATTTTTCTCAAAAGTCTCTTCTTGTGTCTTTATGATTTTTTCTTTCTTATATCTATTTTTCATAGCTACTTATCATTGTGACTTGGTTATACAAACCATGTTCCCTTTGGTCCTTATCTCCTTTTACAATGTGATCATTTATCCAACAATCCATCTCATTATATCTCTTTTCACCAATCCACCTTTGGATCTCCTTTTTCCCTTCTTCATTTTATACAAACTAAGCATATACACGATTGAGACTTGAGATCACATGCTAGTTCATTATTAAGCCTAAGTGTCATGGTTAGTCTTTGTCTTTGATTACTTAACTTCATTTAAAATTAGCCTAAATATCATTCATGTGTATCACTACATTTCTCATGATTGGTCATTCTAAATCCATATGGAGGAGGAATATGAAAAATCCATAAAAATTTAAAATCCAAATAATTAAAAAAATACAATGATATAAAAGTCAAGAATATTCTTAAAAGCCAAATCACAGTAGAATATGTGATTCAAAGCACATATCCTTCTTCTAGCTAAAGCTCAAACTCCAAAATTGGCCTCATGATAGAAATAAGGTCTTTTGTGGTGTGGTAAGATAGTACATTAGAAAAAGATAATAAAAAAATATTTAAGTGCTACCTACTTTCTCACATAAGTACCCAATCTTCATAGTAAACTAATGGATCTGTAAGGGGTCCTGAGGAATGGGGAACATATCATGGGAAGGTATGCCCATTTTACCTTTTCTTATACTAATATACCTTCATGAGTTGATCTTAGTAGCATGATTATATGCCTATAAATCTTTGTGTCTATAACGAATATGTTTTCTTTGCACATCAATGGTCACTAGTCATTTAGTGTCTTCTCATGTCCTTAATATGCTTATTGTCTCCTAAGGTCTTCTCATAAGATACCTACATTATGATTTTTACACTCCATTTTTCATTCCCTATATCCCTCATATTTCATCTTGAGAAATATTTCTTTGTCTAGTGATTACTCACCTTGGGATTTCATTTGTGAGTTGCTTTGTAAGACCATAGATAGGACCTGATATTCCTCACAAATTACCACCTTTTTCCTTCCTATTACCCACATCATTTATTACTTAATTTTTCTTGTCTATTTCACCCCAGTGGTTTTTTATTTGTGAGTTGCTTCATAATATTATAGATAGGACCTGACATTCCTAAAAAAAAATTCCAATAATATAAGTCAAAAACATAATTACATGTGTCAAATATGAGATAAGATGTGATTGATTATGAATTTACACATCATTAAAATGCTTTCCATCTTGATTTAAAGTGTTTTCTACTTAATTAATTTATCTTTTAATTTTATCTTCTTATTTTCTATGTGCATACAAGAATACAAACATTTATTGAATTTTTCATACTTCCCAGCTTGAATTAATGTGATAAATTTAAAACCAATATTTTGCCAATTTTGTTTTTCTCATATACTTCTCAACATGATTTAGTGTAATTGATTGAATTAATATTTTTATACCATTTTTTCCCTTTTACATACCTTCCATTTTATTACATTTTTTTCATATTTCCTAACATGATTTAGTATGATTTTACTTGTTTTAATTTGGTGCAAAAATCTTTCACTTTGGTTTAAAAACAAATTCCCTTTTTTCCATCTTGTTTTACCATCCCTTGGTTCTTTATACTTATTCATTTTATTTTTATTACATATTTCACAACTTGAAATAGTGTGTAGTACATTTTTGATTTATTATATCTTACCGATTCCTTTTTTCCTGCTTCTTTTTACCCATGCATATGTTCTACATAATACTAGAAAAGAAAGCACATCTCATATATTTCCTATAGCATATACAACAATAGCCAAAAAAAAGTATATTCAAATAATCCACAACCATAACCATAATGATGAAAACATAAACAATCAACATCAATATGCCAAAATGGTCCATCATATATATATATATATATATATATATATATATATATAATGAGTTTTTAATACAACAAGTACAACCATATACATTTCTATAGATTTATGGTTGGGATCCATCCTATCTATCTCATGGCTTAGCCACACTACTTGTCAAAGCCTCAATCTGGCTCCTCCAAATAGTACATTGTAAAGAGGTTGTCTAAGATCCTAGTCCCTCTACCTATCCTTATAGGTGAGCTACATATGCAAACTAGGTCAAGTTTTGTGTATGTGCCTATGTCATTAGTATCATTGTATCTAGATGCACAAATCTCTCTTCTTCTAGGGCTTACCATTCCCATATCTCACCTACACCCATCTGTACTAGTAGATCCATCCTCTCTCTATACTCATAGCTACCTCACTACCTCTCTAGTTAATTTGAACCAACTCACTTAAGATAGGGTAGATGGTACACTGGGGTCCTCTAATGTAGTAGGGTCATATGGTTATAGAGTCTCATTTAGGATGTCATGGAATGCTCCCCTCATAAGGGACCCCCATCTCTCCTCCTTATCCTTAGTTATGCCTATAAAATCACACCCAGATAGATATTAGATCAATGTTATATCTCATAATATCTATCTATCTCTAGTATCTATTTCAAAATAAAAACTTAAGAAATAATTTAATCATCTTTATTACATATCTATGTCTCAGCCACTATGGTCTCACCATCCACATGATCACCTAACAAAATCTCTCTATCCATATAACCTCCTAGTACCTCTTCTGTAGGTCACTTCCTCAATAAAAATATGGCTGTCATTGCTCACATCCACCTCAACCTATGCCCATGTATCCTCTCTATCATCTATTTCTCCTCTAACTCACTTATTGGATCATTAGGGATGGCAATAGTCTCCACTCTCTCCTACTCCTACCTCCATCAATGTCATGTCCTCAATGGTTATTTCTCATCTCACTATGAAGCTAGTGGTAGTACCTTTATTACCTTTACCTCTATACCCCTCTCCTCTTGCTCTACTCCCTATCATGCTCGACCAGTCCATGGTCACTCATGATGTGGTCTGAGCATTGAGTTCATCACTGGTGGCCCTAGTCCCCTCCTCCCATGTGGCTCTCTCACATGTTAAGCCCATTTCTCAAGCATCAATATTCATGTCATTAGATGAGGTAATCCTATATGTCCTAGTACCTGTAATGCCAAATATGTCTCTCTCCACCAAGTTTAGTATCTAACCACCTCTATCCTCATTATAGTTGGTGCAAATATGTCCCAGCTCAACCATGTAGTCATTATGTGCCCATATGGCTACCACACTATTTATGCACATCTCACCATCTATAGTGCTAGCATGTGGGGTAAATTTCATGCTACCTAGTCCCCTCTCCATATTTTCACTTGAGGTAACCTATCATCGACTGCATAGGGTAACCTAGCCAATTAATACATAGTAAACCTCTCATATATCTAAGCTATCAATAATATGATTGGTCTTATCCATTTTTTCCCTCTAACCAACACCTCATACATATCATGTATGAGTTAGACCTAGATGATAGAATTGAGATCATATAATACTCTATCCTCTAAGATCATCCTACTCAAGGATACCACAAACATTGGTACCTTGTTGTCTAACTTGTGATAGAGCACTTGTTATGGCACAAGCCCTATCATAACTTTCTAGATATTAAAAATATATGATGTATATATGTTAAACATGTTGACTCTCCTACCCACCAATATTGTCTCTAAGCCTATAGGCCACATGGATAAGGATCTCCTCTCTTCTATGTTGTTTTGTATCCCTATAGTCACTGATACTCCTACTATCAGTAGCCCTAAGATGGCATGTACATCCTTTAGAGTGATAGCCACCTCTACCATGTCCCCATCCACCTCCTATCTGAAGGTGTTAGTTAGTCATTCCCAACATCCTAGTAACATGACTAAAAAATCAACATTCAAGGGAATCATACACATATCATCTATCCTTCCTAAGCCTATAGATACTAATCTCTCCCTATCTCCTATTGTTAGACAATCTAGTAGATTTGGTATCTATGACTCATCTACCAATCACCAAAATATAGGTTATCCTTGCAATCAAAAAATAATAAAAGATGTATTAGATGCTCCATGTCATGTATAATTACAATATATTCTTTTTATAGTTTAAATAAAAAATAAGCCTAAATTTATTTAATTTATTCATTTGAACCTATTTTAACCTACTTGGTCCTTTTTGCTCTTACTTGGTCATTTTGGACCATTCTAGCCTTCTTTCATCTTTTTACAAGCATTTTCATACCATTATGGTTCTTTGTCAACCTAGTTTGACCAAAATTTCCCTATTGTTCACTTGGTTAACTTCAAAATCTAGTTAACCCTCTTATTTTCCCCTCCCTAGTACTGCATTGTCATTCTAGACTTTTTGGATGAGTTGGAAAAACTGTACTAGGTCAACAGCCTTAAAAACATACAAGTTTGGTGCATACATACTAAGTCGACATTATGGATTTTGATCATTTTTAGCCTACTAGGTTGACCCAATTGTTTTTTTCCTACCGACCCCTTGCATTTTCCTAAAAAAGTGACTTCTAGTAGTTTTCTCCCTAATTCCTTCAAACCCATTTCTTGTCTTGGTTTTTATTACCTATATAATCTACTTTGGCTTCATTATGACATTTATAAATGGTAAAATTTATTTTTTTCTAACAAAACAATTAATTCATTAAAGTACTCCAAAACTAGCTTAAGAATAATAGTTGCATACCTACAGTGCATCTGCTACTACTCCTAGAGCTCCCCCTATTCTATCTCATCATCTCCTCACCATCCTAGCTCGTTTAGTATCCAAATCTCTTTTCCTCTCCTTCACAAGTCAAAATAACTAAATGAATTGTCTTTCCCCTATTTAAAAACACATTTTTTCAATTATTTTCAGGCTGATTCTTTATTTTATCCATATCTTGGTTCCTAATCATCTATTTTTAAAAACATAAAATATATAGATTCATGATGATGTAGAGAATCATTTCCACTAATATATGCCTATTTTCCATTTTTTTGATATTTGGCTATTTTTTCACTAACTTATATAGGTTCACCTAGTGTTTTTAATATTAGACACCTTCACATCTCTTGCAGTCTACTTCTTTATCTACAGCATTAAGGTAAGTAAAGGTATGGATTTTTCAATTATATCCTTTTATTTATTTTATTTTTTGCTTACTATACTCTACTTAGCATCAGTGTTGTGTGTTATCATGTTTTATCCCAAAGAACCATTCTATGTTTTACTTACATGACATGTGATGAGATTTGAGTAGGGCATATATATATACACATAATATTTTAAAACTTTTATCACTTACTGACACTTTGTATCTTGAAGGAACCCATTGAGTCTCAATCTCTCTGAGTACATGCCTTAAGGGGTGCATTGGGGAAGGGGTAGGTATACCATTAGTGCTTCATATGATTGTTTTCCATTTTTCCACTTGCCATATACACACTTGTCTCATAAAACCATTTACCCTAAGATTATTATTCTTATTCTTACCCATTACAAAAAAAAATCATATCATTATCCTCCTTTTTTTTCCTTGACCCCCTTTCACCAATTGACTGTACTAGGTTGATTGGGTCAACCCTGTACTATTTTTGGGTATTTCCACTTGAGATTTTTATTATCCCTTTGACCAACATAGTTTAGGACCTAGTGATTTATCTCTAAAAAAACATACAAGGTTGACTGGGTCAACCCCATATAGTTGACATATTCAGAAGTATTTAGGGTAAGATCCACCTATATATACAAGTTCATTTCCAACCATTTTAATATAGAGAAGCAAAGAATAAGTGAAAAAAAATATCTTCTTATTGACCATTCTACTTGAGGAGTAAATATTAGGTTTCCATACTTTCTTTAGAGATACAAATATTGTCTTTTGGAGAAGTCCTTTTTATATATAAATAGGTTGTGTAGCCTAGAGCTGATTTGTGTTTTTATCCTTACACACCAAAACGATCTCTTGCAAAGCACCTTGGCCAAGGGAGAGATTGAGGTTTCCATACTTTCTTTAGAGATACAAATATTTTCTTTTGGAGAAGTCTTTTGTATGTATAAATAGGTTGTGTAGCCTAGAGCTGATTTGTCTTTTTATCCTTACACACCAAAATGATCTCTTGCAAAGCACCTTGGCCAAGGGAGAGATTGAGGCTCGGTGGGTTCATCTTCAAGGTGAGTATCCCTAGCTTTATTTATCTTTAGTAAGAGTATATAGATAATGTAGTTTTTCTTTTCTCCCATGCATTAGGACTTCATATACATTGACATGATTATATGTCTTCTATGCATTTTTAGTTTAGTTTTTTTCTTTCTAACCTCCACTTTGTACCACAAGATTTGGTGTGCACTAGATTAGATTTAATTTATTGTTTATTATAATAGACTAAATATCAAAACCTAGGACTCCTTTAGGGTTGTTTCATGATTATGTTAGACTGTAGGCTTTGGAATCCTTCCTATCATGGTGTATTGTGAGAAGTGATCCTCTAATCAGGTCTAGTGGATCCCCATCTTAGTCATGCTCTTGGTTAACAAATGTATTCCCAATCAGAAGTATAGGTATACTCTATCTTATTTGAAATAGGATTGATTTATAGACATGATATATTTATAATTTCATATATTACTTATGAGAACAAAATGCTAGATTAGGCCTTATATGCCTAAATGTCATAATTCAAGCCTATTACATGTAGAAGAGAGAAAGGGACATGTTGATGATGTAGAGTGGGATGTTGAGAAACTAGTGGAAGTAAATAGTAAAAATAATCATCTTGAGTGAGTTTTATATGATCATCAAATAGTCCAAAAAAGTTAAGAGATACAAGATTTGGGCTAAGAGTACAAATTATAACAAGGTTGTAGATAGTAATATAGCCTATTATGAGGTAGGGTAGGTTATTTGAATGAGTTTATGGGATCCAAAACTATCCTCACTATGCATACTTTCTATTTTTTATATCTTCTTAAATTTGTATCACCTTTATAATAGCCTTCTTGGTTAATGTAATAAGCAAGCCTTTGAAGGAGAATATGCAATCATGGATGCTAGTTTTTCAAGCATTAAGAATGTGTATGAATATTTTGAATCATGATATTGTGTCCTCTCTCCTATTATAAATGTTATATAAACACTATAAATATATAAGAGGGCACACACCTCAATTCATTTTTCCTTAAAATAGATTGTGTAAATCCAAATGGATTGTGTGCACCTAATAACAAAGTATGAGGGTGTCAAATGGATATTCAAGGTGATCTAAGCCTATTGGAGGGATGAAAATATGAGTATATGTAAAAGGACTTAAACACATGGTACATGATGCCAAAAATGTATCAATAAGATTAAAAGAGGAATAATCATCATTTAGATGAAGGGAAGGACCAAATAATCACCTACAACCATACTAAGAACTATGATGACATAATCAGGCTAATTAAAAGCATGAGAATGAATGTGTACATTAAGGTGAGAGATCAAGTGAGAATATGAGTGTATGAATTCATTTAATGTTTAAAATACCTAATTATGATTAGTGGATGTCAAATCAAATTCAATTTGAACACTATATTCACCTATAGGCGTGTGGGTAAAAATGAAGGAAAGTTACATGTCAAGTAAACCCTATGTCTCATTCAGGTGGTTTGGGATATGAGGAATATAATATATTGTTTATAATTGATGATACATAAATTTTTAATTCTTTTCATAAACACTAAATATAATTCAAAGATTCATCCTCATACCAATTGATGAGATTATGAGGTAGGTCCCAAAATTCCCTGAAGGTGTATGTGAGAGATTAGTATTGGTTGTTCAAAACATGAAATGATTTGAGAGTTATATAAGTTAAGGAGGAAATTAATTATATATCCCAATTTATTAAAGGATCATTTAAATATTAATAAATTATATTAAAGAGGGTTTAATATCAAAACAATAGAGAAGGCCTTAACAAACATACATAGACTTATGTGTTTCTTAAAGGAGAAACATCATTTTAGTACAAGGATAAAACCATGAGTAAAAGTAAGGTGTGTTAAAATATAGTATGATAATTTATTTAAACCTATAAAAAAAAATTCACCACCAAGGTGGTAAAATACTAGTAGGAGAGGATCATTTCAAATTTGTAGTCAAGAAGGGCCTAGTATGCACATACAACCAAGGGCAGTCTTGGCATAATAAGGTAGAAAGGGCACAAGTTTTGTTTCAATAATGAGGTAAGATAATGATATAAATAAAAAAATATATTTAATAATAATCCTATGATATGCTTGGAATCAATTTTAAGGGGAGAAATCCTCACTCTAAGAAGTACTCTCAGGTTTGGTAAGTATTAGACTGTCAAGATGAAGACACATAAACTACATATAAAACACCATGAAATCTTGATTTTTTTTTAAAATTTTTTGAATATGGAGTTTTTATAGGATTTAAATTATAATATATAAGGTTTATGGTATGATTAACATCCTTGGTAAATCAAAAGAAGGTCAAAACAAGATTATTAGGGTCAAAATGACCAATTTGCTCACAAACCCTCATAGCATCTAATTAAGTTGTAGAGATTTATGTGTTGGTTATTTACAATTTATATCATTGAGATAAATAATATATTTTATATAAAACCCAATAGATACATTCATATCCATTGTAATGCATTATTGAGTTATTGAGGCCTAAAAAGACCTTTCTTAGTCTTCACATATAGTCTACCTAGCCCAAAGAACATTTTATTTTTATTGGATTTGAAAAAATTATATGCATGGGAAATAAATATAAAATTTATTTTTATGGACCCTTTAATACTAATTATTTGTGGCATTTTTTCTAGGATTAAGGCCTTAACTTTTATGAATCATTGTTAATATGATAAATAGGTCACAAGCTGCCAAAAGACTAAAAAATGGCTTGATTGAGGAAATTGATTGATTAAGTACTAAAAATGGAATCATTAAAACTATAAATGACCTTAATAACCTATATATCTCATTATCATCTAACCATGGCACTTGATGGTACATTTTTAGGTACAGGTGTACATAATAGGCCAAAAAGCATGGTTGTAGGTGTCTTTGTGAAGAAACAAGGTATGAGTTGGTCTTTAAATCATGAAAATGGTATATAAAGATTTAATAAAGGTAAAAAAACCATATAAACACATATTTATGTCTCATATATAATTATATGACTCTCCATGTTATCAACTTCATTAATTTGTGAAGAAAACTCAATTTTCTAAGCCAAAAGGCCTATATGCATGCCTATAAAGTTCTTCAAAAAACATATCCTTATAATATTAAGTTTTAAAAGGTATTTAAGACATAAATAAACCTATTCAATAAATAAATATATAAAATTCCTTGAAAAACCACCTCAAAATTCTTTTGAGCATGCAGAAGCTCCTAAGCTAGGGTTTTAGCCTTTTCAAGGTTCACATATTTGTACAAGGTTCCAAACCTTCAAAATTAAAATAAAGCATGTTCATGGCATGGGTAAACTAAATAAAAATTTTCATATAATTTTCACATGTGTGGGAGGCAATTTGAGAAAAAACTCACTTTTATAGGCCTAGAGGGATAATGGAGGCCTAATTAGAGAGAGAGAAAATGAGTTGATAAGTGTACTTACAATTAGAGTTAGGTCCTAAAAATTGGCATGGAGATACAAATGGATATTGGTCCCTCAAAAAATTAATTTTTTTATCCAATACCATTAATACATTCTTCCACATAATGAGTTTTACCTATTTTGAGGACTACAAAGAATTGGGAGAAATGCAAGCCAAAGGTGCAAAACCAAATCTTTTGGAGTGATTGGTGGATTCAAGCAAATTTTTTTATGTCTAATATGATGTATAGAATCCATACATGGATATAAATTTATTTTTTGAAGGCAAAACCAGGTTTTCATGTTTCTACACCATATTGTAAAAGGAGGATTTCAAGTGGTCAAATAATCAAATAAATGCATAAATCTCTTCAATGAGATTTTTAAGGTGACATATATCTTATACACCACTTAGATAGTAATAAAAAGTTAGAATTTAGTTTCAATAATTATTCAAATGGTTTAAGAAGTCTCTAATAACCTTAGGAAGACCTTTTCCCTTTATTACACTAAGTAAAAAAGACAAATTCAAAGAGGTTTCAAGAGACTTATAACAACCCAAAAAGTGTGGGAAGATATCATAAATGAGTGAGGAAAAGCATTAAATTGAGGAATTGATGAATACTTGAAGACCTATTTTCATGGATAAGACTTCTTTATCAAGGAATACATGCAATCTAGTATATAGGGTATACAATCAAAGATATAGGCCCTTCAAGTGGTCAAAATACACAAATAAATGCATGTGACTTATTAAAACTTTAAAAATAAATTCAACTCTACCTTATAGACCATTTTTTTAATAAGAAGGAGATAAAATTTAGGAAACACTACGTAGGATTGAAGGGTGTGAAGGCAAGTGAGTCACCCCTATTTTGGGGTTGCTTTGTCTCCCCTCTCCCACTCTTTTTTCTATTTTTATCTTCTTTTATAGAATTGATATATCATATTATACATTGGATATGATAAAAAGCTATAAATTTTTTGTAATACACCTTTTTTGAATTAATAAGAAGCTAGTTTCCTCCATTTTTAGGCTGTGTAAAGTGTATGTGTGATCTACATTGACATAACTTAATGAATGAGTACATTTCCTATGTTAATGTCTATTTTTTTTATGTTTATGCAACATATGTTATTTTATGTAGGTTATATTAAGTGTCTAGGTTTAAGCTAAATCCAAACTTTTATGTGAATTTAATAAACTTTCATTCCTTCCATGTTAAGATTGAGTGTTATTAAGGCATTTGGGTGAAACACTTTTATATAAGCCATAGACCTAAAGTGTAGTGAATGTGTTTAGGATAATTTTCTTTCTAAGAGTGTTAATTATAGGCATAATTTGTAACAAATATCTATGTATCACCTCTTTTTCAAGTTTTCATGTTAATTTCCTTCATAGTATTATCCCTTCACCCTTTCCCTTTGTCAAAAAATGAGTATTTAGTAGGATTAGAATCAAATTAAGTGAGTGTATGAAGGGAACCAAACCTTTATCTATATATTATCTCCAAATAAAATTCACCCACACTTTGGAGAGATTCCACTATTTTAGTAGGAATGGGAAGAGGCACATATTCTCACAAGGGTTGCACTCCTTATTTAAAATAGTGCTACAGTGCATGTTTTACAGAGTAGATACGTAGAGCATGCTATATATTTTATGATTATGTGGATAATTTACCTTTGTATATATGTGTATGTTACATACTTATACAAAATAGAATATAAGAGAAGTTACAATAGCTATCAATTACAAATAAGACAATTGTGTTAGTTCAACTTATAGGCTAGATGATGGTTGTTGAATCCCTTGAGGTACATGGTCAAGGTGAGATGACATGTGGATGTGTTGTGGAATTAAAGAGTTAGATAGGTGTATAGGGATGTGATCTATAGTGAAGGACTAAGAGGCATGTGATTCTATGAGTTGTGATGAGCATAAAAGTCTATGAGTTGGCATGGAACTTATGCAGTGTATAGGCCAATAAGGTGTGCAAGTATATGAGCTATGACATGTAGCTATGAGGTGAAATTAAATACATATTAAAAGATGAAAAATTCAATGAGTTGAGTGTATGACTTATGCAACACATATGACTACTATTTGTGAAGTACATAGTAATAAGTGCATAGTTTAGTTTGTGTAGGGGTTAGTGCACAAAAGTATAGATATGGCATGGGATTTAAGGGTATGAATTTGAGAAAAATTTAGGAAAGGAGTGTGAAATATTAGGTGATAGGTGCATTCCCTATAAATTATAGTGAATGAGGATTAAGATCATCTATGTGGGGACTATGCACACATCATTCACCCTTTATTTAAGAGCAATGATCTCTATTACATCATTGCATAGTTTCAGAAACTACACCTAAAGTTGTTATAAATTTAACCACTTGGATTGATTAGAATATTTCCCAACCTTGACTACTTATAAATGTTGATGTATGCCACGTGGGTGTGTGTGTTTTTCACTTAATGATATGGTCCTTCTCTATATGACACAAGTGTCTAAGATCCAAATGAGAAGAATGTTATGTCACTATTGGCTCAATAAGTGGTAGAGTGTAAGGCTTGAGAAGTTATATTTTGAATATTAGGTACATGCCCCAGTACTATGGTAGATCAAGAATGTAGGCATTTTCATGAGCTATGCACAAAATAGTGTAAGTACCATAGTGTAAAGGCTTGATATTCTAGTGTCAACTTTTGAATTAATCTTTATGAATTTGAAAATAGACTTTATCACCAACTCAAAATGAATGAGGTATTCAATGTGCATCATGACATTCCTTATACTTATCTTAAGTGTAAGAGAGAATATTCTAAACTTTCTAGTGAATAGACTAGATGTGGTATATAAACCTTTTAACTTTGTTTACTTCATGTTATTATGCATGTGACTTATTTATTGATGGTGCACTATATGATATGTCTATAGGTGTCAAAGGTGTAATCCCAAGACATGCCTAGAATGGACTATGGGTATTATAGCTATGAAGATCCCTATTATAGGCATGTTGAATGTATAAGAGATTATCATCCTAGGTGTGAACATGTGCATGATTATATATTAATAAAATATGTATAAGTTTGTGGTTAACCACTTTGGTTTGCTTATCTATCTAAGGATGAAAATACATAATCCAATCTAATAGTGTACCCATAAATTCCCATATTTCTTACTAAAAAATACTCATAAAACATGGATCATAGTCAGAGATGATGGAGGTAGGTAACCCAAAATGAACCCAAACATGGTTGAAGAATGCTTACATAGTTCCAAATACATCAATGTCTTTTCTACATGAGACCATGATGGCCATATTAGAAAATTGATCCACTACAATGAACATAGAGTCATGTTGTTATCTTACTGTAGGTAATTGAGTCATGAAATTCATGCTGATAAATTCCCATGGTCTAGATGGAGCTAGTAGAGGTGTGTAAAGTCCCATCTTCTTGTTTTTGAGCTTTGAAATGTAACAAGGGATGCAAGACTTGATGTGGCACTCCATTTTTGTGTTCATGTGTGGCTAATAGAAATGGGACTCTAATATGGCTAGAGTATTTATAACACTAAAGTGTTCTGAGGTATTAGCATAGTGCACCTCCTAGATGAATTTTGGCAAGGTGAATGAGAGGAAACACAAATATGTCCAAGCTTGTAGAGATACAAGTTAGAAAAATAGAACTCTTGAACTTATGCACCTTGTGAGAGGCTAGTGTAAGTTATTGAAAAGTCCCAATCAACTTAGTATAGAGTAACCCAGTCTTAGAAATTATGGTCATGTATATGTATCACTATGAGGAGTATGTGAACCAATGCTCAACTAAAGAAATATATAGCCTTGTTATCCTTCCATTTATTATGCTTGATCATGAGATGGATCAATTGTAGATAAGTCATCTATTTCATGTGGCATGTATTTTATAGTTTATTCTATGATTGTAAGAACTGAAGTGGTTTATGGTTTGAATGAAAAATTATCTCTTTATTGAGAATGTAGTGTTTCTATTATTGAATTACTTTCAAAATATCATAAAGTTCCTTCTCATAGGTGGAGTACTTTTGCACCATGTCTCTAAACATCTTTAAGTCGTATGCAATCAGACGTCCATGATGCATGAGCACTACACCAAGTGCATAATTAGATGCATAAATGTGTATTTGGAAGGTTTGTGTAATTTCAGGAATTATAAGAACATGCAATACATAAAAGGTATTTCTTAAGTGTCTTAAAAAACATTGTTGTGCATGTGTCTAGTCAAAACTAGATTTAGCACGTGTGAGTTGGCTAAGATCCCATCAGATGTGTGAGAATCGAAGGATGGAAATAAAATATAAGTTAATAAATTAAAAAAACCTCCTCAATTATATGATATTACATAGAGTATGCCAATATTTGTGCACTTTGATCTTCTCTAGATCTACTATGATTCCAATGCAATTAATGATGCAATTTTGGTATTGGATCTACATGGTGATAAATGAACACTTCACTAAGTTCGATTGCAACTTGTGTTGGTTCAAAGTGTTTAAGATGCATAATATGTGATCCATATGGTCTTTATAATTCTTTTATAAGGTTATAATATCATCCAAGTAAATGATGATGAAGGAGTACAATAATGGCCTAAATAAATCATCCACCAAATGCATGAGAGTGGATGGCACATTGGTGAGGTTAAAAGACATGACCAAACATTTATAAAATCCTCCTTGAGTCTTAAATTTTATCTTCTAGATATCTTTAGGATGGATTAGAACTTGATGGTAACTAAACTTCAAGTCAATCTTGCTGAGGTATTATGCACCTCATAACTAATCTAGAAGGGCATCAATGTGTGACAATGGATATTGATTATTCACCATGATTTTGTTGAGCGTGATGTGGTCTATGTAAATTCACCAATACCCATCCTTATTACATGTGAGGATAATCAAAATCCTGAAAGGTGAATATCTATGATTCATATTACCCAATCAAGAAGCTCTTGAATCTGGCATAGGACCTCATCAATCTCCCAAATTGATTGTGATAGAGGGGATATTCAAAAGAGGGGATATAGGAACCAAATTAATGTGGTGTTTTAATTCACAATGTTTTAGAAGACCTTGAAGTTTTAAAAATACTTAACTACTATAATCTAGTAACTTATCAAGTTATTATTGCTATAATGATGTGTGATTGTTATGTGTTACTAGGGTGTGCTTTGATTTTAACTATGTAGGTATATCAGGGTAGATTATCAGTAACATGAACTTATAGACATGATAAATGAGCTTATGACATTGATTGGAAGAGACTAAGGGGAATTTGGTCATGGGTGCTAACTCAAAAAGGTTGTAGAAGTGATCTTGTGCATGAATAGGCTAATGTTGTGGCTTAAATTGATATGTAGCTTCATGATCATATAAGTATAGTCTCCCCAATAATATGTCATATACTTCTAAAGGTGTGATATCACAAGTAGTGGTGTCCTTCATAGGATTGACTTTATACCAAAAATTACATTCCCAGTGGACCTATATATCTTTTCCTTATTGTAGCTACACTAAAGAGTATGTATTTAGATGCACAATAGTTGTAATACCAAGGTGTTAAGTTTTTGATTATGTGATGATGTTATTTTGGCTTATATTATTGATGATGATGTGGAGATGTGGAACATTGACCCAAAACTTGGTATGGAAGAGACGTTCATGATATTCATAGATGCCAATCATAGTGGTATTAGTTCTTAGATAATAGGCATCTAGATTAATGTCATCCATCAATGTGGGTCTTGATGTAGATTGTGAAAGTATGGATTGTTGTGTGTGTCATTTATAATCATCATGAGTGGATGAGTGATGAATATGCTACCACTTATCACTATATTCCTTCTTGCCTTTGTCTGAATTAAAATATGTATGCAATGGGGAATGCAATAGATCTATAGATAAATCTTAGCTTGAAGAAGATAAATCCTACTTACACTTTTGACTGTGGATACATTAGATATTAGGGGTCATGACCAAGATGGATCCACTATAACTAGATAAAGGATATCTTACCATAATAAATTCACTAGGGAGGGTTGTAAAGCCTCCAGTCAAGCAAAACTACAAAATAAACCTAACTAGGTCCTATGTTTTCATATTCATTAAACTAATAACAAGTAAAAGTCTAATCTAGTGCTCACCAAATCTTGTGGAACCAAGTGGGGGTAATAAAACATCAAAATTAAACATGCATAAAAGACATATACTCACACCAATGTATAAAAAAAATTAATGTATGGAAGATAAGTACAAATGAATATCTATAAAATTTTACAAAAGAGGAACAAAGTTAGGAATACTTACCTTTGAACATTAACCTGTTGAGCCTCAATATCTCCCTTGGCCAAGGTGCTTTGTAAGAGGTTGTTTTGGTATGTAAGGATGACAAGGATAAATCAAATATAGGCTACACAACCTATCAATGCATTCAAAATACTTCTCCATAAGAAAAGACTATATTTACAAAGAAAGTATGAAACCCTAAACTTGTTCCTCAAGTAAAATGGTGGATAAGCATATGTGTAATTTATATTACCTCTTATTATCTTCTCATAGAAATGATGAAATGGATGTGTTTATATAAGTAGAGTTAACCCTCATCCTTTCCAAAAGTTTGGGATAAAAAGGTTGACCCAGTTGACCTACTATCATTATTAATAAAAATAAATTAGGTCATAGACTAGGTTGACCAGGGGTCGACCTATACCATAATAAGTTTGATCAATTATAGTATAAAATTAATGGGGTTGACAGTGTAACCTAAATCATTAAAAATGGTTTTAGGTTAGGGAAGGGATAATGAAGGTGGAAAATGACTAGAGGAGGGTTAAAAATAAGATGCAAAGATTAGGGGAATGTTTTTAGGATATGGGTGAGTACATAGCAAGTGGTAATAAGGGAAAAAAATACTATGAAGCACTAATGGTCTACCCACTCCTTTTTTGAGGAACCCTTTAAGGCATGCACTTAGAGAGATTGAGACTTGATGGGTTCTTATAGGATATATAGTATAAATAATTGATAAAGTTTTAAAATATTATGTGTATATTTATGACCCACTCAAAGCTCATCATGTGTCATGTAAGTTTAACATGTGATGGTACTTCAAGAAAATAACATGGCAACACACAATGCTAAATCTCAATAAAGTGTAGTAAGAAAAAAATAAGATAAATGAAAGGACATAATTGAAAAACACATACCTTTAATTACCTTAGTGTTTTAGATAAATAAGTAGATGCAAGAAATGTGAATGTGTCCAATGTAGGGAAAATTAGGTGGACATGTAGAGATTAGCACAAAATACTAAAAAAAAATAAAAAATAAACATAGACATATAATAGTTGAAAATATTCTCTATGACATCAAGATTCCAAAACATTTTATGATTTGGAAAAATATCTAATAGAGATACAGATATGATCCAAATAAAAAAATTGATGATAAATATTTGAAGGGTGAATAATTTTAAAATAATAAATATAAATAGGTAAAAAATAATTCATTTGGTATTTCTATAATTTTGATAAAATAGAGCTCTGATAAACCCTAGTGAGAGACTAGAGAGCCAGGATGGTGAGGAGATGATAACTGAGATGGGGGGATGCATAGTGGCCACAGTGGTGTAACACATGTAAGTAATTAAAAATTTAAAATTTTTAAATATTTTTATTTAAAATTGAGTGAATTATCAAAAATTAACTGGTAGACAAAATCTAAGAATTTAAATGAACCCTAAGAAAATTTTAGGGACACTAGGGGGAAATGGGGTATTGGGTAGGAAGGAGTCAAACCAATAAATACTCAAGGCATTTATGGTAACTGATAAAAATGTCATTATTATAGATGAACAAAGTTGACCAGGTCAAGTGAGTTGGCAAAGGGAAAGAAAACTAACATTTTAATTACATATCAGTAGGCTAATTTAGTTGGATAAGGGGACCAAGTATATAGCAAGGGGATAACTTAGTTGGTTTTGAAGTGGCTTATATAGTACTACAAACTATAAGGTGGTCAACTAAGCACTAAAAAATATAAGGTGGTTGACTTAGTACTGAAGAGGATGATCTAGTATAAATTTAACATGGTTGATGTAGTATCCCTAATGAAGTATATGGCTGATTTATTTTTTAATATGTCAATTCAGTAGAAAATAAACAAACTAAATTGAACTTACTAAATTTTGTGATTTTTTTAAGAATTTACTTTGATTATAAATGACATGGAGATCTAATAAATCCTTTAATGTTTGATATTTTATAGAGACATTAGAGATATTGGTAATTGATTGATGCATTGTGGCTACCATATTTACTAGAGCATTTTATAAATGTAAATAAAGCAAGACTAATTGCACTAGGTCTAGGAGGTATCATGGAGATGAGGCACATCCCATTGAGTGTTGATCTAAGTGTCATATTCTTTAGAGAATTGTAATGTTTTACCAACACATTTTTATGGGTGGTGGATGGGGATACCATAGAGGTGAGTATCACACTAGAGGATGTCCATGTATTATTTGGATTGCTAATAGGAGGGGCACCAATGATCATAGAAACACCAGATGATCTAGAGTAGAGACAAACACTAAATAGGTGGGTGATGTGATTAGATAAGATATACCAAGGCTAAGGGTTAGTTTATTTAATGTGTATATTATGTATATTATGGACATTTGGAAGATGATGATTAGACTTATGATAACATGTGTATTATATCACAAGTTAGATGGCAAGGTACCAATATATGTGATAGCTTTGTGCTAATCCATTTTGGATCAGGGGGTGCTCTATGATTTTGGATCTATCATCTAGGTCCAACTCATGCATGATATGTATGGGATGCTATCAAGAGGTCAGAATACCATGGGACCAATGGTTTTGTTTAGTGTATGGATATATGAGAGGTTCCATATGTATCAACCAGTTAGGTTTCCCTATGTGGTTGATGATAGGTTACCATAGGTTTTGAGATGGAGACAAGACTAACTATCATGGGTCATGTCCCACATACCAATGCTTTAAATTATCACACAAGAGGATATCATATGGTAGCCATACATGCATATTTATATTATTTATCTCAATTGGGCAATTGTGGTGCCATGGTTGGATTGAGTGTGGATCATATGTCAATATACTTGATGGGTATAGCCATAGAAAGTGGCATGCATATTAAGGTATTTTGGATTATTATACCCATAAAATCCTCTAGTAGTGTCTAATTTTTGTGCATGACATGATAGAGACTAGAGATTAGGCCATGACATGTGAGACCATAGACTGGTCAAGAATAACAACTAATAGTTTGAGGAGGAGAGGGCATGGATATTGATTTAGGGGTATAATAGGTACCATAATAGGCACCATAATAAGAGTATCAATTATCAACTTAGACACACCATAGATAGAGGTGTTATTATCGAGATCGATCATAGCCAAGGGTGGTCACATAGGATGATTCGATAGTCATCCCAAGATAGAGATGGTCAATAGAGGAACCTTTAAGGAGAGGATTGTAGAATGCATGAGTGGTGACTCTTGGATTTTTATTGATAGGGAGGTGAGTGATAGATGAGGTACTTGGGGGATAACTAGATGGAGAGACTGTGGTCGATAGACTAATATATGGGGAGATGATGATTAGTGATATCAAGACTAGAAGATATGTTATAATTTTTATTTATTGAGATATAATACTAGTTATGTGTGATTTTAGGTAGATAAATATATTTTTAGATGGATATGGTATCTAATATCTATCTAGTTTTGTTTTTATAGATCCTATAATAGAATAAGTAATATGGGGATCCCTAGTCATGGTAGTGTACCATGAAATTTTGGATGAGGTATTGTAACCATACAACCCCACCATGTTAGATGATCCCATGGTATTATCTTCCCCATCTTAGGTAGGTTGGTTTAGATTGGTAGGGGAGGCTAATAGGTAGGTATATACACATGGGGATGGATTGTAACCATTCGAAGGGGTTTGAGTAGGAGATTCACAACCCTAGCTTAGGAGAGAGCCACACACATGACTACCATGATCGTTCCTAGACATGTACAAGCAGAAGTGGCCAACCTACAAGGATAGGTAGTAGGGTTGAGATCGTGTAATGCCTCATTATAACACATTGTGTAGGGGAGATAGTCTAAGGCATTGATGGGTAGTGTCGTTAGGCCATGAGATAGGCATGATGGAGCCTAACCATAGAGCTAGAGATATGAATTTTTGTATTTTGTACTATTGTATTTTATAAAACACATGATATATATAGATATATTAGTTTGATTGTTGGATTTGATCTCATGAGTTGTATTTTGGTTGTGGTTGTTGATGGATGGATATATTTAAAATAGAACATGTATTTAGCTTTTTTTGTATGATAAATATATGGGGAATGATTTCTCTTATAGCATTATGTGATACACATGCATGGCTAAAAAGAAATAGGAAAAAAGGACTTTGAAAAAGTATAATTGATCAAAAATAAATGTACTACACACTATATCATGATGGGAAATGTGTAATAACAAAATATGACTAAGTATGATAAAATAAAAAGTGGTAAAAAAGGGGAAAATATGTTTTTAAACCATGAAAACTATTGGCACCAAATTAAAACAAGTAAATCACACTATATCATATTGGGAGTACTAAAATAGTGTAATAAAATGGAAAGAAAATGAAGGATAAATGGTATAAAAATAAAATAGTTAAGTCAATCAATCAAACTAAATCATGTTGGGAAGTATAAAAGAGAAATAAAATTGGAAAAAGGAGCTTAAATTGATCACACTAACTCAAGTTGGGAAGTATTAAAAGCTTAAGAAAAATGGTTGTATTCTTACATGCAATCATAAAATAAGAATATAAAAGTGAAATATCAATGAAGTAAGCATAAAACATACTATATCAAGATGGGAAGCATGTCAATGACATGTAACTCATAATCAACCATGACTTATCTCAAATTTGACACATGTAATTTCATTATAACTTGGGTATTGGATTATTTATTGAGGAAGTTTGGGTCCTCCCCATGGTCTTACACTGTAACTCATAAAGGTAACACCAATGAGGTGGAAACAATAGGAAAAAAATGTTAAAGGATATGTTTGGAATGGTAATGTGAAAATTTGGTAATTTATGAGGAAGGTCTAGTCCTATCCAAGGTCTTACACTACAACTTACAAATGGGATTCCTGGGGGGAGTGATCAATGAACAAAACAATATTTATCAAAGGGAAATATTAGGAATATGGGAAATTAAAGAGGGAATTTAAAAATAATATTATAGGCATCTTCTGAGAATACCTTAGGAAAAATGAGGCATACTAAGGACATAAAAGGAAACTAAGTGACTGGTGACCATAAATATTAAGAGGGTACCTATTCACAAAAAGCATAAAGTTGTATAAGTAGATAATTGAGATACTAAGAACAATTCATGTTGTTTTGTTTTAAAACTAAAAGTAACATGGTCCTACCTTCCCACAATGTGTTCCCCATTCCTTAGGACTTCTTATAGAGCTGCCAGTCTATTACAAAGATTGGGCACTTATATGAGAAAGTAGGTAGCACTAAGAGAAATTTGTATTCTCCTTTTCTAATGTATTAGCCTAATTCACCCCAATGGACCTTGAATTTATCATGAAGACAAATATGGAGTTGATATTTGATTATAAAAATGAGATGTGCTTAGAATCATTTCTTTTAGTGTGATTTGACTTTTGAAAAAAATTAATGTTACCTTTTGGATCACTGACTTTTGTGAAAATTATTTGGATTTTCAATTTTTATGGATTTTAGGATTATTATTCCATACTAAATTAGAATTTCCAATCATGAGAGACAAAGTGATACACATAAATGATCCTTAGGCTTTGGCTAAAGGAATCCAAGTATCTAAATACATGACTGACTAGAACACTTAGGCTTACCTATGAACCAACATGTTATCTCAAGTTTCAAAAATATGTATGCTTAACTTGTGAAATTAAATGAGGGGGATAAAGGGAGATCCAAGATGTACTAGTAAAAGGAGATTACAATGAGATGACTTGTTTGTTAACTAATCACATGGTTAAGAAGGAATAACTAAGGGGTCCAAGGTTTGTATAATCAAGTCACAATAATTATTATTTGTGTTTATATAAATAAGGTAGATAAAAATAATGATAAAGGAAATAAATGAACATAAAAAATTCATGTAATCATGAAAAATAATCCATAAGATAACATGTAGAAGAAAATGACACCATAAGTAAAATGTAGTGTGAAATATAAGTAATTATGTAAGATAGATAAGAATTTAACATAATGTCAAATAATATAAGATAGATAAATGTAAATTTGAAACACATGTCCAGTCCAAAATTAATAAATAAGTGAAATAATACCATGTTATGTTCATAAATATTAGTATATTTGTCTACATACATTATCCAAAACATCTAATAGGTCTCTATGAAGTTGAATTCTGACTGCAGTAAGGGTCTCATTAATTTTTAGAGAAAGTTGAGAAAATACTTTGCATTTAATATCCTTGATAGAAAATGTAGGCATGCCTAAAGGATAATTTTCATGAGGATTATCATGTATGGGATACTCATGAGAAGGAATATGAGTGGACTCTATGGGAGATGAAGGGATAATTAGTGGATAAGGGGCCACATGTAAAGGAGTCACTAGTAGAGAAGAGGACTTAGGTGGAGTCACTAGTGGATAAGGGTCCATAGGTGAAGGAGGATCCATGGGTGAAGTAATAATGGGTGAAGAAACTATAGGTGGAAAAGGGGCCATAGGGGAAGCCTTCTTTTAAGGATGACCTATGGGAGGAAGGGTAATAGGTCAAAGAATGGTCATGAGGTGATCATTGAGATGATACTAAAGGATACAACAATGATCAGTGTGATGGGTACCATAGATAATATACCTCTTCATATTTGGGAATATATTTAGGTAATACTTTTGGGGGAGGTATAACCTTGTTTGTGGGATGAAGAAGAGTGGGACACAAGATGTCTATATATTATTACATCTTATGATAATGCATACAAGAATGATTATTTGTGCCATAGAATCAATAGATATGATTATTTGTAAAATTTATAGGTGTACTAACAGAGGGAGTCAAAAAAATATAGGGAAGGTTGGTGTAATGCACAGTCTCTATGAAAATGATTAGAAAATCTATTTATATCACAATATGGTTAATCGGCCCATTTGGTGGGCAAAAGAGAAAGATTTAATAAAGGGATTAAATAATCACCAAGGGGAGGTAAGAATGGTGAAGATAAAATATGAGTCTCAACTAAAGGAGAAACAATATCAAAAATAAGAAGAGTCTCAGTGAGAGAGGGACTAGGAATAGGATCCAGACTAGGCTCAGTTGAGAGAGGGGTAGGATGCGCAAAAAGTTGAATTATAGTAGAAAGTCTCTCAGAGGTAGTATAGATATAGGAGTCTTGGTATCTATAAAATTGATAGGGACTAGTCATAGTATGATCCATAATCATGATCCTATGAGGTTTTTTAAAAAATGGAGGTGTGCACACCAGCACACCTCTTTACCCTATGAACAAGAGGAAAAATGCTAAAATTAGGAATTATATAGGATGGAATGTGATAAGATAGATGAAAATACCAAAGAAAATAAGAATTATAATAAATTATTTTAGCATCTCGAGCATGAACAAGACCTCATAAAAATGGATGATTTAAATTATGACCATAATTTTAATCATGTGTATGAAGATAAAAATGGATGTGCAAAAAGTTGAATTATAGTAGAAAGTCTCTCAGAGGTAGTATAGATATAGGGGTCTTGGTATCTATAAAATTGATAGGGACTAGTCATAGTATGATCCATAATCATGATCCTATGAGGTTTTTTAAAAAATGGAGGTGTGCACACCAGCACACCTCTTTACCCTATGAACAAGAGGAAAAATGCTAAAATTAGGAATTATATAGGATGGAATGTGATAAGATAGATGAAAATACCAAAGAAAATAAGAATTATAATAAATTATTTTAGCATCTCGAGCATGAACAAGACCTCATAAAAATGGATGATTTAAATTATAACCATAATTTTAATCATGTGTATGAAGATAAATTATATAGGTAGGGATGACCTTTTCATCATATGTAGTGTGATGAATGGATTGTTGAGTCTTAGTTAAGACTATGAGTATATTGTCACTATGTGGTTGATAGGAACACATCTTCAAAGAAGGTGGAAGATGAGAAATGAACTTAGCACATTGACAAGTGGAAGAGGCAACTGCCATCATGCAATGAGTCCATGGCTTACCAAGAAATAATTTATAGGATAGAATAAAATTTAAAATCATAAAATTCACTTGAATAGTGATAGGTGGAATGGTGATAGGGAAATATACATAACCTAAGGGAAGTATTTGCCTTTGTTCATATCCTTTACATGTGTTTCATGTAGACTTAAGATTACATTCAGAGTATCTAAGGGTTTTAATAAAATTGAGAGATGCAACACAAGTACCTAAACCCTCATAAATCAAGGCATGCTTGACTTGTATATCACCAATTTGGACACTAATAAAGAGGTGAGGATCATCCACACAACGTAAAATCTCATCAAGAATCATATAAGTAATGGGTAATTTGAGAGAGAGAAGTGTCCATTATTTTTTCAACATGTATAGACATCTCTTTGCACTATTATAAAATTTTATCTTCTAATATGGATAGGTGGATTTGAATCCTATTAGGGAGGATAGGGGATGTTAATTTTTAATTGGAGATGTATAAGATGATTATGATGATGTATAGAAGTCTTCATAAGTTTGAGAAATGGGATTTGAGATGGGAGATTAATAAGTTCTATGATAGGATCCCATTTATCATAACTGATAAGGGGATTGTTATAAATAGGTGCATAATGTTGGAGGAGTTCCTTGGAAGGAGGAATATTAGTGAATTTAAATTTGTGTTGATAAGATGTATGGGGTTTAATTATGGGACAAGTTAGTTAATTGTCTTGAGAGGATGGGGTAGCTGATGTAGGTTTGGTTTGAGATAAATTTGAAGAAGTGGTAGTAGAAGTTCAAGTATCATTGGTGATGGGTAAAGATGTTTGAGTAGTTGTATAAATGGTATGATAAATGTTATCCAATGGATGTGTTGGAATTGGTGCATTGAAAGATATAAGGTCTTCTTTCCCTAACTCTGGTAAGTGAGTTGGGAAAGAATCTTAGATAAAATGAGAAGTGTAAGATGATTGGTGAGTGTGGCTGGGATGATAATCAATCAAGACAACTAACCTTTGCATATTATTCATGAGGACCGTGTTCTATTTAGGATTTGGGTGTACCAGACTATCAATGTTATTGGTAGAAGGAGTAGGCTTAACATTATTATCTTGGTGATGTGGAAGAGGGTCTTTATAGATGGCCAAATGAGCATTAGCCTAGTTCAAATCTTGGATTTTATTTTGTGTTTCATGAGCTTTGAAGGCAATGTCATAGGATTGACATTTAAGAATGATATAATCATGATCAAAATTAGGACCAAGGAGAAAATCCATAGATAAGTTATGCAATTGTCTACAATTCTGATGAGAATGAACCCAACTAGCAAAAAACTAGTAATTTTTTTTTTGGGATCATACCAAGATTTCATGGGATGAGTGGGATAAATATCTCATGGAAGAGGCATTTATATATTCTTTTTAAAATCCAATAAGGATAAATATTAATGAACATTTATGTTAATTATTGAAGAGAAATGAGGATTAGGGATATGGTTTTGAGGGGAAGCTTGATCTAGAGCCTAGTTGGGAATAATAGACTGAATATTATGAATGGTATCATAATAATTAGTGACACAATCATTATTATTATGATGAATTTTATTTTTTATGATCACGTAAGTGCCCATATAAGGTTGGGATGGCTCAAATTGATGCATGGGGAAATCTTGGTGCTTGGCTTGGTCAATGGCTTCTTCTAAATTTCATAGAGAGAGAGAGAGAGTATGGACCCAATATTATAACTTAGGATAAATATAATTGGTTAATATATGAAATATTTTTCATCTTCTATATTGTGTTCACACTTTTTAGATAAAATCTTCCACCGTTTGATGAATTTTTTTATAGTTTCTATCTCAAGTTTCTTACAATTAATAAAATGAGCTAAGGTATTTTTAAGGTCACTACTTTGAAAATATTGTACCAGAGCATTAACAAAATATTTAAAACTAGTGATATTGGCAGTAGAAAAGGTGTTTAACTTTACCCAATCTTTGTATATATTTCCAAACATTTTTAAGTTTAGGGCAGGATCAGTTGACCCATTGTAACTAATGGTAGGGTGATACCTCCTATATCTATGTTAGTAATTTGAAGTGTAAGAGGTTTATTTTGAAGGATTTTTATTGTTTTTTTTAATAAGAGGAGGTTTGGGGATAACATTACCATGGGAATCATAAAGGGTGAGGGGGAATTTTGGTTATGTGCTCCCCATAGAACCTATTAAGGATGATTTTGGAGATGGATAAGATGATTTTACATTTGCATCATTTATGCTTGGAAATAATTCATTTGGTTAAGAATTTGAAACAAAAAAAAAATGGGTTTGAGCTATGTTATTTACATTATGTGAAGCATTGACATTGGTATTAGTGTTTTAGTTACCACTATGAGTGGTGGCGTGTATGTTATTAATAGCTTGAGATGAATTTTTAGTAAATGAGGTACTCGTAGCATGATTTTCTTTGGTGGAAAAAGATGCACTAGTAGAGGGATGAGAGAAAGAAGCACTAGATGCATGATTACCATGGGTATAAAATGATACACTAGTGGAATAATAGAGAAGAGTGGGTCGTACCAAAGGCCCACTAGATGTATAACCTACCATGTTAGTAGAGATACTTTTCATGGAGGTAGAGGAAATCAAAGAGGAAGAGGTCATAATATGAGAATGGGTCAAAAGAGAAGGAAGAGGTTGATAGGAAAAGAAGGTATTGCCTAAAAATCCATGTGAGAATGTGGAAGAAGGTGAATGGGGTTCTTCAATTTGACCATGTATCATAAGATGATAAATAGTAGAAGGATTTTTTACTCAATACGAGGAAATTCATTAATGAAGAAAAACATTTTTGAAGTATATTCTAATTCAAGTTGATCTTATAATATAGAAAAGAGGGTTGTGAACTAAATATGTAGTAGGAGGGATCCCATAATTTGTAGTGCAAGTGGCCACACGCACTTTGCTTTCATCTAGAGTAGGAGCCAAAAGTTGCTTATGGCAAAACCTATTGGGGTTGGTAAGGCTCATCATATTTGTTGATTTCAACTAAGTATTTTCCTCAAATAGGAAGTTCATGATGAGAGAGAGATTAAGTAAGACTAAGATGATACAAAGAAAAAATGGTAAACAAGATACAAATTCAAATGAGTGGACTGAATTTTGTAATCCAGTAGGTAAAAAAGAGTATAGAGTCATAAATTTTGGCCCTATATTGTAAACATGAGATAAAACAAGCTGATATGGATATAGATTCATATAAAATGACCATGTTCTATAACCTAACTAGTAGGAAAGAATATAGAGTCATATAGGTCGACTTAGTATAGAAAATTAAGAGATAAATCGAGATGAATAAGAAGATAGACAAATAAGTCAAATATGTATTGTTGATAGGGGAAAATACAATTTGTAAGAGATTATACTGACCATAATGATAGTGTATTAAACCAGGGAGTTTTTTTACAATATAAGTGAAGCAAGAATGAAAGTAAACACACAAATAATTGGACCAATGTGAGTGATTAAATTAGGGCACACAATATAAAACCTTACACCAACATTGGCTAATAACACTCAATAATCAAAGAACAAGAAATCAATTAAAAAGTAAATGTTAATTAAGTGGTCATCTTGAGAGTTATTAATTTATTATAAAGTGTTTTTTAAGTGTGATAAGGGATTTGGCTAAAATAGGGAACTAGAAAAGCAATATATGGATGATTTCAGGATGCCAAGGTTGAAAGGGATCTATGTTAGTAATGGTATTGGCTTGGTATTGGGGCCTACCCCCTTACTTTACAATCTTGTAATGATTAGGGTGCTGGGTGATTTTCCAATATATACCATTAACCACATATTTATACTTGGCTAAAAAACCAAGTTGAATTCCCTTTTGGTGATGAAATCTAAGTAGGTAGGCCTTAGTAAGACAAGTGTTTAAATGATTTTTGAATGTTATGTGATTTGGTAGTGTGTGAAAAATAGTAAAATAGTGTAACTAAAATGGTAATTTGAAAAACCACCTATTTAGACTATGTGAGTTACTCTAAACATACATACAACTAAAAAAGAAGTGTTAATTAATCACTAACAAATAGTTATTAATTCCTTGATCAAGAATAGTATAAAGTTGGTTCAGGAAACATTGTATGAAAATAATACATAACAGAGTCAACTAGGTCACTAATATTATTTATAATCAAGGTCTTTAAAAATAGAGTTGAATAAGCCCACTATGTCTCTCAGACAAAATACAAACTACAAAACTAAGTTGACTAGGTCAAATTATTGACTATAGGGTTATAGTTTTAAAAGATGCTAACTTATGCAAAATAAAACTAAAGAAAGTAATAAAATGATAAAAAGAGGAAAGAGAAGTACCTTTGTGGGTTTGAAGATGGTTAATATTGCAAATATTATGTTGAAGTGCCTTAATATTACTTTCAAATTTTGTAAACTAAGTCAATTGGTTCAACCTAGTTCTACAAAACCCTATGTGCTAAGGAAGAATAAGATGACTAAGTCAACCTATTTGACCGAGTTTATTTATATGTATATTATCAGAGATAATAAGTTGACAAAATTGATTTTTTCAGCCTTATATGCATATTTATAACTTAAAAGGGTTGTTGTGTCAACCTGTTTGATATAGAAACTTGTATCTGGATGAAGACCTGCACAGATAGAACATAGTCATTTTGATGTGAATGTGTGTTAAATATACACACAAAAAGTTAGAGCTATACTGATTGGTTTGATACATTATTATAAATATATAAAAATATAATAAGATGATAAAAATGATAGCGTGAAATAAAACCTACAAGGGGTTAAAATCACGTTGGGTTCACCATAATATATATAATGGGAAATACAATAAATATATAAATCAATCCTAGCTCAAAGAAGATAAATCCTACTTACACTTCTGATTATGGATATATTAGATATTTAAGGTCATGAACAATATGGATCTACTATACCTATTCAAGGGATCTCTTATCATAATAAATTCACTAGGGAGGGTTCTAAAGCCTCTAGTCAAGAAAAACTATGCAATAACCCTTACTAGGTCTTATGTTTTCATATTCACTAAACTAATAACAAGTAAAGTAAAAATCTAATATAGTGCCCACCAAAGCTTGTGGCACAAAGTGGGGTAATAAACATCAAAATTAAACATGCATAAAAGACATATACTCACATAAATGTATACAAAATCCTAATACATGGAAGATACATACAAATACATATCTATCTACTTTTACAAATGAGGAACAAAGTTAGGAACACTTACATTTGAAAATAGACCCATTGAGCCTTAATTTATCCCTTGGTCAAGGTGTTTTGAAAGAGGTTGTTGTGGTATGTAAGGATGACAAGGATACATTATCTCTTGGCTACACAACCTATCAATACATCTAAAAGACTTCTTCACAAGATAAGATTTATATCTCTAAAGAAAGTATGAAACCCTAAACTTTCTCCTCAAGTAGAATGGTGGATAAACAAATACACAATATATCTTAATTCTTCTCTTCTCATAGAAATTATGAAATGGATGTGTTTATATAGGTATATCTAACCCTAAGTCTTTTTGAAAATTTAGGCCAACAAGGTTGACCCAGTCAACCTAGTATCATTATTGATAAAAAAAAAATTAGGTTATGCACTAGGTCAGAAAGGGGTAGACCTAAACCTTGATAATTTTTATCATTTAGAGTACAAGGTTGATGGGGCCAAAAATGTAATGTAAACCATCAAAAATGGGTTTTAGGTTAGAGAAGGGCTAATGAAGGTGGTAAACAACTAGAGAAGGGTTCAAAATATGATGCAAATCTTAGGGGAATGTTTTTAAAAGATGGATGTGTAGATATTAAGTGGTTATAAGGGAAAATAATCCTATGAAGCACCAATGGTCTACCCACCCATTTTTTGATGCACCCTTTAAGGCATGCACTCAAAGAGATTGGGACTCAATGGGTTCCTATAAGATATAAAACATCAATAATTGATAAAGTTTGAAAATATTATGTGTATATAGAAGGTGTTAAAATCTTTGAGGATTGAGTAATATTTTAGTGTTGCTCTCCTTCATAAGAAGTGTGTTGTTTCTTCTACACATAAGACTATGATGTGGATTTATGAGAAGGATAGTCTTTGCACATTGTGTTGGATGAAGAGGTGACACACTACTTCATCTTTTCTTTGGATTCGATGTTTACAAAATTGTGATATTATTGCCCCAAATATTTAGAATTCAATACCTATATATTCACATGAATGTAAGTTGAGAGGTCACTGATATACTTTAGCACCTTATATTGTTCGCTCACATTCTTATGTAGGTGAGTATAGTAGTCATAAAATATATTGGCATGGCCTTCCATAGACTGATCTTTGTACTAACATAATTACTGTAACTTGATGTATTCATCTTTAAATTGGTGTAAAGGTTAGTAATCATCCTTCATCATGTTGATAAAAGTTTTCTAGGATTTAATTGGAACACACTCTTATACACACCTGAAGATATCCCACTAGTGAATGACTGGTATGGACATTGTTAGTATAGTGAAGGTGATATCCTTAGCATTGATGAAATAATTGACTAAGAAGTATTCCTTGATTTGTCAAATCTAGGAATCTAATGCTTTAGCATCAATATTTTCTTTGAACAAAGGGATGTAAATATTGACTTGAACTTGTAAGGGGGTTTGTTGATGAAACCATTATTGTGATAACTATGAAGGTGTGGTAAAACTTGTCAGATTGAGTTGTACCATTAATTCATGGAAGTGGCCAATTTTTTTGATGTGTTATGCCTTTAGTGCATTAATGATGAGCTTTTGTACCTTAACAACTACCTCAGATTGCTTCTGGTCATCAACCATATTACTTTTTCTATGATGTTAGTCTAGATATTCTCAAATAAAACTAACTATAAAACCTTCCTTCTCAAGTGTCAATCACATATTTATAGGCATAAAAAAGAATAGATATTTTTAGATCTGATACTAATGATCCACACCATGGGGCCCAAGACCAAACATGCATAAGGAATTGAGTTTTAGTTGTGTAGAGTGAATGGGCAAAGTTAATTCATAAATAAAAATTAAACACATTAAATAGAGTGGAAGTATTACTTGAATAAATGAAACTTCTCTTCATTAATAGAGAATACAGTAAACTAGTATAATGTGTTAAAGTGCATGTTTTATATTGTAAATATGTAGACCATGCTATCTATGTTATAATTGTGTACATCATCAACATTTATATGGATGTGTATGTTACATACTTATATAAAATAAAATATAAGAGGGATTAAAATTATTATAAATTACTAAGAATATGATTTCATATGTTCATCTTCCAAGATAGATGATGGTTAGTGAATCCCTTGAGTGACATAGCCTAGGTGAGGTCACACATAGATGTGTTGTGGAGTCCAAGATTCAACTAGGTGCATGGATATATGAGATATGGTGTGATACTATAAGGTACATGGGGTTGTGAGTGATGAAGATCACAAAATTTAGTGAATTGGTGTGGAACTTGTGTAGTGCAGGTCTAGTAAGGCATGTGTGTCTATGAGAAACAATGTAGTTTTATAAGGTACACTAAACTATAAATGCAAAAGTTATAGAAGTTGATGAGCTAAGCAAAGGACTTATGTAACATGTGGGGCTAAGAGTTATGAAGTGAGTAGTAATGAGTTTATAATATGGAGTGCATAGGGTTTAGTGACAAAAGTCTAAGATATGGTGTAGGACTTGTATGTATGATTTTGATCAAAATTCAAGAAAGGATTGCATAAGATTGGGTGATAGGTGCATGTCATACATATTATAATAAATAAGGAGTAAGCTCAACTATGAAAGGACTATGAATGGATTAGAATATTCTTATGTTTGTGGCCTAGACCTTCTATCTTTCCTAGAATGCTTGGAACATGCTTAACTTATGCCCCTACAAGTTCTAAGATTGTACCTATTTTCTAAGTTTTAAGACATGTTACATCTTGATTCCTTACTAATAAAACTATTTGATTATCTATATATATTTATAGTTGATAAATTTTATTTTGTTATTTTTAACTCAACTTTGAGATATATGTTGTAATGGGACAGTTGGACATTTTTTAGGTTATATGTTTCAATTCCTATGAGCTAGCTATAGTGTATGTGTTTACATTATGAACACATTGATTTGTTATTTTAGTTACAATTTATGATGTATGTATATCATGATGTAATGATCTAACTACTGCTTGTTGTGAGGTTGACATAGAACTCATCCCTCATATCATGATGGAGGGAGAGCATCATCAAAGAGGGTGATGTAGATGGAGATGTCAGAGGATGAAATAGAAATCAGTTAGAAACCTGCACACACTAGAGTAGCTAGCACATGTTAGAATGCATAATAAAATGGCTAGTACATGTTTATTTTTTCTTACATTAAATAGTTATTTTCTCTCAATTTACTAGCATGGTTTAATTGGTTATTTTGAAATTCATCTTGCAAGGAATTTGCATATTAATGTTTTGGAGATTAGCATAATTAGATTTTATTTAGATTTGTTGATTTAAAAATCATTAATCCATCATGACATTAGAGGATGCTAATTAAATTATTAAAATTATGGATTTTTGTATTTAATATTAAAAAGTAAATAAAAACACATAATGGAATAAAACAAAAATAAATATAAAGTCAAGCTTTAAAAAAAGTGCAATTTAATAAATTAGGAAATAAAGCTAAGAAAAACAAGCTTAAAAGGAAATTGAAATGCGACATAGAGGGGGAATAAAAAAATAATATAGTGATTTAAGGATTTATGATTAAAAAAATAAAATAAAAATAAAGCAATTGAATTAAAAAATGAAAAGTGCCATACTTATTCATAAAAAGGAAGGAAAATCATTAGGAGAGGTGAAATTGGAGCAAGGAAAGACAAGTAGAAGATAAAGGAGAGGAAGAAGACAAGGGGAACTCTAAGGAGGCTAAGAAGAGGATCTAGGTAGGTATTTATTTCTAGATCATTAAAATTTAGGTTGGGCACCATCAAGGAAGGTAGGTGGTGTCTTATATTTGGTATGAATTTCAATGAAAAGCAATCACTAAACTTATAGTTTTGAACAACTAAAATTCATGTAGTGAATAGTATACATATGTTAAATAACATATATTATGTGTTAGCATAAATAAATGGTGATATACAATAAACTGGTATTCAACAATCCATGTAGCAAACCAAATAACTATATAAGAACCAAAAAAACTGTATGGGATAATGCTAGAATAAAACTAGAATATATGACATTGAGGAGTATTAGACAATATAAGGCATATTATTATATATCAAATTTTTATTATGGGTAGCGATATGTTAAGTATTGGATTAAGAATGGATGTGGATAAACCCTAAAATAGTGAATTATAGGAGAATAATTAGTGATCCATGGTAACTAATAGTTATTTAGTAGTGAAGTATACACCATATAGATCAGTGATTTATTTAATATATGTAAACAATGATTGATTTGATTGGATCTAATCATATTATATAACTGAAGAGAATATTATATCCCTTCAATCTTAAATATATATATATATATATAGTGATTTGTTTAATATATGTAAACAATGATTGATTTGATTGGATCTAATCATATTATATAACTGAAGAGAATATTATATCCCTTCAATCTTGAATATATATATATATATATATATATATAGTGTAACAATTTGCTTAATACATAGCATAATGATTTGTTTAATATTTTGAGTATAACCAAATGAATAGTTATACTGCCTAAATTTACACTAAGCCATCATATATACATATATAATGGATATATTGTTACATTGAGTTCAGTGATTTACATCTTTAGCCAATGGTATAACTATTCAGGATATGCATTTAATGATATATGTATATATTGTTAGGGAGTTGTCAGTGATGTCATGGTGATGTCATGGAGGTGACCTAGTGAGTGGATGAAGTTCTTTGATAGCCTAAGTGACAATGTGTTTGTCCTAGTATGCTTTAAGAAGGCTTGGTTGATCTTCAGAGTTTGCTTGGTTTGACATGTTTAGGGGTGAGTCTAAAGTATGAATCATGTGAAATAGGTCCCTAATATGTTATATATGTTTTGATAGCTTGTGTCTATAAGTGTAATTCATTTGGTAGTTCATATTTTTCATCTAGACACTTTGGGTCCAGTGGTAAAAAAATTGAATAGGTAGTTTGATGATGTCACCATTACCACATGGGAATGACTTAAGGGGAGTTGGTCATATGGTTCTAATCACATTAGTCCCTAGTTATTATGTGCTAGATATCAAGTCATGCATTGAAGCATAATCAAATATATGAGGGTGAAAAGTTAGCTTCTCAATCTGAATTCATTATTTTTCCATAATTAGCCAAATTTGCATGTGGCTAGAAAGAGCCAAGTAAGCATGTTGATGAGGTTATAACTCACATGCATGGAGGTGTTAGGATAAAATTATCATATGGGTTTGTTAATTTTTGTGCCTAGTCTATTTTCACTAATTTTTAGATCATGCAATGAAGCACATCAAGTGATATGCATGTGTAAAGTTGGGCTCCCAGGTAGTGTGACTATGTTTTTCCATAGCCAATTTTTCAATGTGGAAAGAAGTGTTGAATGATAATTTTTATGGTGTTATTTATTTCACGTGTGAAGGTGTCAAGAGAAACTAATCATATGGGTTTATTTATTTTTTAGCATAGTTGATTTGTGCTAAATTTGAGATCATATGCTGATATGTGGCAAAAGTTATGCAAAATCAAAGTTGGTCTCTGAGATAAATTCTAAGCATAGTTGGCTCTATGAAAAAATATTTTAAGAAGGCATTTTTATGGCATTATATCTCACACACACAAAGGCTTTAAGAACATTGTGTCACATGGCTAGATTCTCCTATGTGAGGAGATCATCTGGTCCAAATTTGAGATCATACAAGTAAGCACAAAGGAAGTTATTAATGTGAAATGTTAGCCTTATAGGCATATTAAAAGGGTCCCCATACTTAGTCATTTCTACACATGTTAAATTTTGAGCAAGATCGACAGTGCACATTACTCCAAGAAGTTAGGAGGTAGCAAGATGAGCATAGGTGCATGATGTTTAAAAAATAAGCAAAGGTACATGATAATAATACAATGGTGAGTGGGCATTAATACAAACTAATTGAATGATGAACATTGATTGTTAAAGAACAAGTTGATCTATAGAGATCAATGAAACATGTTGAGTCAACATTTCAAGATTGCATGATATGAGGTCAAAGTGATTGAGGTTTAATGTCTATAATTGGTGGACTATGTGTTAAATATCAAACAAGATCAATGGTGCATATTTTATCTGAGCTAAGAGGACATGATATTTGAGCAATGTGTTCAAATGTTAACTATGACCATTTGAATTCAAATATTTGAATTCAACATAAGGAAAAAACTAGAGCATTATATTTTGTCCATATATTTTGATAGAAGTTGAATTTATTGGTGATGTAAAAATAAAAGATGAAGAGGATTCCATGGTTCATATAATAAACCTAATTTGAATATCTAAAAGTGTGTGTAGTAAAAGATATTGAGCTTAAAATTTTACTATGGTTTCATGTTTATTTTGCAAGTGACCTGAGAAGATTAAATGAGCTTATGTAGTTTTTTTTTTGATGTATCATGATGAAATGGATATTGGGGAGTGTGGTAGACTCCATGAGGATAATCTATGTGGATTTATGAGGTATGATCAATCTATCTTGAGTATGAAAAATACTTAAAAAGTTGATTATATGTTCGATAATAGTGTTCTTATGTATAAGGTCTCTATTTAATTTGATTGAGCATATGCAAAGGTAAGAAAAGGTGACTATGATCACTTGAGAATGTAAAAGGGGACACAAGGAATGGACTTATGTATCTGTGAGTGGTCCTATGTTATTTTTTGGCTTGGAAATGTATCAAAAAATGTGAATGGGTTTCTATAGGACCTAGAAGTGGCTTAGTCCTATTTTGAAAGGGGATTATGCTTAAGTGTGACCCATATTAGATGCCTTAAGGGTGAAGACATGTTTTGTGGCCAATAAATAAATATTGTGAACTTGATAATTCATGATTTCTCTATATATAGTGAAACCAAATGTTTTGGGTTCTAGACTTGTAAGTGAGAGACTTGGGAGAGATTTGTGAAAGACTTATGTGTGTGATTTATGGAGTGAAGGATAAGTAATATGCTTGTTGGTTGAGTGAATGTGGAGAATAGTTTTTTGAATATGTGTATACATTTTAGGTCATGTTCCTTATGTCAAAATAGTGCTATTGAAATTTGAGGATGTGTGCAGAGGTCTGATTATGCATATGATAATAGTTTGAGTGAGGAAGGAGAGATATTTTGGCTTTCCTATGTGAGAGGCTTGTTTGAGATAGAGAGAGTTTTTGCAAGGGTTAGAAGATAGAGATACATCATTAGGTGTTGAAGACATCATCTCTAAGGTGGAAGTTTTATTTTGGAGGAAGGTATAAAGGACTTGATCTTCCTAAGGGTAGCTACTCTTTTTGAAATAGGGTTTCACTAAATACCTTTGATCAGAAGGAATTGATCAAGGTTGTAATTTAGAATAATTTTACCAAAGGTTCATGATCAAAAGGACTTGATAAGTCTCTTGTTTATGATCATATTATAAGATATTAGTCCATGTGTTTGTAAGCTTGAGAGTGGGTTTTACTTCCCAAGAGGGTTTCCCACATAGATTTTATGTTGTCTATGTGATCTTGAATTGTGTTCATTATTCATTGCTATAAATGATCTATTTGCTTCATGAATGATTGTATTAAATTCTAAAATATTTGAAAGGGTTTAGAAATTGAATTGGATTATTTTCCACCACTGATTCATTCCCACCTCTTAGTGGATTATACCTCTAACAATTGGTATCATATCAAGGTCCTTTGGTAAAATATTGATAGCTTGAAGGTGATCTAAGGTACAATGGCTAGTTAGAATGTGTAAAGTGATTTATCTACTAAGCAAGCACCAATGTTCAATGGATCCTATTATGCATTTTGGAGTGATAAGATGAAGACATGCATTATGTCCCTAGGGTTTGATGTATGTCAATTTATTTTGGATGGTTATGTTGCTCTTACTGTTCCTCCATCTAGTGTTACAGACAAGAAGCTATTAAATAACAACTCTAAAGAAATGAATGCCATAAATTATGGTCTTATAGAAACTAAGTTCACCAAAGTAATTCATTACACATCTACCAGGGAAATATGGGATAAATTGAAGACTATTTTTGAAGGACATTCAAAGGTTAATCTTGCTAAGTTGTAGACTCATAGAAGGCAATTTGAAAGTCACAAGATGAATGAATAAGATACTATGGCATCCTTTCTATAGAGAGTTGATGAGATTGTGAACATCATCAAAGGTCTTGGAGAGAATATTGAAGAGACAAATATTGTTCAAAAGGTATTAAGGTCTCTATACCCTAAGTTTGATCCAAAAGTATTTGATATAAAAGAGAGTCATGACCTTACTCAGTTTAAGATGGATCAATTTCATGGCACCCTTACTGCCTATGAGATGAGGAAGAATGATGATATACCACCAAATAAGGAAGTAACTTTCAAGGCTAAAATAAAGACAAAGAAGAAGTTCCAAGGTAAGAACTTTAAATAGAATGACATTTATGATATAGATGAATATGAACTAATTACTTTGATTTCAATAAAATTGAGAACAAGTTCAGGCAAGTATAAATGTAAGTTGCCCCTCAAATTCTTCAATTATGGTGAGATAAGACATTTTGCTAATAAGTGCCCTGATAAGTATAAGAAGGATATTGATAAAGAGTATGATCAAGGTCATGATGATGGAAAGAGATCTTTTAGGTTTGATAAAAGCAAAAAAGGATTTATAAGGTTTGATAACAAGAAGTAATTTAAGGATAAAAATATTCTATACACTAAAGAAGATTACATCTCATCAAATGAGAGTTAAGACAGTGACTTAGAATATGATCATGAAGATAATGGTCTTCCTAAAGATGAAGCTTTGTTCATGGCTAAGGAAGGAAATTAATCACATTAGAAGGGGTCTACTTGGAGTTATATATATGATGATGAAGATGAGGTGGACTATGAGACTACATTGAAAAATGCTCATAAAGAAATAAATATTGATAATAAGATAAATAAGAAGATGAAATATAAAATCAAGGACTTTGAGGAGAAATTTAGTGTGTTTGAGTTAAGAATGGATTAAGATTACAAGGAGCATGAAGATATGATTAAGCATCTCAATTTTCAATAGTAAATTCTATCTACAAGCCTAAAATCTAAAGAATATCAATGTGCAAGGTATTTAATTGAAAATGAGTCATTAAAATCTAATTTAGAGAAGGTATCTAGTAAGGTAATGTCATTTGTAAGATTTGAAAAGATCTCAAGTGATCTAGATAACATTCTGAATGATCAAAAGCATGTAAGTGACAAGACTGGTCTTGGATACAAAGAAGAACTAGTGACTGTAACTCAAGACAAGATGAAGACTAATGTGAACAAGGAAAATCAGCCTTTGAAGGCAAATCATCATACAAGGAATGAAGGTACTATCAGAATGAATATAAAATAGATCAAACAACCAAATACCATGAGGCATGTAAATTTCAATGGTTACTTCTATACTTGTAATCAGTTTGGGCATAAAGCTAAAGAATGTATAAAACATGTTAAGAATGCATTTGCTTATAACTATGATGGGTGTCATAATTTAAAAGGTGTAAGAAAGGTTGAGTGTTTCAATTTTCATGATGTGGGGTATTTTTTAAAATGTTGTCCATTTAAGGTAAGACAAGCTAAGTTTCCTTTGAGATATGTTGAGTACTACAATTGTTATGAACTAGGAAATATTACAATATTTTTTCCAAATCTGGTAAGGTAGAATGAGTTTTTTGCAAAAAATATGGTGTGTTTCAACTATGAATATAGAAGTCACATTGCTAGGTTTTGAAAGAAAATTTCTATAAATAAAAATATGTTTAATTAGGTTCCTCGAGTGCATGGTAGAAGGAATGTTAATACATATAAGCCAAAGGTGAAGAGTGTGAGTCATGTTGAGACTGTAGGTCCAAGTAATTTATTTTCTATGATGGAGAATGCTTCATAATTTGAAGAGTCCCAAGAGGTCTCATTATCTGCTCATGTTGAGAATGAAGAGACTAAGCTCAAGGAGAGGACCAAAGTATTGGTTGAGGCTAGTTCTGAGGTATGTATGGATCTACAGTGAACATCCTACTATTTTTGAACAAGTGCCTAGTGATGAGGGAACAAGTGCCAAGTGATGAGGATCCAAGATACAAGGAAGATTATTTAGATGAAAAGGTATGCCATGAATCTATGTTGTCTCCATGTATTGATAATCTAATCATAGAATAAAAGGAGAATGTTATAGTAGTTGAGGAAGTTGTTTCTCTAAAGCCAAAGAAGAAGAAGAACTATAAATATTAATTGAGTAAGGATGAAGAGGAATATGAGGAGTTGTTTTTGTTTTATATCATTGAGGTATAGAGGGTGTCTCTATCTATGCTTCTTATGAGACTCTTTTCAAGTGGAGAAGTGTTGTGGTGTTTCTTAGTTAGAATAGTCTGCAAGGTCAGACTGAATGTTCCTAGATGAAAAAGGAGGATTTGTGTTTTATCAAGTTAAACTTTTTTCATAATTTTTTTTTACCTTATTATAGAATACTCCAAGTGGTTTTGTGATCTAAAGGTTATTGAAGTCAAATTGAAGATTTTTGTTTGTTGTTGGGTTTCCTAGTTTGTGCTTATGAGTATGCAAGTCCTAAAATGGGTTATAGGAAGTCAAGGTTAAAAATTGTTTTGAAGCTCAAATATTGGTCCAAAAGTGTGTAATGGTTGTCTCCAAGTTTATAAGAAGTTTCAGAGGTGGACATTGACTGGAAGGTGCTATGTTGACTTTGTTTGTTTTGATATTCTAAGGTTTTGGGGATCTACTATAAAATTGGTCTACCTTATGAGTTAAGGTATAAGGATTATTCATTTATTTAATGTTCCAAATAGGTGATAAAATTAGGATTCATAGAGATTTGAAGGTTTGTGGTTCTCAAATTATTCTTATTTATGTCAACATAGAGAGCTAATTAGCTAGTAGGTTTGTGAATTATGTTACAGAGGATGAGCCTAGTGATGAAAATTGGTGTGATTAAGGGGGCATATGAGAGTTATCTATATATGAAGTTTTAGGTCTAGAATGTGTGTCTACTAAAAATTTTGGGCTTTACAAGATTCAAGTAGGGCTACTAAAGGACTAAACAGGCATAGTAAGAAGAAGAGTGATTTTGTTTAAGTTTATACAAAAGAATAAAGCATGAATGTTTTAAGGTGAGTTATCAAGCTAGTTTATATAAAATTTCCTAATTTATGTGTGGTATGATGTTCATTGGTGGTCATGGAAGTGTATTAAGAGAGAAGGCTAGTAAGCTTGTATGGTGATTCTTAATGGTGTGTGGAGATCTGAAGATGCTCAAATGGTGCAATGGCTAAAAAATCTTAGGGGGGGTCCCTATTATATGTTTTTTGGTGAGTTACATCATATTATAGTGGTTTTTATGTGTTTTGTCTTCATTAGTTGTTATGTTTATGAAGAAGAGTGTTGACATGGAGCAAGAGGAAGTTTGTCAAGGCAAGAAGAGGTAGGCTCAAAGTAATGGGAGTTTGTATCATCTTTCTAAGATGGTCCTTTCCTATTTTTTATGGCATATTTAGGTACTTGAGATTAGTTGGTTCCCACTTATTCATTGTTTCAAAGGGGGATAAAGTTCCTAGTATGGGAGTGCTTGAAGAGAGAGAAGGTGAGTTGTAAATTGTTATATATGATGTTTGTTGATATCAATGAAAAAGGAGGATATTATTGGAGAGTTATCAGTGATTTCATGGTGATGTCAAAGAGGTGTCCTAGTGAGTGGATGAAGTGCTTTGATAGCCTAAGTGACAATGACAAAATGTGCAATGTGCTTATCTTAGTATGCTTGAAGAAGGCTTGGTTGATCTTTAGAGTTTGCTTCATTTGAGATGTTTAATGTTGAGTTTGAAGTATGGATAATGTGAAAGAGGTACTTAAGATATTATATATGCTTTGAGAGATTATGTGCATAAGTTTAATTCATTTGGTAGACCATAGTTTTCATTTAGACACTTTGGGTCCAGTGGTAGAAAATCAGAGTAGGCAGTTTGATGACATCACCATTTTCATGTGGGAATGAGTCAAGGGGAGTTGGTAATATGGTTGTGATCACACTAGTCCCTAATTATTATGTTTTATATCTCAAATCATGAATCAAAGTGAAGTCAAAGATATGAGGGAAAAAAGTTGGTTTTTCAATCAAAATTCATTATTTTTCCATACTTGGCCAAATTTACATGTGACCCAAAAGAACTGAGTAATCATGTTGATGAGATTATCACTCACACACGTGGAAGTATCAAGAAAAAATGATCATATGGGTTTGTTAATTTTTGTGCCTAGTTTATTTTTACTAATTTTTAGATCATGCAATGAAGTGTATCAGGAGATATGCATGTGCAAAGTTAGGCTCCTAGACAGTTTGACTATGTTTTTCCATACCTAGCCAATTTTGTAATGTGGAAAGAAGAGCCAAGTGATAATTTTGATGGCATTTTATCTTTCATGTGTGAAGGTTTCAAGATAAATTGATCATATGGGTTTGTTTAATTTTGAGCATAGTTGATTTGTGATAAATTTGAGATCATGTACTAAAGCATGAAAAAAATTATGCAAGAGCAAAGTTGGTCTCCTAAAAAAATTATAAGCATAGTTGGATCTATGACAAAATATTTTGAGAAGTAATTTTATGGATTTATATCTTTCACATGCCAAGTCATCAGGAGATTATGTCATATGGTTTAATTCTCCTATATGAGGATATCATCTAGTCCAAATTTGAGATCATGCAAGTAAGCATAGAAGAAGTTATTGAGGTACAAAGTTGGCCTTCGAGGCATATTGAAAGGGTACCCATACTTAGTAATTTATGCACATGTTAAAGTTTGAGTAGGATCGATGATGCACATTACTCCAAGAAGTTAGGAAGTAACAAGATGAGGATAGGTGCATGATTTTTAATGACTAAGCAAAGGTACAAGATAAGGATCCAATAACAAGCAAGCATTCATATAAATTGATCAAATGATGAGCATTGATCATTAAAGACCTAGTTGATCCATAGAGATCGATGAAGTATGTTGAGTCAACATTTCAAAATTACATGAGATGAGGTCAAAGTCCCTGAGGTTTAATGTCTGGAATTGGTAGATTATGTGTTAAAGATCAAATAAGATCGATGGTGTGTATTCGATCTGAGCTGAGAGGACACAATATTTGAGCATTGTGTTCAAAAGTTAACTGTGACCTTTTGGACTCAAATATTTGAATTAAACATAGGGAAACAACTAGAGTGTTATATTTTATCCATATATTTTGATAGAAGTGGAATTTGCTAGTGCTATAAAAAGCAAAGATTAAGAGTACTCCATGGTGTATCTAATAAACTTAATTTTAAGATTTGAAAGTGTGTGTAGATAAAGATATTGAGATTCAAAGTTTAATATGGTTTTGATTTGATTTTGTAAGTGACCCAAGAAGAGTAATTGAACTTATGTAAATGTTTCTTTGATGTCTCATGATGAATTGGTTGTTAGGGAGTGT
Source organism: Torreya grandis (assembly GCA_037957365.1). Taxonomy (NCBI): domain Eukaryota; kingdom Viridiplantae; phylum Streptophyta; class Pinopsida; order Cupressales; family Taxaceae; genus Torreya; species Torreya grandis. The sequence continues at coordinate 3,953,944 of JARHVA010000733.1, forward strand.
TATAGACTCTATGAGGATGCTTTATGTGGATTTAATAGGTATGATCAATCTATATTGAGTATGAACAATACTTAAGAATTTGACTATATGTTTAGTAACAATGTTCCTATGTATAAGGTCTCTATTTGAGTTAATTGAGCATACACAAAGGTGAGAAAAGGTGAATGTGATCATTTGAGACTGACTTAGGGGACATAAAGAATAGAACTATGTATTTTTAAGTGGTCGTGCGTTCTTGTTTTGATCAGAGATGTATCAAAAAAGGTGAATGGGTCTCCATAGGACTTAAAAGTGGCTTAGGCCTATTTTAAAAAGGGATTGTGCCTAAGTGTGACCCATATGAGATGTTTTAAGGGTGAAGGCATATTTTGTGTTTGAAAAAGAAACATTGTGAACTTGATAATTCATGATTGCTCTATATATAGTGAAACCAAATGTATTGTCTTCTAGACTTGTAAGTGAGAGACTTGGGAGAGATTTTTGAGAGACTTATGTGTGTGATTTATGGAGTGAAGGATAGGTAGTGTGCCTCTTGGTTGAGTGAATGTGGAGAATAGTTTTTTGACTATGCGTATGACCTATAGGTCATGTTTCTTATTCAGAATAGTGATCTTGAAATTTGAGGATTTGTGAAGAGGTCTAAATGTGAATATGAGGACAATTTGAGTGAGGAAGAAGAGATATTGTGACATGCCTATGAGATAGGTCTATTTGAGATAGAGAGTGTTTGTGTAGGGATTAGAATACATAGATCCATCATCAAGTGTTGAAGACATAAAATCTAAGGTGGAAGTGTTATTTTGAAGGATGGTCTGAAGTACTTGATCTTCTTTAGGTGTAGTTTCTCCTTGTGAATTAGGGTTTCACTAAAGACCTTTGATTAGAAGGAATTTATCAAGGTTGTAGGTCAAAAAGATTTGAATAAAAGTTCTTGATCAGAAGGAGTTGATCAGTCTCTTTTTTGTGATCATTTTATAGGATAGTAGTCCATGTGTTTGTAGGCTTGAGAGTGGGTTTTATTCCCTCAGAGGTTTTCCCACAAAAAATCTTGTGTTGTGTATGTGATCTTGCATTATGTTCATTATTCACTGCTATAAATGGTCTATGTGCTTCATGAATGATTGTATTGAATGCTTAAGTATTTTCAATGGTTTCAAAATTGAATTGGATTGTTTTCTACTACTAATTAAAACCCCCTCTAAGTGGATTATACCTCTAACATATATACACAAATAAGGTAACATTGGCTGAAGTAAATGAATTCTTGGTAGCTCATGCCTGTAACTCAAATGATGTTGAGTGGATAATGTTTTTGTAGCAATCTAGGTATGACTATTTGGATCTTTCAAAAAATTTAAATGGTATAAATCCAATAAATAACATGTTATTAATTATAGTTACAAGGCAAGAAAAAATATAATAATATCCATACTTATTATAACTATGTGCTAATTGACTCAATATATGTGGTATGTGTTATGTTGTTAATGTATATATTTTATACTAGCATTCAATTAGAATATAGTTGTGGTGGATAATATAAGGTATAATTTATAATATGTGTTAATAATATATGTGTTGTTATTGTATATATATAAAAAACATAGTTGACTCTATATATATGCCATAGCTCCTTGTCTATTGTGTTATCATCATATGAAACTATATAAATTAAGGTTGTTACATGTGTGTGTGTGTGTGTGTGTGTACACACACACACACACACACACACACACTATGGATTATATTATGTATAATTTATACTGTTACAATATGGTTATGACTTATTACATATGTATTCTTATTATAATTAAGAATATGGTTATATAATCAATGTGTATGTAATATCATTATTATAGTAGAATATGGTTAACAAAAACCAAGTGAACACTTGATTATATTGCTTGGTCATATTATGAATAGATTCATATGTGTTAACTATCTAAACCCCAACTGCAATAATAGCTAATGATTGGTAGAATGAAAGTCATAAAATAGTCTTGGTGAAGCATATTTATAGCTCTACATAGGTTTCCATTACCTTGAGATAAGATATGTGATTTGAGATCCTCAATTAGAGTTATAAATGACTATAGTAATTCTTGTGAAATATTTATTATTATGAGAACATGTTTATAGTTCATACTATGGGTAGATAATTTATATAGATGTAAATATACATATAGTATGTATTGGCATATAGTGATGTGTATCAATAGTTATACTAATTATTATAACTAAGTCATGGACTTCAAAATAGTAGAAAACCAACTTCATGTTTACCCAATTCCCTAAAACCTAATAAAAACAATGAAGGAGAAATTTCAATGTAGAATCCCTTATCTCATAGAGATCATCAATATACTCTATGAGAAGGGAAGTTCTTAATGATTTATGAAATTATAGGTAGTTATTGATTAAAAAATATACATGAACATTGATATGGTATTTTCATATCATTTTATATATTACATATGGTGCATGTACAAGTACTCATATATAGGGATTATACCTATAATTAAATATATGATTGAAATAAGTCATAAGGTGTTCGTAGAACTAAAGTTATATCCATGTGAAACCATTTTATTAGAAAAGGAATTAAGTTGTTAAAATAAAAATAATATATAATAACTTAGTTATGAGTTATTTTACTCTTGAGAATAACATGACTAAGTTTTTGAAATATATTTACATGCAGTAATGAATACTTGTGTGGAGTACATATTGTGAGTATATTATGTACAAGTTTTTACATATATTTATCATATAATAGTGCATTGTGATGTGTGCATATAGGTTGCATTTATTTTAAATTATAGTATGTGTTTAAACATATCTTATATTCAAGTGGTATAATCTATATTTTTTTGGTTATTATTTATGAATATGGGTTATTTGATTCTTAAAATTATAAGACTAGTGATTTGTAATTGAGCAGTGTGCTCATGTACAATAAAATATGATATTATGGGATGTAATAGATAATATTTCAAGTATAAATATAGTATAAATGTATTTTATACATGGGTGGTATAAGCTATAATTAATATACTTAGACACATTCATACATTTGACAGACTAAATGTATGTGTGTTAGTAATTTTTATGAAAAGTATATACATGTACATACCAGTGTGTACTACTAATTATAGTTCAATAGGTGGTTCAAACTATATTATAGATTATACTGTTAGTTATTTTTATGAAAAGTATATACATGTACATAGTGGTGTGTACTACTAATTATAGTTCAATAGGTGGTTCAAACTATATTATAGATTCCTATAAAATATATTCTTATTTATGCATGCATACAACTTCTAAGAGTATAGCAAATGCTAGGATAAAATATTATGTGTTTCATGGAAACTATGAATTTTTCTATTATATCTAATTGCTTGAATATAAGCTTATGTTTCAATGTATTTAAGACTACTTTATATGACTAATTGTGTAAAACTGATAGTTATGTCCTAGAATAATAGACTATGATAATATGGGTTATCATAGGGTATAGTAAGTTTGGAAACTAATTATGGTAGTTAGAATCTATAGTTAAATATGTATTTTACCTAGGTAGTATAAATTATAGTCATTATTTTTAGTATGAGATAAATAATAATGTAAGATCAATCCATATGTTTGATAAAATAAATGTATGCTTTGATTACTCATATATTTAACATGTTATGTGATATGATTTTTAGTAGTATTTAAATTGTATGAGTCTTGTGGTTAAATTATGTTTCATCAATCTCACTTTGATGATATTGAATAAGGAGTGAGACAAACTTCACTAGCTTACTAGCATCACAATGTCAGATGAAGGCAATCCAATAAAGTGGTGTGTATGAATTTGATTGATCTATAAATTTTTATTATTTATTATTCTTAAAACTTTGGCCAAAATATTTTTAGTGAGACATTATCATTTCATGAGTATGATCTACATGTTTGTATGTTATCTTACAATAGAACACATTTTTTTTGATAAAATTCATGTTTAGTTTTAAAAATCATACAACACACATGTACTTGCTTATCTTTTTGGATTCTCATACCATCACTATATACTCCTTCATGAAGGGAGTGTTATTCACTGATGGTATTAGTGTGGGAGATTGTTGGATTATGGTTGGTGTGAAAAAGTGCTTGGATGATGCTCTCACTCCCTATAACATTATTATTATTAAGATGACAATTGGGATTGCCATAGATATTAGAGGGTTTGGGGGACTCATGCTCTAGAGAGCCATGTATCTTATTTATGTACATTGTATTATATTGTATTTATTATTGCCTATTTACTATGGATTGACAATAGTGGTTGTGTATTGTACTAGAAGTGGTTGGTTATTTGTAATTACTTTCTATGATTATATTGTGATGCATTATCACATATTGATAGTGATCAATGACTATTATATGTCATGTGCTTATTTATAGTTAACAAAGTTAGAGTATTATTTATGATCATTGCTTAGATTCTCATGATATAATCTATTTATAGTATATGTGTTTAATTAAAAAATTATGTATTTCTAGTTATCTCCCAGTAGGGCTATTACATGTGGTATCAGAGTTATGGCTTGAACTCTAGGACCTAATAAGTCCACTATCATTTCTATGTCCTTATGTTCACCAGTGTGAACCTAGTGACATGAAGTATTACATTGGTATTTTGGAGTTATAGTACCTCAGTGTAGAACCATGTTACACCATGATTAGAGTTTTGAAACTTGGTAGATCTTCCTATATGGCTTGGTGACTATTGTAAGTATGAGACATTCATAAAATGTTATGTGAAACATTGAGTATTTTACCCCCTTAGAGTTGTTAAAGGGTTGGTTTATCAAGTGTCTCAATGGTGATAGTTATATATGAGGTTTTGATAGGTGAGTAAATACCATAGTTCATGAGTTGTGAACATGAGTTCCCTATCACATACTTGATCTTTTAGATTGAACACATCGAATATCATTACATCTCTCTTGGTAATCAAGTCACCTTTACCATTTTTATGTTGTGTTATGAGTGTTTAAAAAAATGGAATGATTTTCACTTAAGTATATGTGATTTAGTTTTGTGTCTCATTTACACAAATTCTATAAGACTATTTTTAGATTGGCACCACCTAGTATGATGAGAATTTTTTTGTAGTAAAGTGTAGATGTCTTGGGTAAGAATTACTATGTGTTAGGAGTTTTTTAAGGATCGGCACCCTTATGTTTATGTGGATTAGGAATAAGTTTCATCTCTCATAGTGTGAATATAGGTGAGTTGTCACTCTCTCACTTTCCTTTGACATCATTATAATCCCCTCAGAGGATTCTTATTTTCATGATGTTGAAATTTGTTTTTGAAATATTATTTTGGATCATATTCCCTTGAGTTCATCAGATAATATATTTTAATTATTTTTGAGATAGAAGATTTATAATTAGATGGATTGATGCATTTATTTGGATTAGTATTTTCCTTCTGGTTTTGGAAATAGATTATGATACTAGTATTACAAATTTGGTAAGTATGTAGTGATTTTGGAAACTTGGGTTTCGATGTTTCCTTTTACCATGTGAGGGTATGTAGGAGTTTTTAATTTGAGATGTTAGTTATCTACTTTTCACTTGTGACTTTTTAGAGTCACTACTTTATACAACTTGTGAAATTTTACCGTGAATAATGTGAACATTGAATTTATTTTAATTCTAGTCAATCATGATTGTTATGTTATTATATACCTTTGATTATATTGATATTATTCTCTTTAAAAGCATGTTGTTTTGAAAATATATTTATGTACCTTCACTAGGAGTGAATAGATTATAAGATGTGTGGAAAATATTTTTAGTCTAAAAAGGGTTGAGATAAACTTTTAACTTGTTGTGTGATAGTCATGCAAGCAAGGATACATTACCTCACTTTTTTTATATGGTTGTAAGGATGGTTTGATCCTTCACTTTTGTATGATATGATACTAATTATGTTTGGCTAGTGGAAAATTAATATAATTATGTAATGTTTGTATTATTTTTCTTATATGTATATTGGTACATTTGGGATTATTTAGCATATATTATTGATTTCTATGATATGTTAGTATAAAATTATTACTAATTGAACTTTGTGCATATTTAGGAGATCATTAGGTCATGGAGAACTAAGGGAAGAGTGGTGAATTAGGAATGTGATTACTAAGAAATAGGAGTGGATCCTACTTAGTCTCATATTGACTCGATAGTTACTAAGTTTGCATCCGACAGGCAGACTTGTCAAATCCAAGATTTGATAGATGGACTTATTAAATTTAGTTGTATGGCCATACACATGTATATGGTGGAATATTTATTTCTTAATTTTGTATACATTGAAAATGAAGTATTTCCAATTTCTATTCATTATCATACTTGTTAGGAGATCCATGGATTAGTGGCAGTATTGACATGTTATACTTATTAGGAGATACATGGAGTAATGATAGTATTAACTTATATACATCATTATTACAAGGATCCCTAAATACTTTTCTCCAAAATGAGAAAAAACACTCTCTAGGTTAGAGATATGTGCAGAGGGGATGGAAGGTTTTGTGGAAATCTCCCTGACTATTTATTTTTGGTTTTTGTGATGATCTCATGTGCTTTTGGGGAAGTCAATGAAATTTGTATTGAGGTATGGGGGACCCTTTAAGGTATTATAAGTGGTCAATATTATAGTATGTAGGCTTGTCTTATTGACTCTAGACTCTGGAATAATCATGATAGAACCATTTAGAGTAAGTGATACTCACAAACCTTATGCATAATAGGGAAATGTCATAATGCAGGTTTTTGTGGGACCATTACTCTATGGATATTATTACTTGGCATAACTATGCTGAGTCTATAGGTTAATTTCACATTTATTTTCTTAATTTGATACTTTATACTATGTTATTTCTTTTCTGAACAATGATTTTAATTTAGAATTTATGCATGAATAAGAGTCACCTTGGATGATGACTAGCTTTAGAGGGGAATGATGTTACACCATGATTCCTCGCTAAGAAAACTATTTGATTATAGATGGATATTTATAGGTAATAAATTTTATTTGGATATTTTTTACTAAGCTTTGAGATATATGTTGTTATGGGATAGTAAGACATTGCTTAGGTTACATGTTTACATTGCTATGAGCTAGTTGTAGTGTATGTGTTTACATAACAAATATGTTGATTTGTTATTTTAGCTATAATATATGATGTATGCATATCATGATGTAATGATCTAACTACCTGTTTGTTATGAGGTTGACATAGGAGAACTCATCCCTTAGAGTGTGATAGAGGAAAAACATCATCAGAGAGGGTGATGTAGATGGAGATGTTAGAGGATGATAGAAAAATTGGATAGAACCCTACACACACCACAATATCTAGCACATGTTAGAATGCATAATAAAATGGTTAGCATAATATGTTTATTTTTACTTTCATTAGACAATTGTTTGATCTTGATTTGTTAGCATTATTTAAATGGTTATTTGGAAATTTTTCTTGCATGGAATTTGTGTATTAATGTTTTGGATATTATCTTAATTAGATTTGATTTAGATTTATTGATTTAAATATCATTAATTCATCATGTCATTAGGGGATGATCATTAAATTAGTAAAATTATGGATTTTTGTAATTAATGTTAAAAAGTAAATTAAAAAAACACATAATGGAATAAAATAAAAATAAAGATAAATTAAAGATTTAAATAAAACATAATTCTAATGTGGAAATTTTAAAAACAAACTCATGAGAAATTAGGAAATAAAGATAAGAAAAACAAGTTTAAAAGGAAAGTGAAAAGCAACATAGAGGGGGACTAAAAAATAAGATAGTTATTTAAGGATTTATGATTAAAAAATAAAATAAAAATAAATCAATTGAATTAAAAAAAGGAAAAGTGTCATACTTATTCATAAAAGGAAGTAAAATTATAAGGAGAGGTACAATTGGAGAAAGGAAAGACATGTAGAAGATATAAGAGAGGAAGAAGACAAGGGCAACACTAAGGAGGCATATAAGAGGATCCATGAAGGTATTTATTTCTAGATCATTTGAATTTAGGTTAGGTTCCATCAAGGAAGGTAAGTGGTGTATTAAATTTAGTATGAATTTCCATGAAAACCAATCACTAAACATATAGTTTTGAATAACTAAAGTTCAAGCAGTGAATTATGTATATATATATATATATATATATATATATATATATATATATATATATATATATATATATATATATATATATATATATATATATATATATATATATATAGACACACACACACACACACACACACACACAAAATGTTAGCATAAATAAATGGTGATATACAATAAATTGGTATTTAGTGATCCATGTAGCAAGCCAAATAACTGTATAAGAACCAAAAAATTGTATGGCATAATGTTATAGTAAAATAAGAATATATGACATTGAGGAGTATTAGACAATATAAGACATATTATTATATTTTAGATTTTTATTATGGGAAACAATCTAAAATGTATTGGATTAAGAAATTAGATGTGGTTGACCCCAAAAATAGTGACTTATATTAGAATAATCATTGATCCATTGACACTGATAGTTATGCAGCATCAAAGTATACACCATATAGAGCAACAATTTGTTTACTATATGTAAACATTGATTGATTTGACTGGATCTAATCATATTATATAACTGAAGAAAATGTTACATCCTTTCAATTTTGAATGTGTGTGTGTGTGTGTGTGTGTGTGTATATATATATATATATATATATATAGTGTAGTGTAGTGATTTGCTTAATATATAGTGCAAAGATTTATTTAATAGTCTGAGTATAACCAAATGAATAGCTATACCAAGCCATTATATATACATATGTAATGGATATACAATTACTTTGAGTTTAGCGATTTGCATCTTGATGCAGAGCATATACCAAGACTCTCACACTCTATACCTTTCCACAAAATGCACTTCTTTTACAATGGTTTATCACTCCTTGTTAATGGTTATCTAGTACATTCATCATGCAAAAAAATGAGCTACATTTAATTTCTTTATAGTTATAGTATTTTAATTATGCCTAGGTAGGTTTATCTAACCCTCTCTGTCCTTTTTTCAACTTTGTCAACACCTTTCAAAACTCAATTCCTTCTTTTTCACAATTTTGTCCACTCTTCATATAGTCCTACTAGCCCTATTATAGGAATACTACATGGTAAGGTAAAATTACAACCACTTATGGAAATACAAATCTTATTTCTTGTTTTTGATCTCAAAACATGCCTACATATGAAATTTGGAGTTCTATCTCCTTTCTAAGACCCTCTTTCTTACTACTAGCCCTCTCAATTAGGCCTCCTCAAGCCTAAAACAATGCCCAGTCAATAAAATACATAAAATAGTATCCATACACCTTTGAAAATTTGATTCTCTTCAATCACATGGAAAAATACTAGATTACATAATTTTATGAATTTTTATCAACTAGATTAAAAAATATGGGCAAAACCCTAGGTTAGGGCTTTGTGGTGCTTGTCTCATCCCAAGAACACATTTAATTCTATTGTGATCATTTAAATATGTTTAAAATATTAAAATTAAGTTAACTAGGTATTTATTGACCTTAAAAAACTAATCCAAATGTTTAATTCCACTTTCCTATCTGCTTTCATGGATTTCCAACTCAATATATGCTTCATTGTGAAAGTAAAATGACCATTATAGGTTTGTGTTAGGGTTTTCAAACCTATATCACATTCTTGATCATACTGAAGGCTCTATAAACTTCCAATAGACTCACATAAACTTTAAAAAACATTATAAACACCTATAACTTGATTCTTGAATCATGTCCTCACAAGAACCAATTACATAGTCCTTCATGCCAATGTCATCTTAGGAAACAAGGATACATTCTATTTGAATTGAAAAATCAATCATCCAAACATGGAAATAATTAAAATATCTTATAAATAACGTAAATACATACCTCAAAATATTCTAGTTATCAAAACCAATTCAAAGTCCACTTTTTCCTTAAATAACTCATTCACAATCTAACCAACAATGCTTGTTATGAAAATAGGGGTCAGTGTATATGTATATCTAAATACAAATTGATTATATTATCAATATTTTTAATTAAAATCTCAACACATATTCAAAACTCCTTAAAAAACATACATAACCATTATCAAATGTGATTTGAGCATCTATCATACAAGACACAATCTGCAACACAATCAAATATTCAAGAACAAGGATCTCAATACATTCATTAACCAAAATTCTTTTCCTATATATCTAGGAAAAAATATTCATAAAAAAACATCCATTTCCCTCCAATAACACTTAGAAACTATTAATATTCTCAATATTTCATTATCAAAACTCATACATTCAATCACAAAAACATGACCTCAACAAGGTTTGTATTCAGTCTTCATTTAGCAAAGATTACAACTAAAATCCAAATTATCTTCAAAAGCTTGTCAATATATATCCATCCATCATATTCAAATTGAAACATCCTCTAAATAAATCAAAACTAACTCTTATTAACAAGAAGAGGGTGCATAACTATTTCTTGGTGGTTTCCCTCTGAAAGGCCATTGAATTACATGGCATGATTTGTGTTTTTTTACACATGATGACCAATTTATGACCTTAACTATAGGGTATATAACATTTAAAGGACATATTATAATGAAAAAACACTTATAAATATTTTAAAAATCTTTCCACCTTCATACATTCATAGCAAATCCTTAGAAGAGGCTAATTAAGATTCAAATTTTCAAATATTACTTTTGGTGAGAAAATCAATATTTCAAATTCTATGCACCTTGAGACAACCTAGACTCCACAAATAGACTACTACTGAACTATAACACATATAATACACCTAATATACCATATTAAGACAAAATTTGAATAAATTTTGGGTTCATAAAAGATGCCCTTGCATCATGCTATGAAGATGGAAAAATCTTTGCCATAGGTTCTTGAGTGATCCACTTGGTATATGTTCCTATCTACTTGCATCGAATCTCATTATAGAAGGCATAAATTTCTAATTTCCTCTCATATAGGTGAACATGATCTTGGGCCCCACATTTAGGCCTTCTTTACTTCATATCCTCAATATCATACCTGCACATGAAACATAATTGTTAATAAAGACATAGCTACTACTTTCCTCTTCCTACTTTGCATGTGTATACCAATCTTATTCTTCTACACATTGATCCATCTTCTCCTTAAATCCATTATCAAACAATTATATAAGTATGTAATCTTCTCTTCTCTATACTTCGTGTGCTACCCATTCCACTTCATGCACAACATGTGCTTTATCTTTGCATGCTTCATACTTATGTAAGTTCTTACTTTGTTGTTGTTTATCACCATTCTGATTACTTTCTCTCTCCTATATATGCAAGGGTTTCATGCTCTCTTTCATTTTCACATCTCTTTGATTAGTCATTACTTCATGGGTACCTTGTTCATGGGCCTACTACATATTTCCAATATCATTCACATCCTCTTCTTTTTCAAGACTCCTTTGCAAACATTTGTATTCATCTACCATTCTTCCTTTGGTTACATGTTCCTTACCTACATTTAGATAAAAAATTATCATATTAGAAACAAAAATTGGATCCTTCATGTCTCTCTCTTGGGCTTCCTCCTTGTACATTTCAATCTTCATCCTATTCTTATCTTTCTTGATGTGTTTTCCAAACCATTGCTCATCCATCTTATCTGCAATCTCAAACACTACCCTATTGTTTTCTCTCTCATATGCTTGTCTACCTTGCTTGTTTCATCTATCCTCATGAATTAACACTCTCAAAGGTGCTATGTCCTTTTTTCTTTGATGACTACCTACTACCACTTTGTACTCTTGTTTAATATCTCTCATTTCCATCTTTGTAGACTCATAATGTTGCATATCAACCAACTCCAAAAAACTCACCTTATTTTCTTCCTTGGGTTCTTTGAATAAAACCAAACTTTCCATTGCTTGACTCCAATATTGCATCATCATTATCCTCTCATCTCTTCTATATTCTTCACCTTTCAATGGAAGTAGAATGTGTACCTCTCCACATTACTTAATGGTATATGTATTTGCTTGATTATCACATATGGCATTTTTAATCCTATCAAACTACCATGGTCTCTCTAACAACAAGTAAAAACTGTCTATAGGCATAATGTCACATAACACTTCATCTCTATATCCTCCTATCTTGAATTCAACCTGGCTTTGTTCACTTACCAGTATCTGAGGACCCTTATAAACCCTTGTAACCTTGTATGGTTGTGGATGTGGCATCCTCTTCATGCCTAACTTTTGCATCATATTTAAAGATACAATATTGTTAGTACTACCTCCATTAATGACTAAATTGTAAACTTTACCTCTTGTCTTGTATCTGATTTTGAATAAACTTCTCATTTGGGTTGGTTCTTTGAATATATTTCTTTGCTACAATAGTATTCTTATCATGATTAAAGACTCATTTATTCCTTGCCTTCTCTCCTCTTTCACCCCTCTATAATGTTATATACTTCTACTCATATTCCTTGGACACTCTACTACCCTATGTCCTTAGCTTTGGCAATGCCAACATTACCCTTGAAATCTTTATCTTCATCCATATCTCATAAGACCTTCATACCTTCTCAATCTACCATCTATAAATGTTCTAACTTGCCTTGCATGGTATTGCACTCCCATGCCTTCTTGACTTGATATTGCATGCACTTGTGGTCTTTGTTAAACCACGTCTCTATTTTCTCTCATTCATCCTTACTTACAAAGGTACTACTTGACATTGCTACCTACCATTTTCTTCTTCTATCTCTATCACTACTCTTTGTTCTCTCTCTCTTTGAGATTATCCTCAATATCCTCCATCCTCATAACTAATGGAGTAATCAAATATGTCACTTGGTCCACCATTTCCTTAACCAAATCATCATCCTTGTTAGCTCTCTCCATAGAGCATTATCCTTGATTACCTATCCTATAATGCACTTCAAAACACATGATGTCAAATATTTCTACAATCCATAAGAGTATTTAACTTTCTCTAATACCAAAATGATGTAGATCATACACCAAGACTCTTACACTCTATACCTTTCCTCAAAATGCACTTCTTTTACAATGGTTTATTACTCCTTGTTAATGGTTATCTAGTAAATTCATCATGTAAGAAACTAAGATACATTTAATGTCCTTATAGTTCTATTATTTTAATTATTCTTATGTAGGTCTCTCTAACCCTCTCTGCCCTTTTGTCAACTTTGTCAACACCTTTCATAACTCAAATCCTTCCTTTTCACAATTATGTCCACTCTTCATGTAATCCTACAAGCCCTATTATAGGCATACTGCATGGTATGGTCAAAGTACAACCAATTATGGAAATATAAATCATATTTCTTATTTCCCATGTCAAAACATTCCTACATATGAAATTTGGAGGTCTATCTCCTTTTTAAGACCCTCTTTCTTGCTACTAGCCCTCTCAATTAGGCCTCCTCAAGCCTAAAACAACACTCAGTCACTAAAATATGTATAATAGTATCTATGCACCTTTGGAAATTTGATTCTTTTCAATCACATGGAAAATGACTTTATTATAAAATTTTATGAATTTTTAGTAGTTGGATTAAAAGATATGGCAAAAGCCCTAAGTTAGGGCTTTATGGTGCTTATCTCAACCTGAGAACACATTTAATTCTATTGTGAGCATTTTAATATGTTTCAAATACTCAAATTAAGCTCACTAGCTCTGTATTGACCTCAAAAAACTAATATAAATGTTTAATTCCACTTTCTTATCTACTTTCATGGTTTTCCAACTCAATATATGCTTCACTTTGCAAGTAATATGACCATTATAGGTCTGTGTCAAGGTTTACAAACTTATATCATGTTCTTGATCATACCAAAGGCTATAAAAACTTCCAATAGACTCACATAAACTTTCCAAAATGTTATAAACACATCTAACTCTATTCTTGAATCATGTCCTCATAAGAAACCAATTACACAGTCCTTCATGCCAATGTCATCTCAGGAAATAGGGCTATATTCTGTTTGACTTGAAAAAGAAATCATCCACACAAGGAAATAATGAAAATAGCTTATAAATATTGTAAATACTTAAATCAACATATTCTAGTTATTGAAATTGATTTAAATTCCACTTCTTCTTGAAATAATTCATTCATAGTTTAACCACCAATGATGATTATGAAAACAAGGGTTAATGTATATGTATATCTAAATACTAATTTATTATATTATCAATTCTTGCAATTATAATCTTATAAAATATTCAAATATCCTTCAAAAACATACATTACCATGATCAAATGTCATTTTATGATCTATCATACAAGACACAATCTACAACACAGTCAAATATTCAAGAATAAGGATCTTAATACATTCTTTGACCAAAATTTTTTTCCTGTATATCTGGGAACAAATATTCATAAATAGACATCCATTTACCTCTAATCACACTTAGAAACTGTTACTAATCTCAATATTTCATTATCAAAAACCATACATTCAATCACAAAAACATGACCTCAACAAGGTCTGTATTTAGTCTTCATTCAGTAGAGATTACAACCAAAATCTAGATTATCTTCAAACACTTATTAATACATCTCCATGCATCATCTTTGAATGGAAACATCCTATAACAAAAAGAGGGTTCATAATTGTTTCTTTGTGGTTTCCCTCCAAAAGGTCATTAAATTACATGGCATGATTTATGTTTTTTACACATGATGACCATTATATGACCTTAACTATGGGCTATAAAACATTTCAAGGACCTCTTACAATGACAAAAAACTTAGACATGTTTTAAAAATATTTCCACCTTCATAAATGCATATCAAATCCTTAGAATAGGCTAATCAAGATTCAAAATTTTCAAATATTACTTTCGACTTGAAAATTAATATTTTAAATTCTATGCACATTGAGACAACCTAGACTCCACAAATGGACTACTATTAACCTCTAACACTTGTGAGACACCTACTAGACCAGATTAAGACAAAATTTGAACAACTTTGGGGTCCATATAGGATTTCCCTGCATCACATCTTTAGCCAATGGTATAACTATTCAGGATATATATTTAATGATATATGTATATATATACAAATAAGGCAGTGTTGGTTGAAGTAAATGACTTCTTGGTAGCTCATGCTAGTAATTCAAATGATGCTAAGTGGACAATGTATGTGCAATATTTGGGTATGACTATTTGGATATTTTACAATTGTTAAATGGTATGAATCTAATTACGTACATGTTATTAATTACAATTACAAGGTAAGAAGCAATACAATCATATCCATACTTATTATAAATGTGTGCTAATTGAATCAATATATTTGGTATGTAGTATGATGTTAATGGATATATTTCATACCAGAATTCAATTAGAATATAGTTATGGTAGATAATATAAGGTATAATTGATAATATATGTTAATAACATATGTGTTATTATTGTATAGATATAAATAACATAATTGACTATATATATATATATATATATATATATATATATATATATATATATATATATATATATATATATATATATATATATCTATATATATATATATATATATATATATATATATATATATATATATGCCATAGTTCCTTGTCCATTGCGTTATCATCATATGAAACTATATAGATTGAGGTTATTATATATATTGTAATAATGATATATATGTTACTCTATGGATTATATTGTATATAATCCATATAGTTATAATATATATATATATATATATATATATATATATATATATGACTTATTACACATGTATTCTTATTATAATTAAGAGTACAATTATATAATCAATGTGTATGTAATATCATTATAGTAGAATATGGTTAATAGACATTGGGTTAACACTTGATTATATTGATTGACTATATTGTGACTAGATACATATGTGTCAACTGTATATATCCCAATTATAATAATAGCTAGTGTTTGGTAGAATGAAAGTGATAAAAGAGTCTTGGTAAAGCATATTTATAGATTTACATAAGTTTCCATTATTTTGAGATAAGCTATATGATTTGAGATCCTCAGTTAGAGTTATAAATTATTGTAAGAGCTCTTATGCAATATTTATTATTATGATAACATGTGTATAGTGCCTCTTATGTGTAGATTAATTTATATAGATATAAATACATATGGTGATGTGTGTCCATAGTTCTATTAATTATTCTAACAAAGTCATGGACTCCATAAGAGTAGGACACCAACTTAATGTTTACCTAGTTCTCTAGAACCTAATAAAAACTACGAAGGATAAATTTCAATGTAGAATACCTTATATATCATAGATATCATCAATATACTCCATGAGCATGAAATTTATTAAGGATTTATGAAATTATAGGGATTTCTTGATTAAAAAGTATAAATTAACATTGATATGTTATTTTCATATCAATTGAGTATTTACATATGTTGCATGTATAAGTAATTGTATATATGGATTATACTTATAATTAAATATAAGATTGAAATAAATCATAAGGCATTAAAATAGTTCCCTAGAAAAGGAATTAAGTTGTTAAAATTAAAATATTATGGAATAACTTAATTATGAATTATCTGATATTTAAGAATAACATGACTGAGCTATTGAAATATATTTACATACAATAATGAATACTTGTGTGGATTACATATTATACATATTATTTACATATGTTTAAAAATATTTAGCATATGATAGTGCATCATGATGTGTGCCTATAAGTTATGTTTATTTTGAATGATATTATGTAGTTTAAAAGTAGGGTATACTCAGGTGGTATAATACATATTTGCTTGGTTATTATTTATCAATATGGGTTATTTAATTATTAGAATTATAAGACTGATGGTTTTTAATTGAGTAGTGTGCTCATGTGAAATAAACTATGATATTATGAGATGTCAAAGAGAATATTTTAGTTAGAACTATATTATAAATGTATGTTATACCCAGGTGGTATAAACTATAATTAATATACTTAGACACATTCATATGTTTGATGGACTAAATGTATACATGTTTGTTATTTCTATGAATTTCACACACACACACACACACACACACACACACACACACACACAAACACATGTGTGTGTGTGTGTACTACTAATTATAGTTCAATAGGTTGTTCAAACTATATTATAGATTCTTGTAAAATAGAATCTTAGTTATGCATGCATATAATTCTTGGGAGTATAGTGAATGCTAGGATAAAATATTATGTGTTTCATAGAAAATATGAATTTATTTTTTATATCTAGTTGCTTGAATATAAGATTATGTTTCAATGTATTTAATACTACTTTATATGACTGATTGTGGAAATTTGATAGTTATGTCTTAGAATAATAGACTATGGTAATATGGGTTATCATAGGGTGTAGTAAGTTTGGAAACTAATTATGGTAGTTAGAATCTACAGTTAAATATGTGTTTTACCTAGGTGGTATAAATTATAGTCATTATTTTTAGTATGAGATAAAAAATAATGTAAGATTAATCCATATGTTTGATAGAATAAATATATGCTTTGATTACTCATATGTTTAACATGTTATGTGATATGATTTCTATTAGTATATAAATTGTATGAATCTTGTGGTTAAATTATTTTGGATCAATATGACTTTGATGATATTGAGTAAGGAGTGAGATAGACTTCACTATCTTACTAGCATCACAATCCCAGATGAAGGCAATCCAATAAAGTGGTGTGTATGAATCTAATTGATTTATAGATTACTATTATTTATTATTCTTAAAATTTTAGCCAAAATATGTTTAGTGAGACATTATCATTTCATGAGTATGATTTACATGTTTGTATGATATTTTAAAATAGAACATATTTTTTATGATACACTTCATGTTTAGTTTTAAAAATCATACAAAACACGGGTACTTATTTATCTCTCTAAATTATCATGCCATTACTTTCTATTCATCCATGAAGGGAGAACCCTTCTTTGATGAGATCAGTATGGTAGATCATTGGTTCATGGTTGGTGTGGAAAAGGACTCTAATGATTCTCTCCCTCCCCATATTAGTACTACTATTGAGACAATACTTGAGATTACCATAGATACTAAAAAGTCTAGGGAAATCATGCTCCAAAGAGCCATGTATCTTATTTATGTACTTTTATTTATTACTAGAAATATTATCATAAAGAATTATAATTATCTATTTACTATGTATTGTTAGTATTGTTTGTGTATTGTACCGATAGTGGTTAGATATTTGTAATTACTTTTTATGATTGTATTATGATGTGTTATCATACATTTATAGTGATCACTGACTATTAAATGTGATGTGATAATTTATAGTTAAGAAACTTAGAGTATTGTTTATGATCACTACTTAGATTCTCATGGTGTAATATATTTATAGTATATGTATTTAATTAAAAAAAATCATGTATTTATAGTTATCTCCCAGTGGGGTTATTACAAGACATAAGCACTAGTGATAAATACTTATATAAACACTAGTGTCCTACCTTAACATAGGTGTCTAATTCTCTAGATTAATCTAATTTTTAAATGAACTATATTCTAAAGGTTGACCTAAGTGATTTAATGTGAGATATTTTATAGTAAAAGTGGTATATAATCATAATGACTCCTCATTCATTCCTTGATTAACACATACCTAAAAAAACCCTATGATAATTTATCAAATAATTCAATCAAACTCTCAATAATGTAAGGATTCCCTATTTTATTCTATTTTCATATCAATCATAGGAACTATAGACATCCAATTCCAACCATAGCTAGATTTTGACTGATTCCTACTAAACATTATAAATTAAGCCCAAGAATCACTAAACATCATAGTTTTGGTTGTGCATCATTAATTAATTCTTATAAACATGTTAATTCATACCTATTTGGGATACTATCCCATATGCAATAATAAACTCTCATAGATTCATCTCCAATCACCTTGTGACCTAACAACTGACAGTTTGGCCTATGGATCCATTAAGTAGAGCACTTGATCAAATATTAAAAGATAAAAAAATACTAATAAAATTGAATCATATAATTAAAAAATATTAAATTCTTAGCTAAATTATCCATTCAAAATTAATTAATATCCAAAAATAGAAATTTTAAAAATAAAATATTAATTCTTTTCATCATTGCCTTTATGAGTAGTCAATATTTTCTAAAATATCTCAAAATATATAATTTGAGAACCATGCCTATTATTTAAAAATCATAAATACATGACAAATATTAACTCAACTAGAGTTAGACTCAACTCACCTAAGGTTAGCTTGAACCCATTCCATGTTTAAAATCAACCTCAACTCACCTTAGGTGAGAGTTTTCTTTAGGCTATAAATAGAAGGCCATGCCTATTGATTTTTAAACTTTGATAGTGTAGAGTTATTATGAAATATTTAGTCCATAAAGATTCATAATAAATCTTAATGTACAAACTGAGCAAGCTAGTTTAATAAACCATTTGGAACTCTAAAGAAGGTAAATGATTGATTTATTTTATGCTCAAGTTGTGATTTCATTTGTATGGTTTTTACCTATGCTCTTCCTAGTGTTTAGGCTAGATGTGTTAGTATTTTAGTGTTTCATTTTGATTTGTTTTATTAGACTAACACAAGAATAACCTCCCCTTTACGTATTCCTTATTCACATTCATGGCATGCCCAGTGGGACCAATGATCCCATATGGTCAAGGATATTAATATGCTAGTTTTATTTTTTCTAATAGATGCATAAAAATATTCAAGTTTTAATTTTTAACTTTTTTTTAATTTTATTTTTATTTATAGCAAGTTATAGGTTATAGGGATCGATGTCGATTTTCTAGATCAACATTGACATGAATTGACCATGATCCATGTGTGAAAAATAGAACATGGACAAGAACATGGTTAACATCATTTTAATTAATTTTTCTTGCCTTAATTTTATGTATGATGATCTGTAAATTGTTTTACTAACCCATTTCTTACAAAATATGTGATATGTTTTGGTTTTAGGCTCATTTATTAACCCTTTTTTCATCAAAATAGACTTAGCTTTTATGTATTTTGAAGGAAAAATTGATGATATACTTAATAAATGTAATTTTTTGCTGATCAACATTGATCTCGATCCCTATGGATCAAGGAAGATTGGTCTCTAAGAAAAATACTAGAAAATCTGAGAGCTAAATTTAAAATGTTATTTTCTCACTTGATTTTTGGATTCTAAGTAGGCAAACCCTCTAATAATTTATAGGTCCTAAGGTGGAAAGAGAAAAGTTCAAGAATGATTAAATATTACACAAATTGTAGTTGGTACTTAAAATGTACTTAGTTATTTTCATCTCTTAGTTAGTTTTGAAGTTTTTACAATTATCGACAACAAACACCAAGGGGCTCAAAATTCATTACAGACTTGATTTTGGTGTTATAAAAATGAACTTTTGCACTAGTTAAATACTCCTAAGAGTTTCACTTTTTAGATTTTTTGTTGAAAGTGTTTATTTATTAAGATGAGTGACGCGTGTATGATTTACCTCCATCCCCTTTAGGGAACTTGGGTGATAAAAATTTCTCACTCTTTACATTTGTCACTTTGGTCCAAAAGCATGGAAGGAAAGTCATTAAGGGGTGATAAAAAATGTTCACTCTTTACATTTATCCCTTTGGTCCCAAAGCATGAAAGTAAAGTCATTAAGTCCCTCCCAAAAATATGTATGCTTTGGGTGACCCCAAAATGACCTTAAAGTCCTTCCACTTATCTTTATTTCATGTATTTTGGCTTGTGGGTAAGAGTTCATCACCTCCCACAATTTTTTTAGGGAAGTGTTAACCCTAGAATTCATCTCTCAAACTTGTTTTAGCCCCACTCCATGGTGGGTTATATAAATTGAGGGTGATCCACTACGATTCTTATTTTAGTAGTTAAAACAAGCTCTGTTAGTGGTACTCAACATTAGAACATAGGGGAAACTTGAAAATGACACTATATTAAGAAATTGAAAAATGTAGTTGTTGTGAAAAATATAATACCTTTTCACAATAATATAGTTGATGTGGATCAAAATGATGTGATTATTCCCTAGTGTTTTCCACATATATGGTACTATTTATAGATGAACAAAAATTGATAGTTTAGATAACCCCACTTGCCACAGACATATTATTGATGCAGGGTGAGTAGCTCAAAGTTTCATGTTATTACATGAACTCTTCAGAAAAGAGGGGGCCTAAAAACTCTAATTTTCATGTACTTTTACTTTTTGGATTAATAATTTAAAATCCTCTCAAGAGAAAGTATATAGATAGAATTCAATAATACAATGCAACCTTGTTAGTTTTAGGATTTAGGATGTTATACTTAGGTGTTTTTCTCATTTTTTCCTTTTAACTTGATTGATATATGAGTCAAAAACTATTTTTTTGTCATACCATGTCCAAAATGAGTCTTGCTTACACATCACTCATTTGTTTTAAGAGGCATTATGCCATCCATTTGACATCACACATTTTCCTCAGTCATTTATCAAACTTTTATGTGTGTGTCACTTGTTGGAAAAGGGTATCATTAGGATACCCAAATTATTCCAATAATTTTTCCTTAGAGTATTTAAAATAACCATTTGTAATATATTTAGAGCATAATAACATCATTACACTGCTCAATTTATTTCAAAGACTTGTTACCTTGTGTCTGATTCTAATTTTTTAAACCACATGTACCTTTTAGATCCATGCCTGGTGTCATCATATCATTAATTATTGTCTAAATTATTATCTATTTTGAGGATCCTAGTATTTTAAAAATAGTTTAAAATTAGCCTTGACAAGATCATATTCAAACATTGATTACTTTATACCTATACTTTTTGTAGTTTTGTCTTAGGTGTTCACCCTTCACTTTTGGGTTGTATAACTTAGGTTAATTTCTTACTTCATTTAAAGACTATTCTTGTGCCTATATTTGGGGATGTAGTCTATATTCCATATGTATAGAGTTCAATGTCTTTTTATAAATGATCAAGCGTGTGTTTAAATATGAATTCCTTTATGTCAAAGTGTTTCAATTTTTTTATATTAATATCTAACCTTTTAGACATCATTTTTTTAAAGTCTATATTTTGTGCCTTTTTCAAAAAAGACCTCTTAATACTTGTTTTGAGTGTAGCTTTTGTGCCTTATTTTCCAAAATACCTAGTAATACATGTTGTGAGCCTAGCTTTTGTGTCTTAATTTCTAAAAGACATAGAAACATTTGTTTTTTTAGACCTAAATTAGACTTGTTTGAAACACTTTTTACCTAAGTTTAGAATTTTGGTTTTATTTAATCCATTTGACCATTTTTTGAAAACATTTGACATTATACATTTGAGATTAGACTATTTTAGACCAAGTTTTAGCATAAACATTTTTGGAGATATAGGTCCATTCCTTCAACCAAGTTAGACCAAGTTTAGACCATTTGTCCTTTTTGACCTTTGTTTTTCAATAATTTTTAGAAATCTAGGTATTTTTTAGAAACATTCATCATTTATTTGATATGTCTCATTATACTCATAGTGGAGCCATGTACAATCTAGGTTATGATAACATGGTCACACAAGATAAATTTGTTCAAGACTCCTATGACAATGATGTTGTTTATGAAATGGATCCCTATCCTCATTAAAATGATCAATCTAGGGTTCATATCCAATATCCATTATCCCATTATCTGGTTAACACAACTCCATTCTTTGATCAAGACCAAGAACAAACCACATAGTATCTTAATAACATACCATTAGTTACAAAATAATCTCAGTAATAACCATATTATGTTACTATGCCATTGATGTATGATCCTTATTTTTTTGATGATCACTTGGTTGAGAATAAGGATGAAGTTTTAGTTGGAGTTGTGGAAGTAGGGGCTAATTTTCCATTAGACTTCCCCCACAAAAATTTACCTAGTCTAGTTAGAGTGCCTCTCAACATACCTTATAATCAAACCATTGAACAAGCCTCTACTAGAAATACTCAAGTGATCATGCCAATATCATATTAAAACCCAAATATGTTTTTAATAGGAAAGGGCCTCATGGAGGATCACTTTATACAAATGCAAAAAGAATATAAAACTTATTTGAATCTAGAATGTAATCTTAATACCATGGCCATGTCAAATGCTCCACTCATTGAGTTAACTCATTTAACAAGAGTATTAATCCAATTGGTAGGCCAAGATAATTTAGGTATAGAACCATTTATACAAATCACTTCAGTTGGTGACATGTTCAATTTCCCATCTATTGAATAAGTGATTACTATTTCTACATAGACAAATGTTCCAAACAAGTGGATAACACACAAGTATCTTTGAATCCAGGCTAAAGTGGTTTAACTACACCAACAACTAGTTCATAAAATGTGCTAGTTTAGTTAACACCATGAGTGGTTCCTAATAGTATGTAGAATTAAATCCTACATCCCAACCACAAAAAAATACCTCTAGTCCTCAACCAAATTCTTTTGCAAGTATGCAACCACAAGGATTAAGTCATCAAATGCCAACTAGTGCTTTGCCTCAAAAAATGTGATGAATTCTACTCCACATCAATAGGTGATGACTAAAACTATAAAATAATAGGCATAGTCTATTTTACCATCAAAATAGAGGCCAAACACTATGCCACATCAATAGGGGGTAGTAAATTTTGCATCTCATCAGGTAGTTACAAGTGTACCTAAATAGTCACATAAGAACATCCCTTTATAATTATAAATGTTGTCTAATAAAAAATGTATGTCCATTGGTAAAAGATAAATTCCAAACATACAAAAAATTTCTAGTTAAAAATAGGTGTTCTTAGAAACATGAGGCACTATATTCCAACAAGCACCAATTAGTCAACAATTACCATTCATTCAAAACATGCCACAAATCCAATGACAAGGCCTTGGTTCATAACAAGTTCCCCATATGCAACTAGGTTTTAATAGTCAATGGTAAGTCCCTACTCAATTTTAAAAAGAACATTAATTAACCTGATCCATATCCTTCTATCACAACCCTAATTCCCTCAAAATTAAGCCTATATACCAAATCCAAACTAGAATATCACACCAAAAACATGTGTAATTTCAAAAATTACATCCTAATCCATAGATGCATATTATTTTTTGGTTCACTCATCAAACCAACATTCCAAAATAAACCATTCCTCCATTATACCTTGGTCAAGGTAATCCACCTTTGACCACCCAACCCCCACCTTAGGCCAATGTTCCATCTAGTTTATTTTCATAATAACTGAAGAAAATGAAGGATGCAATTGCTTCCATTCAGTTAGGAAAATAGACTAGGAAGTTTAAGTTAGATGATTTGTGTTCATACCCATTCAACATTTAGTATTTGTAGATACCATTTCCTCTAGGATACAAACCACCAAAATTTGATAAATACAAGGGTAAAGGAGAACCTAAGGCCCATTTGATAGAATTATTTTTTGTTTGTCAACCAGTGGCTTACGATGACATTTTTTTACTCCTTTTATTTTAACAAAGTATATTAATATAATATTTGGAGTGGTTCTTAAAATTTCCAAAGAATTCCATACCTAATTTTGATGACCTCATAGACAAATTTGTGCAATATGTCTCCTAAAATCTCAAACACAAGATTTCATTAGTAGATTTTACTCAAGAAAAGAAGAAATTCAATGAAATATTTGAAATCAATCTACATAGATGGAGAGAACTTGCAATTAATTTCACCCACATCTTACTAGATAAATAATTGGTCATTACGTTTACTAAAAAATTGCACAACAAGATATCCTATAATCTAGAGATGTAATATGCACATACCTTCATAGAGATCATAAAAAAAGGATTGATAATTTAAAAATACATTATTAACAAATTTATTATCAAGTTAACCTCATCAAACCAAATTTAGAACCAAAACCTAAGAAATGACCACAACTAGAACCAAAGCCAAGTTAAGTGCAAGCATCAACACTAGGCTAGGCTAGTACTTATGAAAAATCCAAGTAATTCAACCATAATAAGAATGTTGTTAGAAATGGATTAATTGATTCACATTATTTCCAAATGATGCAAACATCATCTACTCAAATAATTCCAAAAATACAATTTATTCCTCATCCACAACCCATCCATTAAGTACAACCTTCACAATAACCTAGACCAGCATAATAAATGCATCAATCTATACCTTTTCAAACCCCTCCTGTAAGGAAAAATGTTCCTACTCATTGATTATTTAGTGACCTTGGATAACCTATTTAATTTGTGTTTCATAATCTATCCATTACTAACATGATTAATTATCTAATTATACAACATTATCCTAAGGGTATTCTATATCTAGATTGGTATAGAGAGAATGAGTTCTAGAATACCATCATGTTTATGGACATAATATATGTTTTTCTGTGCATATCAAACACCTCATTGAAAATATGTTGGAAAATGGGGAGATTACATTAGATAATAAATCATTTACATCTAATTATAACCTAGGTATCTACCAAAACCCTTTTTCACAATATAACAATAACAATAATAATAGTATCAATAACCATGAAAACAATAACTGTACCAAAAACAACAACAATGTCAACTAAATGGAAATAAAAAAGGCCAAAATGATTCTAATACCCAACATGCTTACCATGTATTTGCACATAGCTAAACTAAAGTTTTAGGTCATATTATAGGAGGTCAAGTTTTCACCATCACTATCAATCCTAGACTAAGTGCTAACATAATAGGACCATTGATAAACAATTATAATCAACCCATCTATACTAGTGATCCTTCCTTGAATTGGGACCACAAATAGGCACACCAAAAAGTAGGTATTACTACTTTTGGACCTTATACTAATAAATATTCATTTCCCTATGACCACAAATAGGTGTACTAACAACCAAGACTTATCTTATTTGTTCCCCCTATATACTCATTTTCTAGAAACAATGGTCCTATATCTAATCCCAATTGTGAAAACATAACTTGGTGGTCAAATTTTACCATTATCAACCCACAACCACCTACCATTGAACCAATCCAACCCATTTCCCTAGTTAAGAATAAGCCATATATCACTATTAAGGAAAAACATTTTGATAGTAAGGAAACAACTTCATAAGACACCTGCACAAATCTCCATTTTGGATTTGGTGTGTATGTATACTATCAACAAGAAAATCTTAACATAATTCTTAGGCCAATCCTAAGTTCTTAATGACATAAGCCCAAAACAATTCCAAGTTTTGGTTGGACATCTAGCCCCAAGATAATAGTTGACCTTTGACCAAAGTGATATGTTATCCCTTGGCCCTTTCCATAACAATCAATTGTATATTTAAATTGTTATAACATGGCACAGTATCAAACATGTCTTCATAGATAATGGATCATGACTAAATATTGTGTCTCTAAATCTCATCAAGCATATCAGATATACAAGAACTAATCTACAATTAGAAATAATTAATTTCAAATCATATGACAATGAAGAGCATGAATCATAAGGTACCATAAGCTTATCAATTATCATTTGGCCTTTGACCCAAGATACACTTTTACATGTTTTAGAACTAGACCTATAATACACTTTGATCTTAGGTAGACCTTAGATACATGAAATTCATGAAATACATTCAAAATTGCACCACTGTCTCAAGTTATCTCACTTAGGTATAGAGGTCCCCATCAATGGATATTTTTAGCCTTATGAACATTACAAACATTTAGAGGCCAAATACAAAAGCCATAACTACTATTTTAGCTTAGATTTGATTCTCAAAAAGGATAAAGGAAAAAAATACTTGTAGATTTACCAGAGACCAATTACATATACCTAGATAGCCTTAATTCATCTTCCCACATGCCACCTCCTAAAATGTCTAATCATTTTACCATCTCAGCCACTAGCCTAGGAGAATATTTGACTCATGACACATTTCACATAACCAAGCTTCCATAAAACCCCAAGTTCTATGGAATACCTAAACACAAGCCACCTTGCATGGAATGGAAATGAAATAGAAAGGTTAAAATTCATATTCCACCTCTTATCATTTTCACACCAGCCACTAGCCAAGGAGAATACCCACTTAGAACTCATGAAAGATGGTTATACAATGATAAATTGATAAATTGTTACACAAATTATAAATACCCCATTCCTAATTGGATCATGGATAATAAATCCTATGAAGGAGGAGGCATAGGGCCAAACTAACAAGGAACACTTGAGCCAATTTTTATAACTCAATACAAAGGTACCTATGGTCTTGGATTTAAACCACCTGGGGGTGACCCCACATATCTTATTCATGTTTCAATGCTAATGACTAGTGATGATGATGTTGACAAAGAAGTAAAGCATAATCATAGCATTTATGAAGACCTTACCAATACTTATTTATTTGACACCCATACCATTTGTACCATCACCCCATTAGAGTGACATAATACACTTCCTCTCTATCACCCTCAAATTATAGCCTAGGACCAACAAGAATCTATAGTCATATAGATGATTTTGATAATGATGAGGCCTTTTGTGATTTTCTAGGCCTTAAAGACAATGTTCCTTTGAGAGACCACAAACAAGGGTTCTCTATTAAACTAGATCTTGCAACCTATTTTGGAGAATGGGTGAACACCCTTAGCTAAAAATAAATAAATAAAACATTAAGATCCCAAAGTGAAATCCTCTTTGAGGCACTTTTTGACTAGGGTAAAAGTAAAGAGAAAGGCTAATCTTTTGGTGAAATCATGTTTTAGGTGTCATTAGATGGGGGTGTTCACCTTTCCCCACATGAAACTTAGGATACCACCAATGATGAACTCATAATTGGGTCCATGTTTAGTTTTGAAGAACACCATGCCTTTGATTGAATTATTTAATAATTTCTAACAGTGTTTATAACAAGGCCATCTCTACCATTAGGAGATTTTGATTTATATTATTTAGGAGAACTTTAAGAACAATTCAAAATAGAGGAATTTATCATTAAAGGCCAATTTAGATCATTTCTAACTATTTTGGATGATGGTTTGACTCTCCTTGTATAAGAAACTATAGAACTCAACATCAGGACTCCAAATGACCCAAATGGATCAAATTAGGCACATCCCTCACTAAGGAGGAATGTGAAATATTTACAGCCCTTTTGAGGTAATTTGTTGACATATTTGCTTAGGCCTATTTAAACATGTTACGTTTGGACCCTGCCTTAGTTGTGCACCACCTTGGTGTACATCCTAATGCCAAACTTGTGAAGAATTAATTGTGCAAGATTCATCCTTATATCATTGTATTACTAAAGTAAGAGTTGGGAAAACTCTTAGAATCAATGTGTATTCAATGGATCGACTACTTTGAGTGGATATCAAATATTGTGCCAGTTAGTAAGAATCTAGAAAGAATCAAAATATAAAATAATTTTAGAGACATAAACAAGGCCAAACCTAAGGAAAATTTTCTTTTTCCAAACATTGACATTATAGTTGACTCCAAAGTGGGGTACAAAATGCTTTCACTAATGGATGGATTTTTAGGATATAATCAGATCTAAATTGCAATAAAAGACTAACATAAGATAGCATTCACCACTCAATGGGGAATTTTTTGTTATTAGGTTATTCCATTTGGTCTCAAGAATGTTGGGGCCACATACTAAAGAGCCATAGCCATCATATATCATGATATGATACATAACACTGTTGAAGACTATGTTGATAACATATTGGGTAAATTAAATACCCATGTCGATCATCCAACCACACTATGATGAATATTTGAGAGGATTCATGAATAAAAGGTTAGAATCAATCCTAAGAAGTACATTTTTGGTGATACTTCAAGAAAACTATTAGGCTTGATCATCTCCTATTGAGGCATTGAAGTTAATCCTGCCAAAGTACAAGCCATTATCAAAATTATGTCCCCTTCTAATTTAAAGTAACTCTACAATTTGTAGTTCAAGATCCAATCTATCATATGTTTCATATCATAGTTGGTTGAAAAATTCCATCCATTTACACACTTATTGAAGAAGGGTGTCACATTTCATTGGGATAAAAAAAGCTAGAAAGCCTTCCAACACCTGAAGGAATATCTTGCCAATCTACCTATTTTATTGCCACCTATGGGAAGAAATTTGTTCCTAGTATATCTATCTATCACATAAAAATACTTAGAGGCACTTCTAGCTTAGTAATATGTTAATTTAAAATAATATGTCATGTACTATTTAAGCTATACACTAGTCTCCTATGAACACAATTATATGCCTATTGAAAAAGCTTGTTTAGCTATGGTATTTTTAGCCCAAAAAATATGACACTACATTCTCAAAAACAAGACCATAGTTATTTCCAAAGTAGATATGATTAATTATTTACTACCTAAAATAAC
Organism: Torreya grandis; assembly: GCA_037957365.1. Classification (NCBI taxonomy): domain Eukaryota; kingdom Viridiplantae; phylum Streptophyta; class Pinopsida; order Cupressales; family Taxaceae; genus Torreya; species Torreya grandis. Next base: position 3,983,542 of record JARHVA010000733.1, read on the forward strand.
TTTATACGGCCACATGGCTAAATGGATCATGATTTTGGGTGATTTTGAGAAAGAATATGTCAACCAAAAAGCTATCAAGGGACAAGTACTTGCAAATCATCCTTTTGAAGCTCCCCTTGGAGATACCAAACCCCTAACTTTTCAGTTCTCAGATGAGTCCATTATGACCATCATTGAAACACCTCTTGAGTAGAAACATTAGAGGTTGTATTTTGATGGATCATTCACATCACATGGATTGGGGGTAGAAATATTATTTATTACACCATAGGGGAACCTTATTCCTAAATTATTTTATATTAGCTTTCTTTGTAATAATAAAATGGTTGAATATTGAAGCACTCAGCATTTGTTAGGTAGTATAATGGAATATTCATCATCTAAAGGTTTATGGTGATTCTCATTTAATCATCAATCAGGTTACAAACCACTTTCAGACCAAAGATGACAAGTTGGTGTTATACAAGGCCATGATTGACACTCTCAAACAACAAATTATGAACATATAGTTTGACCACATAGTAAGGACCAATAATAGGAAAATGGATTTCATGGCCACCATTTGTTCTTTGATTTTTCATAACAACATGGAAAAATAATATCAATTCCTCATTTAAAATTTTTTAGCACCTACTCATGAACCTTTGACCATCATAATGATTTGTGATATTATTGGTCCTAGCTCTATATGGTATTTAGACCTCTTTACTTACCTTCATGAACATATCATGCCATTAGAGCTATCACACAAGTAACAAAAGGCATTACCCACCAAGCCTCATATTATACCTTGGCCCAACCATTTAATGTCATAAATTTTATGTAATTCTAATTTGCTATTTAAGATTGGTAGAATCAAAATTAGCATTATGGGAAGTTCATAAATGATTATGTGGTGCCACATTAGTGGAGCCATCCTAGCCAAAAATCTCCTATGAAATAGGTATTATTGGCCAACTATGGATGTAAATGTAGTTGATTATGTCAAAAGGTGTGATAAATGTCAAAGGCATGCTAATTTGATTCATGCCCTAGCCAAAAATTGAAAACAAATTCTTACTCCCTGGTCATTTACTATATGGGGCCTTAATTTCATTAGGAATATTAACCTAACCTCATTTGATGTCCATAAACACATCCTTACTACTACCAACTATTTCATTAAGTGGTTTGAAGCTATACCCTTCACTTACATGACTGGGAAAAAAATTTATAAATTCATATTTAACTATCTCATTTGCCTCTATGGTATCCCATCCAATATTATATCTGATAATGGTGGATCATTTAACAACAAATATGTCAAAATTCTATGTGTCAAGTAAAACATCACCTAACATTTTTCTATTTCATATTATCCATAAGGTAATGGCCAAGCTAAAGTATCCAACAAAACCATTGTCAACATTCTTAAAAAAAAATTTAATGATGTTGGCTATGATTGACATGTCCAAATTTTTTGTTCCCTTTGGGCATACCACACTAATTATTATACCCCAATAGGATCCACTCCACATTCCTTAGTTTATGGAATTGAGGCCATTCTTCCCATTGAGATTGAGTTACTTTATTTATGTATCTCATTGAAACATGTCCTGAATAATGAAGATTTTCAAGTGGATTTCCTATCGAACAAGATTGTTTTAACCCTCCCTACACAACCCTTTAACCTTGATTCCATTCCATTAGTTCTTTGAGTACCTTCAATAATAAGATTCTGATCAAGTTTTAGTAGTTGATTCAGTATTATAGATAGAGGTATTATTTTAGACTAGTATGATAGTGTTTTGGTAGTTGCATACTTCATTTATTATTTCATTTTGTTCTAAGCATTCATGATTATAATTGCCTTTAGGCAAATCAGTGTTTCACTCTGTGATACTAACAATAATCAACTTTAGGAAAATTAGTATCATTGACCTATGCCATTGTTTCCTAATTATAACCACCTATGGGAAAATTAGGCACATCTTTATCATGCCTTGAATTCCCACCTTGACATTTCTATGCCACACTATGTCATTTTCCTAAATTGAGAACATGTTGCTACCTCATCACATTCCTTTGCTATCAAGCATAACTACAGTGACTTGAGGTCCCATTTTAGGACTATGTAGGAAACACTATATTTACATTAAGGTTAGCTCAGTCACCCTTTTCCACACCCTCACAATTTTGTAAGAAATTTCCAAGTTTGAATGTTCTCACCATTTTTCAAGTTGGATCATTTATTATCTCATAATTCTTAAATCAAGCTAAGATGCTTAAAAAATTCCAAAAACAATTCAAATGATCTTATTCTTTTACCATTTTGAGATAAAAAAATTATCATGTACTCACCATTTTTCAATCCCATTCCCATATTTACTCTATAACATCAATCATGATATTATTGATCATCATTTTACTCTATCCCATATCCTAGGAGAACTACATTTGGCCTAAATTTTATGTTAGATCTTGCATCCATGGAACTATGTAGGAAACATCCACTTGCTTAGTGAATATGGAGTCATCTCAGCTACCCATTTCCTTTTATTATATTCCCCTCATTTCATTTTTTTGTTTCATTATCTCCTATAACCTAGGGGCAATGTTTGTCATCTTATTTATTCTTTATTTGCACTAATATTATAATTAACCATTACTTGTGTTTGTTCATTTTGTTCTTGTTATTTTTTTATATCTTTATTTTCAGTTTTTCTTGGTGTTTTATCTTCCTATTTGTTTACATGTTTGCCTATTTTTTTTATTTCATTCTTGTGCCTTGACTTGGTATACCTATGTTCATTGGGTGATTCCTTACACATTATACTTAAGTTCATCCATATTCATACGCCAACATTGTCATCATGGTTTTTATCATTGGTGCATTATTTTTTATTGTTTATTGGATCGTATGTTAGTCCTTATGCATATCTTGACTATGTTATCATGATGTATTTTGTCATGTGATACAACAAAAAACAGCTCAATATATCTTACAAGCAACGAGTCCACAATACTTATCCTTACCACTTGAAAAATTCCCAATCTATTCTAGTCATTTTCCAAATACAAAGTAATTAAATCATGAAATAATTTTAACCCTTACTAGTTAGGATGTGAATTTCCATGCTATCATGTTGCCTTAGTTCATCTTACTTCTCTATTCTAACTTACTCTTACTCTATGAGTACAGATTCAAGACATTAACCACCATTTCCACTTTACCATATTATTACAATTATTTTGGCAATGATTCTAATATCCTTTGGGAAAATCATTGTGTATCTTCCCATCCTTAGAGCCAATGATTATAACCGCCTATGGGAAAATCAATATGTTTTGATCTACCTGGATGTTAATGATTATAAATACACTTGGCCAAATCATTCTCATTTTTTTACCCAATTAGGGCATATTTTCATTGTGATAATGATTGTAACCACATTTGATAAATTCATTCTCATTATTATTCCCAATTGGGTCATGTTTTCATTTGTGCTAATGATTGTAATTGCCTTTGGATAAATCATTATCTTTATCCACTAACTGGGGCATTATTTTTCTTTTACCAGTGACTATAACTACCTATGGGTAAATCATTATTTTCTTTTTTAATGATTTTAACCACCTTTTATAAAATCATTCTCTTTTTACCCTTATCCTTTGGCTAATGATTATAACCTCTCATGGGAAAATTATTATCTTTTTACATTGTTATGTTGATGATTATAACTGCCTTTAGGAGAATCATCATGTTTATCTTTCCAAATAGGGTAGCTCATTATGCCACTGATTATAATCTCTTATGGGAAAATCAATCTTTTCTACACCCTTTTCCATTTTGGTCCCATCATTTTCCTTCTTTCAAAGGACTGATACCAACCCTTTTTGATGACCACTCCCTCAAGGGGGTATCTGGAGGTCATCCATCACCATTGAGACATTAGGTATATAGTAACTTTTCATTAATTGAGAATATGTTACTATTCCTATAGCTTACAACACCTTCCCAAATATGAAAAAAACTATACACATATAATTCTAGCCACAACTAGCTTCTAACCAAACTTTAGACTAATTCCTACTAAACATTACAAATTAAGCATAAGAATCACTGAACATCCCAATTTTGGCTACATGTCATTCATAAATGCTAAAAATCATGTTGAGGCATCCCTATTTGGTATACTATCCTATATGCAACAATAACCTCTCATGGAATCATCCCTAATCACCTTGTGACCTAACAATTGGCATTTTGACTTATGGACCCATTAAGTGGGGCTCTTGATCAAATCTTAAAAGATCAAAAATGCTAATCAAATTAAATCATATAATAAAATAATATTAAATTCTTAGTTAGATTATCCATTTTAAATTAATGAATATTTAAAAATGGAAATTATAAAAATCAAAATATTAAGCCTTTTCATCATTGCCTCTATGAGTTATCAAGTTATTCTAAAATATCTAATTTGAGAGCCATGCCTATTAATTGAAAATCATAATTATATGACAATTATTAACTCAACTAGAGTTAGCCTCAACTCACCTAGAGTTATTTTTAACCCATTGCATATTTAAAATCAACCTTAATTCACCTTGGGTGAGAGTTAAATTCTTGAGGCTATACTATAAGGACATGCCTATTAATTTTTAAGATTTGATAGTGTATATTTATTATGCGTTTGATTGTCCTACTATAGATCTGAACACCATCCTTGTGAATTATCATTTCTATATTCTTAATCCTATCTACTATGTAGGATATTTATCCAATTTAGGGTTAAACAATTGGTGAACCTAATTCATGTGAATATAACTTTTATTTATCTAAGGCTTCTAGGACTCTAGTGTTTCATCTTGTTGTGATGTATTTTCATATCTAAAACTATATCCTAGCATTTTAACCTCCTTTGGTTACAAGGGCTTAATGTGCATACACTTGCAAGATTGATTCTTCCTTGATTGACATATTTAGGCCTCCAAACAGCTCAATTTTAAAATTCATTAGAGGTATTTTATAATCAGGTTGGTATAATAAAAATTTATTTTTATTCACCAAACTTTAGTATGGAATTTTCAATTTTTACAATTTACTATTTTTAATAAAAGTTGGCACACAATGTGAATGGTGTACTTAGTTGCCTATTAATTTTTGGGTTTCATCAAAAATAATATTTTATTCAAAAATCTCTCTTTTATCTCTAAATAAATTCCTATTTTATCAAAATTATTTATTTTTTATTAGGAATATTATAGGGTTTTAATTTTGAATCATTCCACACTATTTGGTATATTTATGATTCATAATAGATCAAATTAAAAAATTATTAGAGGTTTTTCATAATTATGTTGAATAGACAAAAACCTTTTTTTTACCAAAATATTGTATGGAATTTTAAGATTTAGCATTTTACTATTTTTAATAAATTTAGACTTATAGTCATACACTATACTTTTATTTCCCTATTTTTATGGGTTCGTATCATTTCCTTTTTTTCCTAAAAAACCTATCACATATTTTCAAAAAACTTATCTAATAGTATAAAATTGATATACCCTTATTGTATCATGATTGATTGCTCCCTAGCATTTACGAGTCTTTCTTACCCTATTCTCATATCATTTATTAGAGAATTTAAAATGGATACAAAGGAGCCTCTTGTTCTTATTAACCCTAAGGAGGATGATAGATCCCATCCCTCTAACTAGGTCTAGACTATCACTTATCCAATGGGTAAGGTGGCCCATCTTATAGTTTCAAATGAATGTAATCAACCTAAAATACCTAGGGTTTGTGCTTGTAAATCCCTAAAATATCAAATTACTAGTAAGATCAATTTAACAAAAGAGTTACACAATTATATTACATAGATGAAGAATCTAACTCATGTTAGTGTTAATCATGTGTTTGCATCCTCGTATCCCAATGTTGTGCTAAATAAGGTTTCTTATCAAAATAAAAAGCTAAACCACAATAAACATTAAACCAATGATTAAAAAAATGACCAAAAGTTTAATAAGATACCAAGTGAAATCCTAAGAGAAATGCTACAAAACAAATTTATCAAATTACCTCCTATACATCCTATACATATATCCAAATACTAATGTGCATATCATAGAATGCATGGGCATAATACAGATCATTGTTTTGTATTGAATAACCAAATATAAAATCATAAACATAGTGGTGATCCTATCATTGATACATCACTTAGGAAAACCACTCACATTATGAGTACTTATCCTAAAGAACATGTACCAAAATAACAAATGTGGGTATGAAATAAAAATTCAGATAAAAAATAGTTTCCAATATCAAACTTAGAGAAAGAAAAAGATCAAAAAGAAAAATTAGATCAAGAAAAGGATACCAATTTACCTTTTAATAATGATACTTAGTTTTCTAAATAGTAAGGTTTTGGAATGAAATATTTACAAAACTTTGGTTATAATAGTCAAGGCTTAGGAAAACATTTCCAAGGCATCACTCATCATGTTTCCACATATGACTAGAATGAACGTAAAGGCTTGGGCTATATTGGAAATAGTATTGTAAATCATTTGAAAAGGCATATCAATTTTGTTAATTAAAATTAATAATAATCTAAAAATGAAAGAAAATACAAGGACAAGGAACAAATATATCAAGATCTCTTGTATAAACACCAAAAGTAACAAAACATGATACAAATAGAACATTTATCAAAAGATCAAGAAATACATCTAAAGGATAATGTAAAAGGTGTGCCTTCATATGAAACAATTAGTAATAATTCCTCTAGCTATAAAATCATTAAATCTTTCATATATGGTAATAAAGTTCAAAATATCATAGTTAACCCAAGTTATGAAATTAAAATATGTACTTTGGAATTATTTACATATTTAGGATATGGTTTGGAACATGTGAATAAAGTTACTACATATAATATTTGTGTTGGATCTATTAAATGTAATGTCACACTTAGATCTAAATCATGATCTATTATTTTGCATATTAGTCCATTTTTTATTAAATATAATGCAAAAATTGGAAAACCATGGTTACTAGTAGTGAAGAAAAACATCTTTGAAGCAAAGATCGCAAATATAAAATTACCAGAAGACCAAGATATAATTCATAATTATATTATACACACATATGACATATCTTATTCAAGATAGGTTTTACATTCACCACTCCTTGATGATTCTCATCAATTAGATGGGATCATAGGGTAGTATTTCCAGTTTCAAATATTCCAAAAATAATACCAAAAAATAAAAGAAATTCAAAAATCCAAAAAATATTTTTGGCATCTACACATTATATTAGTTCCTTGGCATCTATGTGTTAGTTCTATTTTCATGGATATAATATTAGTTACTTATACATAGATATGTTTGTCATGATTCTATTTGAGTGTTATAAAAGCATACATAGATACATGATCTATTCCTATTTTCGATGTTGGGTCTTCTCTCTACTCATGTCAGGTGGACATTGGGGGCATCTAATTTCTTTGATCTAGATACACACATGTTATATCATTCTATAGTCTCTTAATTATCATGTTTGAGCTCTTATATACTTACACATGCCTTTATCCATGATTATATATTATATAGGGTACCTTATTTACTATGTATATGCAATAAAATTGATTGATGTCTATAAATCAATCCTAACTCAAAGAAGATAGATCATACCATACACTTCTAATTGGGGATACATTTGTTAAGAAGGAATATGACTAGTATGGGGATATGCTAGGGAGGGTTCCAAAGCCTCCAATATAACACATCATACTAGGGAGGGTTCAAAAGCCTCTAATATAACACAATCATGCAATAACCCTAAGGGGTCTTGAGTTTTGATATTTAACCTAAACTAATAACAAGTAAAGTAAATCTAATCTAGTGCTTACCAAAGCTTGTGTCAAAATATTAGGGGTTAGAAACAATAAAAACATGTATAGGATAATCGTAATTAATCTAAGTATGATTAATACCATAGAACATGAAATATGAAGAGTAATATTATTCTAAGCCAATACTTATGCTGCTTATATTTACTAAAGAGAGGATATAAGTTAGAGAATACATACATGAATGATGAAACCATTGAGACTCAATCTCTCCCTTAGCTAAAGGGGATTCATAAGAGGTTGTTGTGGTTTGAGTAGATTGTAAATAAGTGTGAGCAAATAATAACTCTTTATTTCATATTAAAATAATGATGAAATGATCTTGTATTTATAGATGGATTTGACCTTAAACCCTTTCAAAAATATTGATCGACAGGGTCATCCCAGTCAACCTAGCATAATTTTAGAAAATAATTCACTATGTCATGAGATAGGTCAGCCAAAGGCCAAACTAATTCCTAAGTGAAAATCACCCAAAACTATACAAAGTTGACCCAATCAACCTAGCACAACCAACTGATAAAAGGGACTTAATGGTAAGGAAAAGAGGGATGGAAAGTGGAAAATACTAAAGGAGTGTGAAAAGGAGGAATAATAGCTTAGGGAATGGTTTTAGGAGCTAGTTAGATTGGTAATATGTGGTAATAAGGGACAATAATCCTAAAAAACACCAATGGTTTTCCCACACCTTTCCTAGTGCACCCTTTAAGGCATGCACTTAGAGAGATTGAGTCTTGATGGGTTCTTTCAAGATGTAAAGCATCAATATTTGATAAAATTTGAAAATATTATGTGTATACATATGCCCCACTCAAATCTCATCACGTGTCACTAAGGTGCAATGAGGGATGGTTCTTTGATAAAGAACATAAGAACACATAATGATGATGCCAAAAAAAAGTTACAATATTTTATAAAAAAAAATAACTAAAAGTAAATGACTAAAAATGGAAATAACTAAAAATTAAATGTGATGCATACCTTGACTTACCTCTATCAATGTATGGTTGTGTGTTCTATTGTTAATTTTTTATTATGTAAAGAGTAAAGACTACTTTTGACAAACCCAAGAATACAAAACTAAAGAGAAAAAACAAAAAAATGTAGGAAAGATAAGATAATTAGTGCTATGAGGATGGGATGTACTTGGAAATTTGGCAAGCTTGGGTGACAAGTGTTACATTAGACCAAATGACCAAGTCAAAATAAGATTAAATCGGGTAACTAAAAATTCAATACTACTAAAGATCAAAAAACTCAAACAAGTAAGCCTCAATTAAGAAATGTAAAATCACCAAGTCAAACCAAGAATACATGTAAAAAAAAGGATGGTAATCAAACAGTGATGAAAAAGTAGAAACAAAATGGTAAAACAACTTTGATGAGTGAGCAGTAACAATCCTTATCTCACACAATAATGGAAAAAGGTTCATCAAAGGGAAAATAATATTGTCGAGTGAGAAGTAACAAGCCAACCTCATGTAATAATGGATAGAGGTACAAACTTAGGTGCCCATAATAGAAGGGTAGTACAACAAATGATAAATGGTAAAAGGAAGCAAAACAAGGAATGTAATTTTATGGTGTAAATAAAGTAATCCATAGTTTACCAAACATGTTATTTCACTCTAAGGATAGACAAAATTGAAATAAATTAGTGCTAGTATGTTTTTAAGAGGTGAAGAAGAAGGGATTAAAGAAGAAGGGGAAATAGATTTGTAATCACAATTTGTCTATCAAGGAGGGAAATAAAATGGGTGGAAGGGAGAATGAAGGAAAAACCAAGGTAGAAGAAAACTTTATTGAATTCAAGACACTCAAATAAGGTTTTTCAAAATAAGAGGACTTTTAACCTTAAAGACTCTAAAGAAATTCTCTTAGCTACACAAATCTTAGGTCAACAAATGTAGTATATAGATCATCTCATGAAGGCTATATGAATGAAAAGTAAAATGGACCTACCTTCCCACAATGTGTTCTCTATTCCTCAAGATACCTTGTAGAGCCATCATCTCTTATTAATATTGGGTACTTACATGAGAAATTAGGTAGCACCATAGAGTTAGTTGAATTATCCTATTCCAATCTACTAACCTGCCACACCCCAATAGACCTCAGCTCTATGGAGTTTAAGCTTCAATTATAGATAGGATATGTTCTTTAAATCATGTCTTAAGGTGTTATTTTTATGTTTAATATTTTTATGTTGCATTTTTTATATCATTGCCTTTTATTTTAAATGATTTGTCTTTTAACTTTATTGATGGATTTTTGTATTCCTCCTCCATACAGATTTGGAAAACCAAACATGGGTGATAAAGATGACTTTAATTTGAATACTTGAGACTTGGTTTCTAAGATAGATAATTAAAAAGAGCATGGGGTCTAAGAGTCTCATAAATCTAGGTGAAATAAAAGTGTTATCTTGACTTTGACCTTGTTTTATCCAATGTGGAGTGAAAGGAAAGGAAATCAAGATGAATGACATATGGAACAATTTTAATTACTTAAATTAATAAAAAAATGTGGAAAGAGGGAAATAAATGAATACAATAACTAAAAATTATTATTTCTTATCATAAGAATAAAGGAAGTGGAGGAAAACATGCTAACATAAATTGTTGTGAAAATTCCATCTACCAAAAGAATCAAAAGCTAAAGTTGAGAACAAATATTAGAAACACATTTTTAGAAAAGGATTAACATGATGGTAATTTTATGAGTAAGGCTAGGTCTGATCCATAGTCTTACACTGCAACTCATAAAAGAGAAACCCATGAGGGTACCACAAAGCATTAGAAAAATAAATGAGAAAAACAAAAGATTGTATTTATGAGGAAGACCAAGTCCTATTCAAAATTTTAAAATGCAAATCACAAAAGCTAAATCCAAGGGATGTCAAAAAATATTTAAAAAAATATGAAAATAAAGAATACTATGGTAAATCATGAGGAAGACGAGGTCCTATCCACGGTTTTATAATGCAACTCATGAGAGAAAGGAAAAACTAAAAGACCAAATAAGAAAAATTAAAGGTTTGTAACAAGAGATAACTGCTACTGAGGGAGAGACCCATGTAAGTAACCTAAAGAAAGTGTTATATAGATGTAGATAGAAAGCATGAAAAAGTAAATGTTTAGGCAAAGTACTTTTTGAAGAATTATGCGTTGGTGGGCTATTTGAAAACATGGCCTTCATTGGTTTGAAGGTGGTAGGTAATTAGACCAAGAATATATTTAAATAAATAGGGGCCCCACCATTTTTTGGAATATTTACCTTCTTTATCATAGGTGTAATCTAATTTAAAGACAAGATCACCAACCTTAAATGTGTAAACTTTAACATGTTTGTTATGTTATTTGGCAATACGAGCCTTGTATTGATAATTATGTTATAAAGTAGAAAGATATCGTTCATCAAGAAGATCAAGAGCATGAAAGTGAGCATTATGTAATTCTTCATCAAGAATAATACCATGAATAGATATATGAAGAGAGGGAAGCTCAACTTCCAATGAAAGGATTGATTCAAAACCATAACTTGGAGAGAATGGTATTACCCCAGTGGTAGTACATATGTTAGTTCAATAGGCCCAAAAAGTAGGATAAAGATGAATATGACAATCCATGCAAGTTTCATGAATTGTCTTTTAAATAATTTTGTTAAGATTTTTATTATTAGGCTTGGGTTAGCCATTTAATTATGGATGATAAGCTGCAAAAAATTTGTGATTGATCTTGAATTTAACACAAAGTTGTTTAAAATCCTTATTTTTGAAGTTACCACCATTTTAAAAAAGGATAGTATGGGGAAAACCAAAGAAAAATATAATTTTATTAAGAATAAATTTGGCAATGGTGTTACTAGTGACATTTAAAAGGGGCATGGCTTCAACCCATTTGGTAAGATATTCGATAGCAATGATGAAAAAAACATGTCCATCTTATGAGTGGGGTAATTTACCAATGAGATATAATCCCCAAATGGAGAATGGCCAAGGATATTCCATAGTTTTAATCTTGGTTGGAGCTGAATGAATTATATCATCATGGAGTTGGTAAGGAGTACACTTTTTAGAGAGTTTGATTGCATCTTTTTCAAGGGTAGGCCAAAAGTAATCCACACGTAAAAATTTGTGGGCTATAAAATGTCCATGATAATGTCAACCACAAATTCCCCCATGTGTTTATTCAAGAAGAGGAGGGACCTCATCTTGCATAACATAATGGAGTAAGGTACCTTCAACATTGTGATTATAAAGGATGTTATGTCAAAATACATATTTAAAATCATGTTTACAAATGCATGTCTTTTCATGAGAATCTAAGTTAGGAGGATAGGTTTGATGTTTTATAAATTGAATTATGTCTTTATACCATGGCTTTTCTCTAATGGTGACAGACTCAATGTGGAAGATAAATGAATCTAATGGTTGAGTAGAAGATGGAGATTTTATTATTTGTATAATAAAATTAGGATAAAAAAGAACTTGGTGGGGATGAAAGAGAGAGGTTGAAGAAGCCAGGGAATCAATAATGGAATTTTGATCTTTAGGGATAGGCTAATTAGTGAAAGAGATAAAATCATTAGTAAGAGTGGTTGAAATTTGATGATAGGTAATGAGATTGTTGCTTTTTCATTAGTAATCATAATTGATTTGATGAAAAATAAGTTATGAATTACCTATGATATGTAAATATTGAATGTCTAAATCAAGACTAGCTCTCATGCCTAAGATTAGAGATTCATATTCATCCATATTTTTGGTTACATCAAAGCTGAATCAAAAAGATAAAGGTATGATTTTTTAAAGAGGACTTATAAGAATGATAATTAGAGTGTTGTTGGTTTTGGTGATAGGGGAAAGATCAAATACAATGATTGGATCTATAGGTGGTAAAGAAGATGTTGTAATTTTTAGAGTTTCAAAAGGTAGAATTTTCTCTACCATCAGAGTATAAAGAATTAGATAATTGGAAGGAGGCACATAACCTTAGGGATAGAAAATAATATTCATAGAAATGGTATGGACATCCTAGTTAAATGCATGGATTTGAGCTAAGGTTTTTTGATAATGTTGGACATCTAAGTCTCAAGATTGAGCTTGGGCCATTATGTAATTATCATCATATGTTGGGTAAACTATACATGATTGATATTCAAGGGGAGTTTTAGAAGGTGAAATCTCAATATTACTTATTGTATGAGGAGACATGATCAGAGGATCTTGAAATAATTTAGCCTCTCCAAAATCATTGTAAGTGAAGGCATCTTTAGGTAAAGAAGTATCCTAAGCATTTCATGGAGGGGTAAGTTAGTAATATCATCAATAAGAGGAATAATATGATCCTTAGGTAATAAATAAGGAGGAAGCCACTACAAAATGTGTGGAGGTAGTTTGGTAGTATTGCAAGTATGTTATACATCATTAGGTTAATCATTATAAAAATATGAAAGAGTGACTTGTAAATCAAGATTCACATTGATGAACTTGAGTAAAGGAGTGCTATTGATATTAGGAATGGTAGGAATATGATATTAGGATTTGAGATTAGGAATTTGAATACTCCATGTTTTGGGATCGACTTCATGCTTGTATCATTTCCCATTATGTAAGAATTTGATGCATTGGCTATCGAAAGAAGTAATGACCCTCATTAGATAAGTCCATGAATAACCAAGGAGTATGTTATAAGATACAGGTAAGTCATGGACCATAATCTTAGTTTAAATGGTCTTAGGTCTAATGGTTAATAGAAGCCAAATGTAACCAAGTGGTTTTTTATTTGTCTTATTAAAACCAAAATAGGTAAGATGGGTTTGCTTGAGATGATCCTTGTTATAACCAAGTTGTTGGATAAGACAAAATGATGTTACATTAATTCTAGAGCCTTCATCAAATATAAATCTATGAATGAGGGTAGTATTAATGCCTATCTTAATAAAGAGTGGTGGATCATCAACAAAAAAAATAAATAAAAATCATTGATCATGTCCTCTTCAAGAAATTCAATAGAAGGTTTGGAAGAAGACACATAGTTTCAATGATATTTACACTGGTAGGTTAAGATTAAATAAAAGGTGGTTATTCATCTATAGAGTATGGATCTTCAATTTCTGAGAGTTGTTACATAAGGAACTTGCGATGATAGGGAAAAGTATGAACCAACCCCATAAGTGGAAACTTACAAGGCATAGAGTTGAGTTCTTCAAGAAAGTTCTAATGAGATTTAGAAGAACCATTATGAGGTTTAGGAGGTAAATAGCTTTTAAAGGAATAGATATGGTTATAGGTTTATAAGGAAGTAGACTTTTGAAGATAGATTAGTAGTTATAGTGTTTTTGAGAAGTTGTTCTTCTAAAGATGGCTTTTTAGGTTTGGTAATGAGATCTTTGTGAGATGGCTTATGATGATAATTGAACTTGGTAGTGTTAACATATTGAGAATTATTATAATATTGGTCATAATCATCATCAATGTCACAAACATATTTGGTATTAGGTTGATTATTTGAAAAATAATTTTGGTTATTTGAGGTAGAAGCTTTAGAAACCTATTTTGTTTTAATAGCAGTGGTGTACTCTTGAGGATGAAAGTTGATCATGGTTTCATGATTAAAGGAATAACCAATCATATATGAGACATAAAATTTATTTTTCCCTCTACAATATTCATGGGAATGACCAATGTTGGCATGGAACCAATAAATTTGATTAGTGGCATACCACTTATGAGGATTTTTAGGATAAGTGAAAGGTCTAGAGGGTGGTAAGAGTTGTTTCATTTACTGAATATAAAGTGGGGTGTGAGAATATGAAGGGACATTAGCTTTGGCAACTCCTATTTTGGTTTGTGAAGTATCACTAGTGATATCATTGGTAATATTTGAAAATATATTTTTAAAATTTTAGGATTAGGTTTGAATTGCTTCATGAGAAAGTCTTAATATTTAGCTTGGTCAAGAGATTCATTAAGTGTTTGGGGAGTAAAGGTTCAAACCTTTTATTGAAGAGAAGGATTTAAAGTGATGATAATTATTTTAAACAAGTTATCATCAACCATGTTATGGTTAGCTTTATGGGCTAAAAATTTCCATCTTTTGATAAATTCATGAGCTAATTCATTGGGAGATTATTTAGCATTTATGAAGTGGATAAGACAATTTTTTAGAGGATCATTGTGTTGAAACCCTTTAACTAAAGGATTAATCAAATATTCAAGTTACCAAATATAATGTTGGGGTAATTGGTCATACCATTCTAATACATCACCAGTGAAGGTTTTGACTAAGATTTCAGTAGTGGTAGAGGTATTAGTTTTGATCCACTCTTTATAAAGGTTGTTAAAGGCTTTGATAAATGAGGTAGGGTATTTAGTTCCATCACACTTAATAGTTGGATATATGCTACCAATATCAATGGACACTATGAAGGGAGATAAAGGGTCATTTTGAATAGTTTAAAGCATCTTGTTATTAATTATGGGTTGACAAATAACATTCCCTAAGGCATCTCTAAGAGGTGGAAGAATGTAATTGAGATTGGATTGAGGATGGATAGATAGAGGTTGATTAGTTGTATTAATCAAATGATGTTTAAGTTGCATCATTTGATTTGTGTTATAGTTTTGCATTACATTCAATTGATGGATAAATTGGGCAAAAAGTTGAGCTATATCAAGAGATGGGTTGGTGTTTGTAGGAGCACTCCCTAAATTGGTGTTGGGGGAGGGTTATTAGAAGATGTATTATTAGTTGGATTATTAATTAAACTTATGTCAATTAATCCAACATTAGTTTGAAGGTTTTGAAGATAAGAAACTTCTTGGTAAGTTTATAAAGGATCAGACCCATCAAATTCATCTTGAGGTGTGATTTGCACCATGTTATAGGTCATGGATGAAGGAGGGGAAGAGGTTCCCCAAGAGTGATGGTGATTTTGGGAGGAAATGAGAGGAAGAAATGAACATCCCATGTAGTATCTAAATGGATTAAATCTATCCAAGAATATTTTGATAGGAGATTTAATGATGACTTCAAAGAAATGAACAAAATGTTAAGAATGATAAATAAGGAAGGCATAAAATTATACACAATTGATTGGGTTGACCTAGCATAGAGAATAGGGCATAAAAAAGTGTACATGGTTTATTAGGTTGACATATCACAACAAATAGAGGCTAAAAAAGTGTATAGGGTTGACTAGGTCGACCTAGCATAATAAGTAGGGAAAAATAGATAGTCTTTAAGAGACTGCATTAACAAAAATGACTATATACTGAAATAAGAAACATTTTATAAGTACTTAGGAAATCAAGAAATTAAAGGAAACATATGATCAATTGGATCAATAAGGTTGATCTAATTGAGGCACATAGCACAAAACCTTGTACCAATGTTGACTAATGTAAGTTTTTGTTATGGAACATACAATTGAGCAAAGAGCAAGAAATCAACTTAGAAAGTAAAAGGTAAGTGGTCAACTTGAATGTTGTTATATTATTAGAATATAATTTTATATGTGATAGGAAGTTGGTTGTAAGGAACTAAAAATCAATTTAAGGATAGTTTTAGGATGTTTGGGCTGAAAGGGATCTATATTAGTAATGTTATAGACTTGGTATTAGGTCCTACCCCCTCACTTCACATACCTAGTCATAAGGGTGTTGGGTGCTTAACTAAAATATACCATTAACCACATGCTTATACATGGCCAAAAAACCAAGTCAGCTTCCCCCTTGGTGATGAAATCCAAGTAGGTAGACCTTGGATAGACAATAGTTAAAATACTTTTTAAGATATTATGATTTGGTAGTATGTGCATAAAAGAGAAAATAGTGAAACTAAATGGTATATTAAAAACCACCTAATTAGACTATGTGATCTATTCTAAGCATGCAAGCAACAAAAAATGAAAGTGTGAGAAAACTACTAACATATAAGGGTTAATTCAAACTTTAAAACATAGTATAGTGTCAATAAAGTTAACAGTGTATGCAAAGAATATAGAATATGGTCGATAGGGACACCCCTATACTATAAAAGTAAAAAGTTTGAAAGTAAACTATGTCGATAGAGTCAACATAGATTTCCAAGTTGCACATAAAATATAGAACTACATCAACAGGGTTGACCTAATTAACTATATAGGGGTAATTTTACAAATTTTAAACTATGAAAAATAGAACTATAATAAATTATATAAATGAAAAAGAAGGATATAAAGGATCCTTGGTGTGTTGGAGGATGTAGAGAAGTGTACGATTGCTTTTGAAGAACCTTGATTTGTACTTGTAAATTTTGCTAATTATGTTGACTGGGTCAACCAAACTTTTTAAAAACCTCTTGTTGATAGCCTAAAAAAGTACAAGGTCAATTGGGTTGACCTAGTATGCTAAATTTAATACCTAAAAGTGTACAGGGTTGACTAGGTCGACCTAGTAGTTTAAACTGGAAGTTTGGAAAACTTGTACAAACAAAATAGAGTCATTTTGATGTGACTATATGTTAAACTTATGTATAAAAGTTAGTACTATGTCAATATAGTCAACCCAACATCATAAATATATGAAAAATAAAATGATGAAATAAATGAATAAAAACCTATAAGGGTTAGATTCACGTTGGGTTCACTAGAATGTATGCAATCATAAAACCATCATGTCTATAAATCAATCCTAACTCAAATAAGATAGATCTACCATACACATTTGATTGGGGATACATTTGTTAGGAAAAAACATGACCAATATGGGGATCCACTAGACCCAATTAGGGGATCTCTTACCACAATACACCATACTAGGGAGGGTTCCAAATCCTCTAGTCTAAAATAATCATGAAATAACCCTAAGGGGGTCCTGAGTTTTGATATTTCACCTAAACTAATAATAAGTAAATTAAATCTAATCTAGTGCTCACAAATATTTTGGCATAATATGAAGGGTTAGAAACCATCAAAACATGAATAAGAGAATTGCAATTAAGATAAGTATGAGTAAGACTTTAATGCATGGAATATGAAGAGTAATACTATTAAAATCTATTACTTATGCTACTTCTATCTATTAAAGAGAGGAGTAAAGTTATAGAGTACTTACCTAAATGATGAACCCATCGAGACTCAATCTCTCCCTTAGCTAAAGGGGCTTCACAAGAGGTTTATGGTTTGAGTATATGTAAAATATCCTGAGTGCATAATAAATATTGATTGCATATTAAAATAATTACAAAATGATCTTGTATTTATAGGTGGATTTGACCCTAAACCCTTATAAAAATCTTGGTTAACATGGTTGACCCAGTCAACCTATCATAACTTTAGACAATAATTCACTAGGTCATGAGCTAGGTTAGCCAAAGGCTAAACTAATTCTTAAGTGAAAATCACCAAAACTATACAAGGTCAACCCAGTTAACCTAGAAAAATTGAATGACAAAAGGGATGGAGAGTGGAAAAGACTAGAGGAGTGTGAAAAGGAGGAGTAATAACTTAGGGAATGGTTTTAGGAGATGATTGGATTGGTAATATTTGGAAATAAGGGACAATGATCCTATGAAGAACCAATGGTTTGCCCACCCCTTTCCCAGTACACCCTTTTAGGCATGTGTGAGGAAAATAGGGATGGAGAGTGTAAAATAATAGAGGAGTGTGAAAAGGAGGAGTAATAACTTAGGGAATGGTTTTAGGAGATGATTGAATTGGTAATATGTGGAAATAAGGGATAACGATCCGATGAAGAACCAATGGTTTTTCCACCCCTTTCCCAATACACACTTTAAGGCATGTACTTAGAGAGATTGAGTCTTGATGGCTTCATGCAAGATGTAAAGCATCAGTGTTTGATAAAATTTGAAAATATTATGTGTATAAACTATGCACTTGACTTTTTTTGCTAACACATTTGATCCATGGGCTGATATGATATGTTGTTTGACCCTAATTTTTTTCTATATTTATTTTAATTACTTTTTGAAGATGGCATAAGAAATTTTGATGTGGAAATAAACCTAGGCATAGGAAAGGCAAGGCATAAAAGGACTTAGTGTAGGATAATAAATTCATGAGGGATAAGGATGTAGAAAACATGGAGGAATTGAGGGTAAAAGACTTGAACAAAAATGTATGACTTAGATAAGGGAATAAAAGGTGAATATGGTTAGGAAGTGGATCACCTGAGCATTAGTGGAAAATAGTCAAAGAGAAAATCTAGCACCAGCCTATAATAAGATAGGAGGATGACAACAAATATCTATCATAGAGAGGGTATATATGGGTAGTTACACATGACTCAATAGGAAATAATTTTAATGGCTTCCCACAACTCATTATTTTAAATGGTCATTGGCAATTCATTACTTTCTTAATAGTATTATAATACAATTAATAGGGTAAAAAAATGTTTAAATACCACTTAGTTTTACTTAGAAGTAGTTGTTGCATTTGTAATATTGAGATTATAATCTTGAACTTAGTTATAACCCTGAAGAGCATTGTGACATGTGTATGATCCTTAATATGAAATTGAATATAATACTTGTGTTATTGAAATAATTTTTTAATCTTGTTGTGAAACAATAGTACCACTACTCTTTTTCTCAATTTACACCTATTTTTTCTTGTGATGAATAGCTTAAGTATGGAATGATAAAATTAGTAGGATTAGATATACTATGATGTTTATGGTTAGAATTATGTGAATATTTTAGCACACTAGTATAGTGAGCTCCATGTGTACACTACCACATGAAAAAAATGATGGGAATTGATCTTAAGTTACATGCTTTGGGTGAGCATGCAAGATCATTTTCATACATGATATGCTAGCATGATAGCTCATTGGGCTTTTTATTCTCTTTAGGCACATGACTAGGATAGTTATACTAAACTAAAGGAAAATATCTCAACATTTTGGTTTCATTTTAGGATGTATTTCACTTATTAGCATGATGGTAGGAGGATGGTCGAGTAACTTTATTTAGAGAATATCAAGTTCGAGATTTATACAGTAGAAGAAAACTTTGCATTGCATTATCTTAAACTAGGATTTTATGCATGTACATGTATAGAGAAACATCTATATGAATTTATGTTATAATATTAATTAGTATAATTACCCCTACACTTTAATTCTTGGCTTTTAGTGTATGTAAAAACCCCTTCAATAAATTATAGGCAAAATACTTCTTGGTTGGTATAGTATCAAATGACCTTGGCCTAGTTGTAAATTTCTTGGACATGTGAATAAGACATCTAGTGGAAATGAATGATTAGAAGTTATATTTTAGAATATGTAGTCTCTACATCTTATTGTTTAGAATAAGCATAGTTCAAATTCTTAAGAGAACTATCTTGAGAACTTTCCTATGGATGGATAAACTCTCACATGCATGATCAACATGACTAGTGGGAGGTAGAGGGGTATACATTGGTGTGATATTAGAAGTTCATCATGGAATTCAAGCATCGATAACTATGGAAGAAAAATTATGATGAACCCATGCATGGGGATATAAGTGGTAGTGATCCAAGGGATCAATGTGAGGATACTGGAAATGTCACAGGAATCTATAGGAGAGTGGAAAGGCATAATGAGTACCCCATAACCATAGGTCCATGCCTTATAGTAGCACAAATATGCACTAAATAATAAAGATAATCACTAAAAAGGGAACCCAATCTAGATAGACCCAATTCTCCCACTATAATACATTCTCATGAATTTTAGTTCTACAAAATTCTTATAGGAAATTGGGATATTGACAATGTAAAATCTGAATAATCTGAAGTTAAGTCATTAGAAGAATATTTGGGAGTGCAAGTTTAGCATAGTAATTTATCTTTAAAATTTACTTTTATATTTAAAATATGACCTATGTCTCACCTTATAATACAAAGTAGACCTAATATAAATAGTGGGTAACTATATACTCAACCATATCAAATCCACCTTCCTTAGCACCTAGTGTTTCTAATGTACCTATTAGTGCAAGTGGCCCAATAAGAAGTATCGATGGAGGTTCTATTGGAGTATTAGGTGGTAGAAATAGAGGTGCTAATGCACATCCAATACAAGGTTTAGGAGGAACTAGAGGATTACCATAACATGGTCCACTACAACCACTAATTTTACCTATAATATACTATGATAATGCTTCATCTCCGTAACTATCAATGTTTCATAATGTGGTGGATCACATTCATAAGTGTGAACTCATTTGGTGAGTTTAGGGTATCACTTATTAGAATGAAAGTATAATTAGTTTCATAATCTGATCCAAAAATTTGACATCCTAGATTTTGAGCAACTGAATATCAATACCTTAAAGGATATAAAATAAGAATTCACTAAGAGTGTGCATGAGTATGAAGCATGTTTAAAAATTCTTCTTTCAAAATTATCATTTGAGATTAACCTAACATAGTTTTCTCAATGGCTTTTGGCAGGGTTATTACTTACTTTTCATTGATCTCTATCCAAAAATACCTTCACCAACCTGTGTGATGCACTTGAAGCTGCTCTCCACATTGAAGTGGTGATAAGTATAGATATTATGATTATCCAATTTATTGAGTCTTATATTACTTTTATGGTCTATCAACTCAAGAAGCTAACATCCAATAATACTCATGAGACATGTAATGGCCTATGGTGTGTTGACTGTGAAGTTGAGGGCCATAATAGGAATAACTACCCATGAAGGAATGTTCATGTAGTAATAAAATAGTCTTATGAAATATACAAAGGGGATCATGATGTAAGGAGTTGTCTTTTGTTATAGTGTTCTACCTAGGATAAATTATCATTATACTTTATAATATGTGATGCATAAGCACATGATACTAATGACTAGCAAGTCATCAATGAGATTTATAAAGTACACACAAGAGGAACATACCAAACTTATGTTACTAATAATAAAGATATTAGTGGAGGTCAATATTTCTGGGGTTGAAGACATGACAGTAGATGTGAGGGTGGTCATTTTCCACCTAGGACTTGCTACAATTCTAGATCTCTAGACCATTATCAACATGAATACCAGGTATACCCAACTTGTGTTTTTTGTAAGAATGGGCATCATTTAGAAGATTCCCCTGATTTATATTCAACCATTACTAGTGAATGTAATGACAAAGGTGTTGGGATGATTCATGTTTCCAAAACTCCAAGTGCTTAGTGGATACCACAACTTACCACCCCACTAATTAAAATAAAGGTAAATATGACAACATGGATTGGTGTTCATTCCCAACTAGTTTCAAATCCACTTGTATAGAAGGTTAATCATGAAGAACCTCATGCTCAACACCACCCTAATGCTAAAAAGTAAAAATAAATGGTGTGACATGATGGCCTTGGTACATTCAATACAAATAAAAATAAATTTTTAAAGGTAAAATGATGTTACCATGTGTTTTGAGATGTAAAGGGAAATTATCTTAACAAACTTAGGTTAAGATGAATTTTGAGAACTCTACAAGTTGAGTCATAGTGAGAACATCATCCTACTCTTTAAAATTTGATATAAAAATAAATGACCAAGAATTTATTGGATCATCATTTGAACCATACATAATGAAAAGAGACTCATGTCCAAACCAATCTAAAATATGACAAAGAGCTCATTGTGAATGCATCCATTGATGGTTGGATGATAGGAGATATATTGGTAGACACTGTCATAGAATTTAATGTTCTCACAAAGGATTCTTGGAGGAATATGGGAAGTCCCACTCTAAAACCTTCCCCACACATCTTATTCATGGCCTAAAAGATTCAAACAATGCTTAAAAACATTCTTGAGGATGTCACCATCAACATCTTGGGTGTTGAATTCAAAGGTTATTTTGAAGAAAATGAACTAGTTAAATTTATTGATTTTCTAGCTCTATTGGGTTGACCTTGGTTCTTTGCCAATAATTTTGACTTGTGTTTCAAGAAGTGATACATCAACTTTGAGAATGACACCCAATACATGGTTATTCCTTTTAATATTGATCAAGGCCCCCCTTTATATAAATAGTTGATGATGATTAAGAATTCAATCACATTTATAACATCATGACATAAGGAAATGAACATCTAGACCTTACTCCTGATGGTATGCTTCAATGGGAAGACTCAAAATCCATCTCCAATACTACCAACATTGCTTTTGAATACTAGGCACATAGATAATATGAACCGACAAGATAAGGTTATGATGTAATTAGTCAATAAGTTATTTCTCCAAACTAGTTAGTCAAATGCTATAAGTCTATTTGACTCATTGGTGGATGCACAATGAATGCACCACCCTTCCAATTGGACTAGGCACCTACATTTCATGGTTAGATGGAGATCTGGGTGTACTTTTAGTAGTTTGAGGTTTATTATGTTAATGAATATGAACATATGTGTGCACTCCCTATTGTAATTTAAAGAATAAATTCTCGTTGGTGAGATACTCATCAATACAAGTTGTTAGCATGAGAACAAGTACACATTGCATTACATCATAATTTTCACCATGATAACCATGTTCAAACACACTTAATTATAATGGTGTTGAGTCCCTTGATGACCATATACCCATCTATGATAATTTTTGGCATGCTGATGAGAAATTTTTACTAAAATCCTTATGGGTACATGCATTTTATGGCACTCTACATGCTTGGGCTAAAGCATGGTATATTCACCAAGAAACATGCATGGATACAAATGTTTAGGAGTTCATCAAACATGGTCTACTCATTATATTTTTCTTTTCTTCACCTCTATTTGATCTAAATTTATCCCTATAAGTAATCCATCAAGCATTAGTAGGTGATCAAGCACTAGTTGAAGATATAATACGGATAATGCATGATACAATTGGGGATGATTTAGCCATCTTCTACGAAACTAATACTACTATAATGGATCTATTGGAACTTGACTACAAATATAAATATGAACATAAGGAATATATCTAAAAGGTTAATCAAAATTTTATATGTCAAGTTGATGAAGGTACTAATGTCAATCCACCAGAGCCAACATTTGACCACTTAAACTTACCTACAAAATAAAGTGTCCATGATGTTAGCGATAATATACAATGTTATCATAATCCATATTCTACGCTGATATAAATGGTTCAATATAATATTGGCATAGAAGATTCACCCAAAATGGCCATTATGTGAAATTATTAGTCTAAATAAGAATTAGTCAAAATATTTGAACTTTTATAGGAGTATGCAAACATTTCCCACACAACTACATAAAGATGAAATGAGTTCATCTGACATTAGCAAAAATTCCTATCAAATTATTCAAGATCACTCAACCAATTAGGAAGCAACCATATTGAATGAATCCTAATCTACACACACATGTTAAAGAGGAAATTGATGGTATGTTGTACATTAGGGTTATCACTCCCATTAATGAATCTGAATGGGTTAGCCCCATGATAATTAGAATCAAGAAGGATGTCCAAATATACATTTGGGTAGATTATAGAAATCTCAATGTTGTGTGTGTCACAAATCTATTCCCAACACCATTCATGGAGGATATTTTGGAAGGTGTCTCTAGATGTGAAATATTTACCTTCAATGATGGATTTTTAGGCTATCATCAGGTAAAAATTACTAAGGAAGATAAGAAAAAAACAAAAATTTTGGCTGAATGGGGGTATTTTGTGTACAATGTTATGCCATTTGGATTAAATAACACACTAATAGTCTTCTCTCACATTATGGCAGAAGCCTTTAAATATTTCATCCATAAGTTATTTCAAGTTTACCTTGATTATTGGACTATGTATGGCTTTGTACATGATCATTGTGCCAATTTACACCTCATATTTGAGCAATGTATAAAACTTTAAATTTTCACAAACCTAGAGATGTGCATCTATGACACACCTTTTGGTATTTTATTAGGGAAAATAATTTTTCAAAATGGAATACTCATGGATTTGACCAATATTGTGGTTATTATTCAAATCTTAACCCCAACCACTCAGTCTAAGGTGTGTTCCTTTCTTTAGTCATGTAGGCTATTATCATAAGTTTGTTCATAGTTATGCTAACATCATAACTATATTAGAATAATTACTCAAATAAAATGGCATCTTTATTTTGACTAAAATATATCAACAAGAATTTGATACCTTGAAGGAGAAACTAGTAACTTCACCTATCCTCCACTATCTAGACTAGATGACACCATTTCATGTGTATATCAATGATTTTGGTATGGTAATGGGTTCCATCCTTAGAGAACCTAGTGAATATAATATTGACCATCCTATATATTTTTTAATTCATAAGATAACACTAGTATAAATAAATTACTCTTCTATAGAATGAGAAGACTTGTCTATGGTATATATGCTCTAGAAATTATGCTAATACTTGTTGGCCAATCCAATCACCTTATTTACCTATCATGAGGCATTCAAGTACCTTGTGAATAAACTTGTGTTACATGGATGAAGTTTTTGATGGATTTCTCTATTCTATGAATTATAATTCTCTAGCATCCTTAAACTTGACAAGGTTAATTTTGGTCTTGACTATTTATCACATATTGAATCTAGAAAACCAACACAAATAATTGAAGATGACTTACCTAATGTATAATTTTTTGAAGTTACATGGGTTCTCAAATAATTTGAGTAAATAGTTGTTTTCCTTAAAATAGGTTTAACACCATACCATCTTATCACCCAAGAGAAGAAACAACTCACTATACACACTTATCTTTTATAGCTTATTAGTGGATACCTATATAAACTTGGCTAAGACAAAGCATTACAAAGGTGTGTAATGCAATATGAGCACAAAAATTCCTTTAAAAGGTCCATGAGGGTGTCAATGGAGGATATTATGCTAGTGATACACATCACAAAATGTTCTCTTAGTTGTCTTGTGGTGGCCCACCTTATTCAAAGATTTTAAAGTTAATGCATGCCAATGTGACATCTATCAGTGCATAGGCAAACCAATTTGAAGGGATGCTATGCCCCTTAATCCAATCATTACTCATGAACCCTTTAATAAATGGTCTATTTATTTTATTTGTCCCATTAAATTTTTGACAAGATAAAACCAACACGCACTACATCATGACCACCACCATTTTTTTCACACATTGGGTTAAGCAACACCCACATGTAATTGTACTTATGTGAATGCTACTAGGTTATTTTGGTAAAATATCATCACAAAGTATGAATTAACTTTAATTTTTAATAAGATATTATGGAAATCACTTCCTCAATGAGACAATATACATCCTCTTAGTCAAGTTCATGATTATGAACCATAAGACCATGCCATACCACCCTCAAGATAATATTATTGGTGAATATTTTATTAAAATCATGGGTAATACATTGACAAAGATTTATAATGTTAGTTTTACTAACTGTTATGGTCAATTTTCTATAATTTTATGGTCATAACTAACCACATACAAAATACTAAACAAAATCACACCTATTAATGTTGTCTTTGGTGTTGAAATAGTTATAATAATGGAGTTCCTTGGTTATTATTTAAATATTGCACACATTGGTCATTTTGATGACAAATAATCACTAAAATCACACCTAGACATCCTAATTTATTTAGATGAAGCACATTTTCTTTCATTCTTGGAGTCAAGGAGTTGAGAAGTAGAAGCATAAAGCTTGGCATGATCGACATCTCAAAAACAAAACTCTCTCTCCTAGTATGCATATGTTAGTCTATGACTCTAAGTTTGCATGTCACTCTATTAAACTTTGAATAAATTTGGATTGTTAATTTATCATTCATAGCATCCATCCCATAGTCACATTCAAGTTAATATGGTTATATGGCAATTTCTTCTCAGTAATTTTAATGGTAGTCGACTTCAGCCCTATCATTTTGTATAATACTTTAAATTTTGTCAAATAAGGCATATTCCAATAGATTAGTTTAAAATTTTGGTCTATTCTCAAATAAAGCATCATATTTTTGTTCTCCTTTTTTTTGGGTTTGTTTTAGCACATGGTTCTCTTTTGTTTTATCACTTTTCATTTACTCATACCTATGGAGGACCATGAACATATTTTAGTCTGGGGTAAGTTTTAAGAAAGTTTCAAGATGAATAAACTAAGTCTAGATATATGATGAATTTAATGCATATGGGGCACACAAGTGAAAATATGAGGGAATAATTCACATAATGGGTATGAAAATGAAAGTGCATAGGAACTATATGCAATGGGAAATGTATAAGATCTATACATCATTCTTAGATCAAAGAAGATAAATCTTACTTAAAATTATGATTGGGGATGCATTATATAATTTATGTCATGACTAATATGGATCCATTATACCTAGCCAAGGGATCTCTTACCATAATAAATTCACTAGGGAGGGTTCCAAATTCTCTAGTCAAGAAAAACTATGCAAAAACACTAACTAGGTCCTATGTTTTCATATTCACTAAACTAATAAAAACTAAAGAAAATTATAATCTAGTGATAACCAAATCTTGTGGCATAAAGTGGGGGTAATAAACATGCATATAAGACATATCCTCATGTCAATGTATACAAAATCCTAATACATGGAATATAAGTGCAAATGCATATCTATTTACTCTTATAAAGGATGAATAAAGTTAAGAAAACTTACCTTTGAAAATGAACCTACTGAGCCTCAATATCTCCCTTGTCCAAGGTGATTCACAAGAGGTTGTTATGCTATGTAAGGATGACAAGAATAAATCAGCTCTAGGATACACAACCTATCAATGCATCCAAAAGACTTCTCCATAAGACAAGATCTATATCTCCAAATAAAGTATGAAACCTTAAGCTTGATCCTCAAGTATAATGGTAGATAAGAAGATGTGAATATATCTTACTTCTTCTTATCTTTTCTTAGAAATGGGAAAATGAATATGTTTATATAGGTAGATCTAACCCTAATCCCTTTTTAAAGTTTAGGCCAACAAGGTCAACCTAGTCAACCTAGTATCATAATTGACAAAAATAAATTAGGTCATGGAGTAGGTTGGCCAAGGGTTGACCTAGACCCTAATAAGTTTTACCAATAAGAGTAAAAGGTTGATAGGGTCGACTATGTAATGTAAACTATCAAAAAAGGGGTTTAGGTTAGTGAAGGGCTAATGAAGGTCATAAAATACTAGAGGAAGGTCAAAAATAGGAGGAAAATCTTAAGGGAATGGTTTTAGGAGATAAGTGTATAGATAGTAAGTGTCAAAAAAGGACAAAAATATTATGAAACACTAATGGTATACCCACCCCTTTCCCATTGCACCCCTTAGGGCATACACTCAGAGAAATTGAGACTCAATGGGTTTCTTCAAGATAAAGAGAATTATTAATTGATAAAGTTTGAAAATATTATGTGTATACATATACCCCACTCGAAGCTCATCATGTGTCACATAGGTGAAACATGGGATGGTGCTTTGGGAAAAAAAACATAGAAAAAATAATATTAAAGCTGAATAAAGTGTATTGAGGAGAAAATAAGATAAATGAAAGGACAAAATTGAAAAACACATACATTAACTTACCTTAGTGTTGTAGATAAATAAGGATATGAAATAAAATGTGAAGGCATCCAATGTAGGGAGAATTAGTGAACCTATAAATATTAGTGAAAAAGAGCAAAAAATAATTTTTTTTGAAACATGGACATGTAATAGTGGAAAAGATTATCTATGATGTTAGGATTCCAAAACATTTTATAGTTTGGAAAAAGAGTTAGTAGAGACAAAGATATGAGAAAAATAAGAAATATGACGGTAAATATTTTAAGGTAAATAATTTTGGAATAGTAAATATAAATAGGTTTTAAAAATAATTCATTTGATATTATTTACTATTTTGAGAAAAATAGAGATCCGATAGACCTAGTGAGGGTCTAGAGAGCCAAGATGGTGAGAAGATGATAGTTGAAATGGGTAGGATGCATAATAGCCATAACAAGTACAACACATGTAAGCAACTAAAAATTTAAATTTTTTTAGTATTTTGATTTGAAATTGAGTGAATTATAGAAAATTGACTATTAGTAAAAATATAGGCACCATAATGAACCCTAAGAAATTTGTAGGGACACTAAGGGTCAAATGGGGTATTGGATAAGGAGTCAAATCAATAAATGCCCAAGGAATTTATGGAAATTAATCAAAAATTAATTGTAATATATGAACAAGGTCAAATAAATAAACTTAGTATTCAAAATATAATAAAAACCAATAAGCCAACTTAGTAGTAATTTTTACAACTTAGTTGGTTAAGGAAGAGGGATGACTTAGTACTAGTGGGCCAACTTAGTTATTTCTAAAGTGGCCAACTTAGTACTACAAGGGATTAATAGGGCCAACATAGTATTGGTAAACAAAATGGTCAAAAACTTAGTACTATAAAGGCTGATTTAGTTGAAATTTTGATAGGGCTGATTTAGTATCTTTTATAAAGAAAAGGGTTGGTTTAGTTTGTGTTAGGTCAATCTGATCGAATAAAGAAGCTAAATCAAACTAGCCCATTTTTGTGAAATTTTAAAGAATTTATTTTGATTATGAATGACATAGAGATATAATAAATATTTTATTATATTATATTTTATAGAGGCATCATAACTATTAGAATTGACCAAATTTTCTAGAGTATTTGATAGATGTGAATAGAGAAAGATTAGTTGCATTAAGTCTGAGAGGAATCATGGAGATGAGAAGCATCCCACTAAGTATTTATATCATTTTCATGTTCCTTAGAGCATGGTAATAATTGACCAACATGTTTTAATGGGTGGTTGATGGAGATACCATAGAGGTAGGTATCACACTAGAAGATGTCCATGCATTACTTGGACTGATTATAGGAGGGACACCAGTGATCATAAGGAGAGACAAAGACTAGCCAAGTGGGTGACATGCGCAAATAAGATCTACCTAGGGATAAGGGTGAGCTTATTCAATGTGTATATTTAATATATTATACATTTATAAAAGGTTATGAATATACTTGTGACAACATAAGTGTTGTGTCACAAATCAGATGATAAGGTATTGTTATATGTGATAGCCTTGTGCTAATCCATTTTGGATTAGGGGGCACTTTATGATTTTGGGTCTATCATCTAGGTCTAGCTCATGTATGATATATATGGGAGTTGTATAGAGAGTAGAATACCATGGGCCTAGTGGTTTTGTTGAATTAAAGGATATATGAGAGGTTACAAATGTATCAGCTAGCTAGGTTTCCCATGTAGTTGATGATAGGTTACCTCAAGTTGTTACATGGATATAAGACTAGGTAGTATAGTCTATGACCATCATTTTATCTCTATAGATATTCACATTAAGAGAGATAATGTGGTAGCCTTACACACATATTGCTACTATTTAGTCCAGTTGGGTAGCCATGGTACTAGGATTAGCTTGAGTGTAGATCAGTGGCTACCATACTTGGTGGGTAGAGATGTAGCTAGTGGCATTCTATCTAGGAAAATTTGGAATCTCACACCCAATGAATCCTCTATTATTTCCTACTTTTTTGTCATGAAAAGCTAGAGATATTATATGGAGAGGAAGAAGAAGAGCACCAATTGAGAGACTAGTGATCAAGCCATAACATGTGAGACCATGGACTAGTCAAGCATGATAGTCAATGGCCAGAGGAGGAGAGGGTATGGATGTCAATGTAGGGTTTCATTAGGTACCACAACATGCACCATATTATTAAGAGTAGTGACCATCTCAAGCATACCACTAATGGAGATTCCATCTATGAGATCAAGCATAGATGAAGGTGGTTATCTAGGATGATTTGATAGTTATCCCAATATATAGCTAGTTGATAGAGGTACCTCTAAGGAGAGGCCTATAGTGTACACATATGGTGACTCTAAGATTTGATTTCATAGGGAGGTGACCCATGTATGAGCTACTTGAGAGATGGGATGATGGAGAAACCATGCTAGGAAAATGAGTAGATGGGGAGATGGTGGTTGGTGACATCAGGATAAGTAATAAATGTTGTAATTTTTAATATTTAAGATAAAATACTAGTTTTATATTATTATAGGTAAATAGATCGATGTTGATATGTATAAGTGATTTTATATCTATCTAGGATTTGGTTTTTATAGACCCTATGATAGAGGAGGTTAAATGGGGATCCCTAGTCATGGCATCACACCATGACATTTTAGACATGGTGATTGCATTGTATGACCCCACCATACTGGATGATCTTATGATACCATCTACCTTAGATTAGGAGGGATATTTTATACTAGTGGGGAAGGTTGTGTGGTAGTTATAAACACATAAGTATGGATTACATCCACTATCAGGGGTGGGATTAGGAGAGGCACAAGCCTGGTAGGACTTGGCTTAGGTGAGAGTCATACACATGGATACCATGATCAATTTAGAATAAGTAAAAGCCTAGATGGCTAATTTATAGGGACATGTATCAAGTTTGATATCCTAAATGACCTCATTAAAATTCACTATATAGAGGGGACAATTTGAGGCATCTATGGGTAGCTTGGCTAGGCCACAAAATAGGCATGATGGATCCCAACCATAGAGTTGGAGATATGTATTTTTATACCATTGTATAAAACACATGATATAAAGAGATATATTATTTTGATAGTTGGATTTGGTCTCGAGTTATATTTTGGTTTTGGTTGTTGATGTATGGATATATTTATTTCTAGCATATGTATTTTTATTTTATTGTATATTCTATGGGACATATATTTGGAGTGTTTTCTTTTCTAGCATTATATAGTACACATGCATGGTTAAAAAGAAACAATACAAAAGGACTTTGGAAAAATAGAATTAATCATAAATAAATTCACTATGCACTATATCATGATGTTAAATGTGTAATAAAAAAAATATGACTAATTACAATAAACCAAATAATGATAAACAAGAGGACACAAATGTTTTTGAACCATGGAAAAATGTTGACACCAAATTAAAACAAGTAAAATCACACTAAATCACATTAGAAAGTATGAAAATAATGTAATAAAATGGAAAGCATGTGAAAGGTAAATGGTAGAAAAATACATCAATTAAGTCAATCAATCATAGTAAATAATGTTGGGAAGTATAAAAGAGAAACAAAACTGGCAAAATGGACTTAAATTAATCATATTAATTCAAGTTGGGAAGTATGAAAAACATAAGAAAAATGGTTGGATTCTTACATTAAATCAAAAATTATGAAAATACAAGTGAAATATTAATTAATTAAGCATAAAACATACTAAATCAATATGGGGATGATTTCAATGATTTGTAACTTATAATCAATCATGACTTTCTCAAATTTGAAACATGTAATTTCATTATGACTTGAGTTTTGGAAAATTTTGTGAGGAAGGCCAGGTCCTATCCATGTTCTTACACTAAAACTCATAAAGGGAAAACCAATGAGGTGGACATAATGTTAAAAATGGGATGTTTGGAATGATAATATTAAAATTTGGTAATTTGTGAGGAAGTCCTAGTCTTATCCAAGGTCTTACCCTATAACTCATAAATGGGATCTCGTGGGGGAGTGATCAGTGAACAAAACAATATTTATCAAGGTGGAATATTAGGATTGTAGGGAATGAAAGAGGTAATGTAAGAATAATAATTTAGTCATATTATGATAATACCTTAGGAAACATGAGGAACTCTAAGGACATAGAAATACACTAAGTGACTAGTGACCATCAATATATAGAGGATACCTGTTCACTATAGGCACAAAGATATGTAGGAAAATAAGTGTGGTAATAATATCAAATCATGTTGGTTGGTTTTAAAATAAAATTAAAATGGACTTACCTTCTCATAATGTGTTCCCCATTCCACAAGACCACTTACAGAGTCATCAATCTATTTTAACTAGTTGGTACTTGCATGAGAAAGTAGGTAGCACTAAAAGATTTTTTAATTCTAATTTTCCAATCACACCCCAATGGACCTCAAATCTATAATGAGTCCTAATATTAATTTTGAGCTTCAATAAGAAAGAGGATATGTTCCTATAATCACACATTTTAGTGTGATTTAACTTTTAAACTATTTTAATGTTGCCTTTTAGATCATTGTCTTTTATTAAATGATTTGGATTTTGAATTTTTATGGATTTTAATATTCCTCCTCCATATGGATTTGTAATGACCAATCATGAGAGATAAAGTGATAAACATTAATTTTCTTTAGGCTTTGGCTAAAGGAAGCTAATTATTCAAAGACATGAATGACTAAAACACTTCAGCTTACCTATGAACTAGCATGTTATCTCAAGTCTCACCATGTGTATGTTTAGTTTGTGAAAGGAAATAAGGGGAATAAAGGGAGATCCAAAAGTGGAATGGTAAAAGGAGATTATAATGAGATGATTTTTTTAATAATTAATCACATTGGAAATGAGGAATGACTAAAGGGAGCAAGGTTTGTGTAACCAAGTCATAATAAAAATTATTCATGTTTATAGAGATAAGATAGAAAACAATTATGAAATAGAACAAGATAGCCATAAAAAAGAACACATATAGAATAAATATGTAATCATGAAAAATAATCCATAATAGAACATAATGAAGAAGATGACATCATAAGCAACATGTAGTGTAAAACATAAGTAGTCATGTAAGATAAATAAGAATTTGACACAATGTCAAATGATATAAGATAGATAAATGTAGATTTAGAACATATGTCAAATATAAAATGAAGAAAGAAATGAAATAACACCATGATTGTGTTCATAAATATTGGTATATTTGGCCACACATTATCCATCACATTTGATAAATCTTTAAAAAGCTAAATTCAGACTATAGCCAAAGTCTCATCTATCTTTAAAGAAAGTTGAGAAAATAATTTGCATCAAATCTCCTCAATGGAAAATGTAGGAATGATTGAAGGACCATGTTGATGAGGACTATTTTTTATGGTATGTTTAGGAGAAGGAATGGGAATGGAATTTGTGGGAGATGAATGGGTCACTGGTGGAGAATTGGCAATAGGTTAAGGAGTCACCATTAGAAAAGAGACCATGGATAAAGGAGGATCCGTAGGTGAGGTAATCATGAGTGGAGAAACTATAGGTGGAGAAGGGACCATAGGTGGAGGGGTCATGAGAGAAGAAGGGGGAGCCTTCTTGTGAGAATGACCTATGGTAGGAAGGGTAGTAGGTGTAGGAATTGTCATGAGGTGATCCTTAGGATGCATCAAAAATCAATGTGATGAGTACCACATTGGTGCTCGAGATAATATATCTCTCCATATTTGGGAAGACATTCAGGTAATAATTTTGGTGGAAGTATAGCCTTTTTTGTAGGCTGAGGAGTGGTAGGACATGAGGTATTGATATATTATCTTAGCTTATGATTATATGTGGAGGAATGATTATCTATGCCATGGAAGTAACAAATATGTTTGTCAGCAAAATTTATGGGTGTAATAATAGAGGAAGTGGAAATGAAAGCTAAGGAAGGGTAGTGTAAGGAAAAGTCTCTAGTCCATAATGAATATCACAATATGGTTGATCAGCCCATTTAGTGGGAAAAGGATCAATCTATGGTAAAGGGAGTAAACCATCACCAAGGGAAGGTGGGGTTGGTAGAGAGATTGGTTGAGGCTTGAGTGAAGGAACAATATGAGTAGATATAAGAAGAGACTTAGCTAGAGAGGGAGTAGGAATAGGATCTGAACTAGGCTCAACTGAGAGAGGGGTGAGATTTATGAAATGATGAAGGAAAGTCATAAACATCTCAAGGATAAGTTATCTAAATGGGCCTTGGTAACTTGAAAAGTGATAGGGACCAGTCATAACATGATCCATAAGCATACTCATTTAAGGATCTTAAAAAGCTAGATGTGTGTACACCATATTTACCCTATGAACAAGAAGAAAAATGCTAAAATTAGGAATTATATAAGATGGAATGATATAATATATACAAAGAGACTTAAGCAAAGAGGAATGATAATGAATAATTTTAGCATCTCAAGCCTGAACAAGACCTCCTAAGAATGGATCATCTAAGGTATAACCATCATCATAGCTAGGTGTATGAAGATCAATGGCATAGGTAGGGATGACCTTATCATTCAATTTGGTCTAATGAAGGGATTATCAATTCATATTTAAGATAATAAGTATATCACAACTAGGTGATAGATGGTAACATGGCTTCAGAGAAGGTGGAACCTATAAAATTAGATGAGGTTCAAGGTTTGAGGTTTTGATCTTGAGATTGATCTCATCAGGCTCATTGTCATCTGAATCTAAAAGGTTAGGTGGTATATTATTGATGAGTTTAGGGTGACCATTTTAACCTTATGTGGAGTTGATAGGAAAGTTAAACCATTGATATTCACAAAATAGAACACTCAAAAATGGTTCAACATTTAAAATCTTGAATATGCCATGATCTTGGAATTGTTTGAAATTCTAGAGGAGTTAGTGTCACCTTGTATCCTATAGATTACTCTATTGTGAGTAAATTTGACACATTAGAAAGCAAAAAAGGAAACTGCTCTCATGTGATGAGTCCATGGCCTACCAATAAAAATGTTATAGGATAAAAAAAAGTTAAAAATCATTACCTTCACTTGAATAGTGATAGGTGGAATGGTGATAGGAATCCAAACACAACCTAAGGGAGGCATTTTCCTTTAATCATATCCTTGACGTGAGCTGCATGTGGACTTAAGATTGCATTCAGAATATCAAGGGTCTTAATAAAATCAAGAGAGGTAACACAATTACCTAAACCCTTGTCAATAAAGGCATGCTTAACTTGGATATCACCAATTTGGATACTGATAAAAAGGGGAGGATCATCTAAATGAAGTAGAATATTATTGCAGATCATAAAAGCAATGGGGAATTTGAGGGAGAGAGAAGTGTCCATTTTTTCATCAATGTGTATGGGCATATCTTCATACTATTTAAAAAAAAATATCATCTTATCTAGATAATGTTGCTTCACATCCTAGTAGGGGATGTGAGGGATGTTCATTTTGAATAAGAGCTACATAATATGATTATGATGACATAGAGAAGTTTTCATAAGTTCAAGAAATGGGATTTTATATGGGAGATTAGTAAGTTTTATGATAGGATCCCACTCATCATAACCCATATGGGGGTTGTTGGAAAGAGGTGGATAGTGTTGAAGAAGGTCCTTAGAAGGAGGAGCTGAAGTGCATGTGAAGTTATGTTGATAAGATGTGGGAGGTTTAATTAGAGGACAATTTTATTGATTGACTTGAAAATATGGGGTAGTTGATGCAAGTTTGGTTTAAGATAAATTGGAAGAAGTGTTAATAAAAGTTTGAGTATCATTGTTGATGGGTAAATAAGTTGGAGAAGTGGTTGAAATGGTATGAGAAATGTTATCCAAGGGAGGTGTTGGAATTGGTTCATCAAAATATATAAGGTCTTATTTCCCCATCTCTATTAAGTGAGTTGGGGAAGAATCTTGGATAACATGAAAAGTGTGAGATGATTTAGGAGAGTGGATGAGATGAGAATTAATGAAGGCAACTACCCTTCACATATTAGTCACATTTACCACATTCTATTTAGGAGTGGGGTCTATAAGACTATCAACATTATTGGTAGAAAGAGTAGGCTTATGAATGTTATCTTGGTCATTTGAAAGAGGATCTTTATAGATAGCCAAATGAGCATTAGCCTAGTTTAAAGCTTAATATTTAGTTTATGTTTTATGGGATTTGAAGGCAATGTCATAGGATTTAATGTTTACAAATGATATAACCATGGTAAAAATTGAGACCGAGGAGGAAATCCATATCTAAATTATGTATTAACCTACAATTATCATGAGAATGAATCCAGATAACATGAAACCAACAAATTTTATTTGGATCATACCAAGATTTCATGGGATGAGTGGGATCAAACTCTCATGGAAGATGCTTTGGTAGAAGATTTTGTAATTCTACTAAGGATAAAGGTTTATGAACATTGATGTTATTTTTTGAAGATAAATGAGGATTATGGATGTGGTTGGGAGGGGAAGCTTGTTCTAAATCCTGGTTGAGAATAATAATTTGAATATTATGAATGGTATCATAAGAATTAATGAAAACATCATTAGTATCATGTTTTTTATTTTTGATTAGCATGCAAGGACCCATATAAGGTTAAGATGGCTCAAATTGATGCATGAGTAAATCTTGGTGCTTGGCTTGGTCAATGGCCCCTTCCAAAGTGTGTAGAGAGAGAGTATAGACCCGATATTGAAACTTTGGATAAAGAGAATTGGTGAATAGGTGAAAGAGGTTATTATATTCCATATTGTGTTCACACTTGTTATACAAGGTCTTTCACCATTTTATGAAATCTTGTGTAGTTTCTATCTTAAGTTGCTTACAATTAATAAAATAGGCCATGGTATTTTTAGGGAAATCACTAGTTTGAAACTCTTGAATTAGAGAACTGACTAAATATTCCAAACTAGTGATGGAATGAGATTTGAGTTGTTTATACCATTATAAATAATCTTCAGAGAGAGTTTTTGATAATAGCTTGGTAGTGGTAAAAGTATCTAACTTGACCCAATATTTGTATAGATTTCCTTAAGTGTAGAGTGGGTTCAGTTGAGCCATTGTAACTAATGGTAGGGGTGATACCTCCTATATTGGTGTTATTAATTTGAGGCATAAGAGATTCATTTTTAAGGTGTTTGATTTTTTTGTTAACAAGGGGATGTTAACGGATAAGATTATGATGGGAAGATTGAAGAGGAAATGGGGGAGCATTTTTGTTATGTGTTCGCCATAAAACTTATTGAGGGTGATTTTTAAGATGGATAAGATGAGTTTGCATTTGCATCATTTGGTTGGAAGTGTTAGCTTGGAAAGTATTCATGTGATTAAGAGTTTACAATATAATTTTATTGATTTGAGTGGTGTTATATGCAATATGTAAAGAATTGGAATTGGTAGTAGTGGCTTGGGTACCAATATGGGTGGTAGCATGCATGTTATTAGTAGTTTTATAAGAATTATTAGTAAGTTAGGCACTAGTAGCATGATGTGATTGTGTGGCAAAAGATGCACTAGTAGATGGATAAGAAGAAGCAACACTAGAGGCATGATTACCATCGGTGAAAATGATGCACTAGTGGAATAATTAAGAAGAGTGTGTCTTAGAAGAGGCCCATTAGATGTAGAACCTACCATGTTAGTAGAGATACTAGGCATGGAGGTGGAGGAAATCATAGAATAAGATGACAAAGAATGTGAAGGGGTCAAAAGAGAAGGAAGAGGTTGAGAATCAAACAATCTCCCCAAATCCATGTGAGAATGTGGGGTAAGGTGAATGGGGTTCCATAGCTTGACCACTTATCATAAGATGGAAAATAGTAAAAGGATCTTTTCTTTGATGTTGAGGAAACTCATTAATGAAGAAAATCATTTATAGTGTATACTCTAATTTAGGTTGATCTTTTAAGGAGAAGATAGGGTTAAAAAATGAAGAGGAATGACATGGGGTCATATAGTTTGGCTACATGAACATTAATTTCATCTAGGGTAGGAGACATAAGATGATTATGGTATAAACCATTGGGTTTGGTAAAGTTCATCATATTGGTTGAATTCAACTTAGTGTTGTCTTCAAATAGGAATTTCATGATGAGGAAGAAAGATTAAGAAAAACTAAGATGATGTAAAGGCAAAGAGGTAGAAAGGATATAGAGTTGACCATGTCGATTATGTTATTTAATCTAAGAGGTAGATAAGGGTACAAATTCATACAAGTTGAATCTATACTATTGATAGGGTATGAAATTGAGTTGATAAGGATATAGGATTGAACCAATTAACTTAGTTCTATAACCTAATTGGCATAAAAGGATATAGAGTCAAACAAGTTGACTATGTTTTGTAATCTAAGAGGCAGATAAGGGTACATAGTCATATAGGTCAAATATAAACTATATATAGGGAGATAAAGTATGATAAGAATACACAATCAAATAGGTTGACTGTGTACTATTAATGGGGGAAACATAGTCTAGAAGAGATTGTACCAAACAAAATAATGGTGTGATAACACAAGAATTGTTTTTACAATATAATTGAATCAAGAAATATAATCAAACACACAAACAATTGGATCAGTGTGAGTGATCCAATTGGGACACATAACACAAAACCTTGCACCAAAATTGGCCAATCCAAATTTTTGCAATACAACACACAATGATTAGAGAGAAAGAAATCAACTAAAAATTAAATGCTAACTAAGTGGTCATCTTGAGTTTTATTATATTATTATAAAGTATGGTTTTAAGTGTTATAGGAAAGTTGGTTGAAAATAGAGAACTAAAAAGCAATCTATGGATGGTTTCAAGACATTTAGGCTGAAAGGGATCTGTGTTGGCAAGGGTATTAGCTTGGTATTGGGGCCTATCCCCTCACTTCATAATCTTGTAGTGATAAGTATGTCAGGTGATATTACAATATATACCATTAACCATTTATTTATAATTGGATATAAAACCAAGTCAGCTTCCCCCTTGGTGATGAAATCCAAGTAGGTAGGCCTTGGGAAGATAAGTGTTTAAATGTCTTTTAAATGTTGTGTGATTTGGTAGTGTCTACAAAAGAGAAAAATAGTGTAACTAGATGGTAATGCAAAAAAACCACCTATTTAGACTATTTGATTTAATCTAAGAATGAAAATAATTAGAAATGAAAGTGTAAATTAATTATTAGAAAATCATTGTTAATTCCCAAATTTTAGAATAATACAAAGTCAATTTAGATGACATTATATGAAAATAGTACAGAACAATGTCGATTGGGTTACTACTATTTTTTGAAATCAAAAGTCTTTAACAAAAAAGTTGAATGGTTCAACTAAGTCTTTTAGATAAAAGATAGGATACAAAACTATGTTGACTAGGTTGACTTGGTTGTAGGTTTATAGTTTTGAAGGCTGTTAACTTATACAAAATAGAACTAAAAGGAAATATTGAAATAAATGAGAGAAAAAGAGAGGAACCTTGGTGGGTTTTATGATGATTGGGATTGAAAATTTTATGTTGAAGTGCCTTTTATGTTATTTTCAAAATTCTTCAAACTAAGTCAACTAGTTCAACCCAATTTTGTAAAACCCTATGTGTTGAAGAAGGATAAGATGACTAAGTTGACCTATTTAACCTACTTTGTTGATATAGATGTTGGTAGAGAGAATAATATGATATATTAGACCTATTGAACCCTGTATTCTTATCTAGGAATAAATAAGTGTACTGTGTTAGCCTATTTGAACTAGTAACATGTATCTAATGAAGACCTACACACAAAAAATAGAGTCATTTTGATACGAATGTGTGTTAAACCTACATATATAAAGTTAGAATTATATCCACTAGTTTGATACAGTATTACAAATACATAAAAATAATAAGATGGTAGAAATGAAAGCATAAAATAAAACCTGTAAGGGTTAGATTCATGTTGGGTTCACCAAAATGTATACAATCGTAAATGCTTCAGATCTATAGATCAATCCTATATCGAAGAAGATAAATCCTACATACACTTCCAATTGGGGATACATTAGATAATCAGGTTCATGACCAAGATGGATCCACTATACCTATCCAAGGGATCTCTTTCCACAATAAATGCATTAGGGAGGGTTATAAAACCTCTAATTAAGAAAAATTATGTAATAACCCTAACTAGGTCCTATGTTTTCATATTCACTAAACTAATAATAAGTAAAGCAAAGTCTAATATAGTGCTCACCAAATCTTGTGGAATAAAGTGGGGATAATAAACACACATAGAAGACATATACTTGTGTAAATGTATATGCAATCATAATGCATGGAAGATAACTAAAAATGCATATCTATCTACTCTTACAAAGGAGGAAAAAAGTTAAGAATACTTAAATTTGAAGATAAACAAAATGAGACTCAATATCTCCCTTGGCCTAGGTGCTTTGTAAGAGGCTGTTGTGGTATTTAAGGATGATAGAGATAAATCATCTTTAGGATATACAAACTAACAATGCATCTAAAAGACTTCTCAACAAGATAATATCTGTATTTCCAAAGAAAGGATGAAACCCTAAGCTTGATACTCAAGTAGAATTGTGGATAAGAAGATGCATAATATATCTTACTTATTATTCTCTTATCTTAGAAATGTAAAAATGAATGTTTTTATATAGGTGGATCTAACCCTAATACCTTCCAAAATTTTATTCTAACAAAATCAACCCATTCAACCTAGTATTGTAATTGATAAAAATAAATTAGGTTATGGAATAGGTCAGTTAGGGGTCAACCTAGACCCTAATAAGTTTTATCAATAAGCATACAAGGTCGATGAGGCCAACTATGTAATGTAAACTATTAAAAAGGGGGGTTTAGGTTAGGAAAGGGATAATGAAGGTGGTAAAATACTAGAGGATGGTGAAAAATAGGAGGCAAAGCTTAGGGGAATGGTTTTAGGAGACATGTGTGTAAATAGTAAGTGGAAAAAAGGGAAAATGATCTTGTGAATCCTCAATGGTCTACCCACCCCTTTCCTAATGCACCATTTAGGGCATGCACTTAAAGATATTGAGACTCAATGAGTTCCTACAAGATAAAGAGTGTCATTAATTGATAAAGTTTGAAAATATTGTGTATACAAGGATAAAAGGGTGTGTAGGAGGTGATGTGTGACTAAAATAATGGAAAAATAATGATAAAGGAAAATACACTACAAATGGATCAGGAGGGAAAAATCATTTCTACATTTGAAAATATAATTTCAAATACTTTTACAATTGGCATGCACTACAATAAAATTATGATGATGGGGCAGGTGCATTGAATTGACAAAGTGTTAAGCATAATCACAAGCATTCCAAGTGAACATCATGGCATACCATTTGGAGAATTAATGAGTGAAGTGATGGATGAAGGCATGAGAGATTAAATGTGAGAAAGCCTTCAAGGTGATATAATGTTGGAGGGTACTCATTTTTGAACTTTATTATTGAAAACATTCAAGTTTACAAAATTTGTAGAGTCTGAGTGAAACATTTTTCAATCTACAAGGAGTGTTCATCAAATCAAAATGAATAATTTGAAGCTATAAAGTGATGAAAACATCATAAGAACAAAAAAAAAGGTGGAATTATGACTGTGGGAATTATTTAGATGGATTTTTAGGTGTCCATGTCTTCCATTAAAAGGAGCTAAAATAGGAAGGCTGAGGAAGTGAATGAAAGAAAAATAGAACCATTCAAGAGAATTAGATGGCCACATGTCAAAATTCAAGCATCCTAAGGGGTGATGCATCCAAAATAGAATTTTATGATAAATGAGCCTTTGTTAGTCATTTACTAAGAGGAAGAGTAAAAGGGCATAGGAGGACATCATATTTTGAGTTGGGAAGAATTCCTTAGTGAGTCTATCATATAATAAGTAAACCTAACACAATGAGTAGAAGAAACATACATCAAGAAGGAACCAACCATGGCATGTGACAAATAAAAATTTAACACCACCACCCCCACATTCTATTTTAATTGAATAAATGTAATACCTTGAGTCATTATTACATGGTGAAAATTGGGAGTCCAAGGTCTCTTCTTGCCAAGTACTCAACTAAAATGATCATTAACCTAGAAATGAGGGTGAATTATAGTGATACTATATATTTTATTGCCAAAACACAAAGAACAAGGTCAATTATGACCTTATATTATTTATTAAACTCAATGATGTTGGGGTCTTCCAAATTTTCAGTGCACCTTATTTTTGGAACCCTATTATGAGGTAATGAGATTTATGGTCTCATACATCTAAGAAAATTATTTTTACTTTATAGGGCACATGATTTGAATTACTTCCCAATGGATCAATAAATAAATAGGGTTATAATGTTCAAGCATTGACCTCAATGTGGATCTATAGGATCAAGAGGCAATTAAGAAGGTGGTGGTGGTGTTGAAGTATAAAAAAGAGGGTCATGCCATGTACATTTCTAGCTTCCAATATCCTACCATTCAGGTAACTATGTGTTTGGATATAAAAAAGATTAGGGTTAGAGATAGATGGAAAGAGGTTGACATGGTGTGCCTCTATGTGGTAAGCTAGATGGCTTAGGGGAAAATGTAAAATTACACCTAGTAATTCTTTGAAAGGATTATGAAAGATGATATGTGGTAAGCTAGATGGCTTAGGGGAAAATGTAAAATTACACCTAGTAATTCTTTGAAAGGATTATGAAAGATGATAAGGAGGCCCAACACCTACCAAATCATAAATCTCTTTAGGGCATGATTCTTATTTTTTTCATGTTTGATGAGATCAGTATTCCAAAATATGATGGTAAGAAACTGAAGTAGGTTTACCCACCCCAGAAAAAATCCCTTATGGAGGAGTTCCAATAGTTTACATGCATAGGCACCATCTCCCCTTCTCACAAGATAAAAATTAAAGGATGGTTTGAAGTGATGAAGTAATCCTTAGGAAATTAATGGTGAACCCCTAAGGAGTTACCTATGTAGATGGGAACTCAAGCTAAATTTTTTGTTATGAAACATTATTCATTTGTATGCATCTAGATGGATCTCATAAATAACTTATCAGGTTGGCTGAAATTGCAATATGGTTTTACTATCAATTATTTCATGAAATATATAAAATAAATTTATAATGTGTTCAAGCTATGAATTGATGCCAAAAAAAAAGATGTGGAGACTCATAATCTTTGGCAATTATATGTCTAGCTAGGGAAGAAGGCCTATATAAATAAAAAAGAATAAGATAATACTAATATCAATGCACACCAAATTATTTT
Organism: Torreya grandis; assembly: GCA_037957365.1. Classification (NCBI taxonomy): domain Eukaryota; kingdom Viridiplantae; phylum Streptophyta; class Pinopsida; order Cupressales; family Taxaceae; genus Torreya; species Torreya grandis. The sequence goes on from JARHVA010000733.1 coordinate 4,027,318, forward strand.
GGGGGGTAAAATTTATGTGATATATTACATCTTAAATCCTAATAATAAGGACTTGGTAAGCCATGAAGACACCAGATAAACCCTTCCCCTTGCAGCACCACCAACAATTTAAAGAATGCAACAAAGGCAAGAGAAGAGATCAAGGTATGATGCCACCAAGTGTATGAAAGATGAGTAACCTAAGTGGAAAAGGATGACCCCATCACCTCCAAAATATCATGGTATGCCTACAACATAGGAACAAGAGGGCCTCAATACTAGCCAATAGAAAAATATTCTTTCAGGACAAGCGCATTTTATGCCTAGTGTGGGGTATCTAAACAAAGGGCAATGACTCCTGAGGCATTTCCTAAGATGGAATATATACCAAAGGTATAAAATGCCACTCTTTATTCTAGGGATAAAACCACAAATAAAAAATAATATCTTGGCCCTAATGATGAAGAGGGGGAAAATATAGGTGAAGATCTAGGCACCAATGATGAGGATGTTGGCCTAAGTGTACACAAATAAATTGATCTATAGATTTAAATACTTGGGAATGATATATATAAGGTAAAAGGGCTTACTGAGGAATGTAATCAATAAGTAAATAAGAGTGATAACCTCCCTATTCAAGGTTATGTCAAAAAAATGTCCCTAAAGAGGAATTGTGTGCATGAGAGTATTTCCCCAAGGAAGACTCCTCCAATTCAACTTCGTGAAAAATATCATTTTACATGGATATTTATAATGATGAATGTCACTTTGATATTCTAATTTCTAACATATATTTGGCACCATAAGGGTGGATATTTTGAAGGATTTTTTAGTGGATCCTTGATAGTGTTCACTAGCCCAGGTAAGCGTGAGCCTCATTAAGTTGGCTCTTGCAGTCACAAGGCAAAATGGTTTACATATATATGATGTTGTATATATAAAATAAAAAAAAAAATAGTTCATTTCCATGTAATGGTATGAATTTATTGAAATATTAAGGTTATAATAGGAATTATATGATCTCAAGCACTAGAAGCAAACTAAACCAATGTCTTGAGTGAGGAATCTAAAAATTTGTAAAACAATTTTACAAAATGAGTTAGTAATTGTCAAGGAAATCCCTCACATAGGTAAGGCCATTGATAAGTTGAAGACCTTGGTCGATATTTTATTAAAAAATTTAAAGATTAGGGGAATCCCTATAAAGATCAGACTTGGGCCACATAGTAATTTATTGAGTCCATCAAAGTCTATAAGATATTTTTGGCCAAGTTTGGTACCAAAACTCCCATCATTGATGAGATTTTTGTTAGATTATCATTAATTTCCAAAGTTTTGGAAGTTAGGATTCAATCAAAGGAACACCAACACTAGAAATTGACCAAGAGTTCACTAACAATAAATGATAGGGAAAAAAAGTGCAAAGACATTCTAGTTGTAGAAGAATTAGAGAATAATATCAATGCTCATCACCAAGATATTAATATCAATTTTATGACACTTTGAGGGTAGGTTTTGAAAAACTTTGGGCTACTTAAGGACATCCACAAGGATGCCACTACTAAACTTCAACTATTGATGACTCAATCAGGGAACTATTTCAAGTATTATGAGGAAATGAAGTGACTAAAGGGTGAGGTTAACAAAATTACCTCCACCCTACAGACTACCCTAAACCATTGGAGGAAGTTAGGCCCTAGGTTGAGCAAATGGGACCTAAATGTTTGGAATTAGATGGATTTGAGGATAGTGCACAGTCTAGGATAGCCTATTATCTTAGTGTGGGCTGATGTTGGACACCAAATTTTGTGTATATTTATTCTAAATAATTTTTAATTATGGTGTAGGAGATATAGGAATGGAAATAAAATTAGGTACAAGAAATGCAAGGTATGAAAGGCCTTGGAACATGAAAATAAAGTCACAAGGGAAAATGATGAAAAAAACATTAAGGAACTAAGGGAATAAGACTTGAACAAAAGCGTATGACTTGGAAAAGTCGTGGAAGGTAGAGATAGTTAAGACTCAGATTGTATGAACATTAGGGGAGAATAATAAAAGTGTAAATCTAGCACTAGCCCATAAGAAAATAAGAGAATGAAAACAAATATCTAGAATAGAAATGGTATATATGTGGAACTTAGGCCTACGTCAATAAGAATTCATTATAATGACTTACAATGACTCATTATTGTAAATGGTCATTGGCAAGTAATAAATTTATTAATAGTATTGTAATATAATGATCAGGGCAAAACCATGTATAAATACCCCTTAGTTTTACATAAAAGTAGTTGTTGTTACAATGGTAATCTTGGGATTGTAATATTAAACTTAGTTGTAACAATGATGAGCATTTAAACATGCGTATGATCCTTAATATGAAATGGAATAGAATACTTGTGTTATTGAAATACTTTTTGTAATCTTGTTGTGGAATAATGGTACCACTACTCTTTTTCTCAAATTTCACCTATCTTTTCTTGTGATGAATAGATTATGGAATTAGAAAATTATTATAACTAGATATAATATAATGTTTATAGTTAGAACTATGTGTTTTTTCTAACACCCTAATATAGTGAGCTCCATGCATACACCATCACATGATAGAATTGACAGGAATTGGTCTTAAGCTATGTGATTCGCGTGAGCACATGAGATCATTTTCTAGTGTGTTATGTTAGTGTGCTAGCTTATTAGACTTCTTATTATCTTTAGGCATGCAACTAGGATAAGTTATGCTAAACTAAAGGAAAATATCCCAATATATGTTAATGTTAGATGCTTATGCTTTATTTTATGTACTTTTTTGAGTGCCTTACCTTATTATTGTCTTTCTTGTTTGAGCATTTGAATATGCTCTTTTATTTTTGACCCTCATGCTTATGTGTGTTTTTTTTGGAATTTGAATATATCATTGTTTATTTTGTGTACATTTGACTACGTCATATCCCTTTGATTGTGCAACATTTAAACATTCCCTTACTTTTTGTCTCCTTAGACTATTATCTATTGTCTTAATTTTGAGTTCTCTTGTGTGTGTGCTTGTTTGCTTGTTGAGATTTTATTATTAATATCTATATATTTCCATAATATTTATCATGCATCTTAGGCCTTCATGTGATCACATTGTTCTATGCTTCAATGCTACATTTATCTAGACATTTTATTATATATGTTACGTGGTTCCATTCACAAATTATTCACTTGTTTTATCCTTTTTAGGTGAGGTAAATACTGGTTTATATTCTTCCCTCACGTATAAGGGTGGATATATCAGTGGAGGAATGTCATATATGCATGTTATTCACATTTAGCACAATTTTTAGATTCATTGAAGGCCTGATTTGGAAGCATGTTCTCAACACTTCTTCACATTTGAACAATTTTCAGATTCATTGGGGGCATGCTTTGGAAGCATGTTCTCCACACTTATTTATATTTGGTACATTTTTTTTAGATTTAGTAGGTTCATGATTTGGAATCATGTTATCCAAACTTATTCATTATTTGGCATAGTTTTAATATTAAATGGGGGCATGATTTGGAAGTAGTTTATCCACACTTATTTAGTATGTTGAAATTAAAATGAATAGGGGGTGAATAAGTCTTAAAAACTTTATTATACAATCTTACTTATGCAATCAAAGAATCATTTAAATAATCATATACATCTTAGTGAGCATAAGCACCAAATCACAAGAGCATGAAACACATGAACATAATATGTATGTGGGAAAACCTCAAGGAGAATAAAACCCACAAATGATGAAAATGGAGTATAGTCCTATAAGACAAACACCAAATTTAGTGAAGTAAAAACTTCACATGGAACACCAACCCCAAATAACTAATCACCAACTCAGCTAGGCTTTAACAAGTACCTACTTGTAAGGAAGCACTAACCCCATAGATGACTCAATACCAACTCAACCATATAAACCATTTATCACATTCATAACAATATTTTTCTCATACAATATATGATGATCTCATTCCTTATCTCTTCACACACTTCTATCCCTCTCAAAACTGGTCTCTAGCCTTCATCATTCAACTAGCCCTCTTCTTGAATTGATTAGGTCATATGACCTTGAACTTCACACACAATTTTTTTTAAAAATGTTCATCACTGATCCTATATCATTTAATAATTGTATAAAATACATCCTTATACTAAATAATATCCTTTCTTATTCTCTTCAACTCTTCACACTCCTAATAGGCCTAAAATTGCCTAGTATATAGACAAGACTTTTCTTGTTCAAATCCTTCTTAGTTAACCAAGCACTCTTATCATTATTAGTTCAGCCATGAAATGGATCTTATGACATCTCATAGACATGGATAAAATTTTATTTTATTCCCTTTATGTCTGACCTTTCTCAAATAGGCCTTATCTCTCTTTTAGGTCTCATGAAGACCTAATCCTATTAGGCCTACTAAGAACACATTACCCTTTGATCATTTTGGAGAACATTCAAAAAATTTACATAGTATAGACACATCATATTCCATCCAAATATATCCCTTATAATCTCATCTAGGATTCATAACACTTTTTATCTCAAACCACTACTTCGATCACATCATTAGTATTGTTCATATTAGCCTTATGTATACCTAGAAAGTCTATCAACAATAATTGAAGCATAGAGAAAAATTTTCAAAACAAAAATGGAAAAAAATGTATACCTATAAGAATCATTACCTTAGGGTCATCACCATGTGCATTATAAATCACAACTCAAGCGAAAAATTCTCAAACCCTTCTCTGCAAGTAACTTACTCAGAACTGTCAGTTGGTCTAAAAACACAGTCATGGAACCTTAAAATTTTGACACATTTAGAAATAATATTAAGGTACTAAAAATTATGAATATTATATTACATCATCCCTATATAAACTTAAATCAAAAATATCTCAAGCACTAATGACAACTATTGGTCTTACAAACTAATTAGTTGACCTTCTCTCTCACAGACCTTACTCAGTCAAACAAGCCATTTTGGATTCAATGTTCCAAAATATTATACTAGCTTAAAATATTTATAAAATAATGAATATTTAATTAAATTTTTGAAAAAAAACATGTGCATTGGATGATTCATCAAATGGCAGAGAACCTCTAACTCATCATTGCAATTTGCTTACCCAAAACTACTAGTTTGCCTTAAAACATCATCATGGTAATAATGACCTTAAAAACATGTGTAGCTAATTTAAAATAATATTTTATGAATGTTTATGATCCTATGAGATAATAAGGAAACTCTTAGATAGAAATATTTTATGGTCAAGTGACAACTTTGGTCTTACAGACCAATCTCACAATCTTACACCTTCACCATCTCATATGCACAAGACAGGTCAAATTATGAGAAATATTATTAAAATATATACTAACCTAAAAAAAATATAACCAAAATTAATATTTAATATTTGGATCCATCCCTAATCAATGAAAACACATCCCTAATCTCATTCTCACTTCTGCCTAGTTTTTTTCACTGTCTACACCATTAGACCTTTTAGTAATAGGTCATATTGCATGACTGATTTGAAAATTTTGAGTTATATAAAATAAAAAAACCACCATGGTAAACTAATAAAAGTATCAATCTTCAACCTCCATCCATTTAGTAATTTTGACTCGATCAACTCTACCTACTACAACAATTTTTTTAAAAACATGAATTTTCCTATAGGGTTGACTCACTCACTTGGTATAATAATGACACTTGGAGTTACTTGGGAGAGCCCAACAGATGATAAAATCATTAAAATAGGTCATAAAAATTATTCTGAGCCACTTATATCAATATCTTCCATATTGGGTCAAACTTAGGGTTTTAGAGAGGTTTAAACCACCTTACAGTCTTAACGATCATTCATAAATCTTAAGCCCTTATTATAGAAAAAAATGCTTGGAAATTTAAGTTATTATACTTATACATATAACATTAATTTATTATTTTCTCATGTATAGGTTACACATGCTAATGAGTACTTGAAAGTTCTTCTCAGGTTGGGAATCCTTAACTTTGTGCACACAAAAAACCTCAAAACCACATTTTATGCCTTTCCTTGTAAAATTTGACCTCAAACTTGGTAAAAATGCCTAATAAAACATGAAATACAATTTTTAAATTCTCATTTTTCCATGATTAACTTGGAAACTAATCCTGATACACCATTGGGCCACCATCTCTGTCTTTACTCTCTAGGCTTTTAACTTGCAAGTCACATTAAGCTTTGAAATTAACCTTCTATCCTACCCATGCACTCTCCACCTCAATAACATGCTTAATAAACTTCTCACATGATATAATACTTATTTAAATCCTTCATAGGCCCTGAAAACACTTCATAGTACTTCATTAGGTCAGGCAGGGTCTTAAACTAGTCTAGTTGCATGCAAGGTTTGTAGGTCTTACCCTTGTAGGCTCACATTGAAACACACCTAAGTGCTCTAATGATGCATATGCATATTTAAGAAACCCTATAATACATCTTGGAAATTTATGCATCCATATCACTAGGACACCATGCTAATACTTTGTCACAAGGTTCCTTCGTGTTATGACTAGTGTCATGACTGGGCTTCTCAAGCACTTTGATACTTGACAAATAATATTGAAAATACTAATTGATGATTTTATACCTTAATATCATGTTTTGAATTATTATAATATAATATAATATCTTTTTACATACTCATTTATGCTTATCATGCACATACCCATGATATGACTAAGATCACAATGACTAGGCTTCTCAAGACACCTAGTACTCAAAACTTGTTTACCTTGACTTGATCATCAAACCTCTTTGTGAAAATAATGAAAATCATCAAGATAACCTAAATCATGGCATTTCCTTAGAGGAATCATTAGGTTTCCTTCAAATTATCTATCAACTTAAAGAGATCATGTTTCCTTTAAATTCTCTCATGTCACATGGTTTATATCTCACTAAATAATCACTATGCATATGTGCTTTGACATAAACAATATCAAAATTAAACTTGGAATCAATGAAAACACTATTTAACTTAAAAACAATGACAATAATTATCAACAGACTCTCCCTTTATCATTGATGGTAAATCATTCTTCAGACTGATCACTCATCTCCCCTAGTCTGGTCAATCTCCCTTCTTGGACTTTCTCCCCTTTTGACATTAATGACAAAGGATCCTGCATAAATATCATATCAATCCATACCTACTTACTAAAATATCTCAACACACATAATATGAAACATTAAGGTAACATTCTCCCCCTTACTACAATCAAACCTTCTTTAGATGAATTCAGATAACAAGACCACTTCTCAATGTAGAATAAACTTAGTCACAAAATTAAATAGCTCCCCCTCAAACCAAACATATATCATGATTATACTACTTAAATAGTGTCTCCATGAATCCTAATGGAGTCACCACTTATTATATGGCACTAGAACATTACAAGTTTAGGAGATTACTAGATATCCATGATCCCATCTGACTGAATATCCTTCAATACCCTTTTAGGCTTGATTTACATTATAGGTTCGATCTCTTCATCATCCATTTGATCATAAACATCAGTTGAAAACATGAATTCCTAATTTTTTTTCACATTTGAAGCATGATCTATCATTGTAATTATTCCACTTGATCTTGCAGACTGATCATGACTCATCTTCATTATCTTTGGTTTCCAAACATTCTATAATCTTTTCTATAGTACTCTAGAGTCTTCAAACCTAAAATTTTGAAATGATGACCTTCTAACATTATAAGAATAGAATCTTGAAATGTGTCATGCATCATGAAAACTATATCAAACCACCTTATACATACCTTTTGATTGATGTGAGTTGTGACTCCTTTCATAGTCCCTTGAATAGTCATTCTTGGAGGGTCTTCTACATTTTTTTACTCTATGAGAACATTGATTTCACAAAAAATAGTAACCATTGAATGAATTGGCATACCTTATATCATTTGACTATTGGATAGGTCTTTTCATTTTAATCTTCTTTTCTTCAATAATCTTATCCTTGACTTGAGGTACCTCTTTTTGGTCTTCTTTGAAACTAAGACTTTTTTTGTCACTTTCAAACTTTTGACAAGTCAAGATATCATCTAATGCCTTACTTCTCTTTTCAAACTTCATAAAGATTCTCACCTTGATGGATTCTTGATTCAACTCAACTTTCAAGGATTCTATTATAGTTTAATACTTAATTTACTCTTTCTCTTTAGCCTTTAGACTTGCATTGACTACCTCCATCCGTGCCTCAACTTGATTGATGATATTATTATACTCCTTAGAAGAATTACTCATCCTTTCTTTAAACAAACCAATCTTATCCTCATATTCATTAACAATTTTTACTAGTTTGTGATTCTTTTTCCTTTGAAACTTTAATTACTCTAGTGCACTTACCAATTCTACCTCAAAATCTACTTCAGAGAATCTAATTCCATATCAACCATAATGTCCTCCCCACTTGAACAACTCTCATTGTCTAATTCTATGTCCATAAATAAGGTTTCATTATTTTCATGTTCAGGTTCATGACTACCATCATCACTATCAGATTCACTTGAGCCACTTCCATCAAAAGGGTTATCTTCTTTAGTGTAGAATATTTTCTTGTTCTTGAATGTTCCTTTCCTACCTTCATACTTTCTAAACTCCTTATTTTTATTAAGCTTATAGGTCTTCTTGTCATCTCCATGATGTTCATCATGTTATTATTAATGCTCATGCCTATCCTTGTTAGGACATTTGGATACAAAGTGACCAATCTTGCCATAGTTAAAACATTTGAAGGGAAACTTACCTTTGTACTTACTGATCCAAACCTCAACTTTTTTGAAAACATGGATATTAGTTGATCATCATCAACATCTAAGCATTCTTCATCCTTGAACTTCTTATGTTTTAACTTCTCAATTTTGAAAGTTGTTTCTTTATTGGGAGGTCTTCCTTCATTAGTTATTATCTCATAGACATTCAAGATGCTATGCAGCCCATCCATCTCTAGCTTTTCCAAATCTTGTATCTCTTCTAATACAAACACCTTAGAGTCAAACTTAGGAGTTAATGATCTCAACTTTTTTTTAAAATATTATATTCTTTGAATTCTTCTCCTAATTCTCTAATGATATTGATAAATTCATCAGCCTTCAATAGGTAGGATGTAATTGTTTCATCTTCATTCATTTTCAAGCTTTCAAGCTATCTTATATGGGTCTAAAAATTGGCCATATTTACCTTGGTGTCACCTTCATAGATGGTATTAATTTTTTCCCACATCTCTTTGGTAGATTCACAATGAATTACCTTCATAATATCTACCTCTGATAGGCCACAAAGAATAGCATTCATTACCTTGGATTTGTTTTAGCTAGCTTTCTTACCTACTACATCAGTTGATGTAATAGGAAAAGAACTATATCCATCCATAAATTATTTCCAAATATCATGACCTTGAGACATCAAATATATCTTCATCATGACACTCTAAAATGCATAGTTATATCATTAAAAAATGGAGCTTTACTAATATATAAACCACCTTGAGCTTGATGACTAGCCATTATTGCTTCTAGGATCTTCCTTTAGTTATTACCTAATTCAAAGGACCAAGCTATGATACCAAATGTTGGAAGCAAAATGATTGAGAGGGGGGTTGAATTAGTCTTCAAAAATTTATAATATAATCATACTTAAGAAATCATAAATCATTTAGACAAGAATATATATCTTATCAAGAATAAGCACCAAATCATAAGAGCATGAAACACATTAACACAATATGTATATGGGAAACCCTCAATGAGAAGAATACCCAATGATGGTGAAAATGGACTACAGTCTTATAAGACAATCACCAAATTTAGTGAAGCACCAACTTCATATGGAGCACCAATCTCAACTAGCTAAGCACTAACTCAACTAGGCCTTAGCAAGCATCCACTTGTAAGGAGGAACCATCACCCTACATGACTCAACACCAACTTAGCTATGCTTTAGCAAGTACCCACTTGAAAGGAGGAACCAACACCCTAGATGATTCAGCACCAACTCAGCCACCTAAACACTTGATCACGTTCAAAAAACTATATTTTTCATACAAAATATGATGATCTCCTTCCTCAACTCTTCACACACTTCTATCCCTCACAAAACTGGTCTCTAGCCTTCTTTGTTCAACTAGCCATCTTCTTAACTTGATTAGGTCATATGAACTTGAACCTCACACATAAAATTTTTATCAAATTTTCGTCATTGATATTATATCCTTTAATGATGGTTTACAATACCTCCTCTACATATCCTATCTTGTTCACTTCAACTCTTCAAACTTTTAATAGGCCTAAAATTACATAGTATATATACAAGATTTTTCTTGTTCAAATCCTTCTTATTCAACCAAAAAATCTTATCCTCATTAAGTTGGACATGAAATGGATCTTAGGACATCTCATAGACATGGATAAAATGTGATTTGAGTCACTTTAGGTCTAACCTTTCTCAAATAGGCCTTATCTCTCTTTTAGGTCTTATGGAGACCTAATCCTATTCGGCCTACTAAGCACACATTATCATTTGATCCTTTTGGATAAAATTAAAACACTTTACATATTATAGAAACATCATATTACATAAAAATATACCCATAATAATATCATATAATCTCCATAACACTTTTTACTCAAACCACTACTTGGACCACATCATTAGTATTGTTCATATTAGCCTTGTGTATACCCAACAAGTCTGTCAAAAACAATTGAAGCACAAACACAAATTTTCTAAATAACCATGAAAAAAAATATAAAAATAATCCTTGTGACCTCATGTTCATCTCCATGTTCATTACACCTCACAACTCAAGTCAAAAACATTCAATCCCTTCTTTGTAAATAGCTTACTTAGAATTGCCAATTAGTCTCAAAACACAGTCATGGAACCTTGAAATTTTGACACCTTTGTAAACACTCCTAAGGTCTTCCAAAGTATTAATATTATATTAAATAATCCTCATAGAAAATTCCATAAAAAATATCTAAAGTACTAAGGACAACTATTGGTCTTACAAACTAGTCTGTTGACCTTCTCTCTCACAGATCTTACTCAGTTAGACAAGCCATTTTGACTTCAATATTCCTACCTCTTATAATAACTTTAAAGATTATAAAAATCATGGATATGTAATTAAATTTACAAAAAACAACAAAATGTGTATTTTATGCTCTAAACAAGGGTCAAGAACCTCCAACTCACCACTATAACTTGCTTACCCAAAACTACCAATTTGTCTTGAAACACAGTCATGGTGATAATGACCTTCAACACCTATGTTTACACTTTCAGAGAATATTTGATGAATTTGGATTATCCTATGATATAATTAGTAAAATATCATATATAAAAATACTATCGTCAAGTGACAACTTTGGTCTTGAAGACTAATCTCACAATCTTACACTTTCACTTTCTCATTTACACAAGACAGGTCAATTTATGAGCAATATTATTAATATATCTACTGACCTCCAAAACATATAACCAAAATGAATATGTAATATATGTCTTTAAAAAAACCCAATGTATTTATATCCATCCCTAATCCATGAAAACACATCCCTAATCTCATTCTCAATTCTATCTACTTTCTCTCACTATTTGCACCATTAGACCTTTTAGCAATGGGTCAACTTGCATGATCATTTTAGAAAATTTGAGGTTTGAAACCTAGTTATAAAATACCATGGAAAAATAATACAAGTATCAAGATTCAACCTCCATCCATTTATCAAATTTGACTTGGTCAACTTTGCCTACTACAAAAAAATTCCAAAAAACATGGCTTTTCCTATAGGATCCACTCACTTACTTGACATACCAATTCCACCTAGAGGTACCTGGGAGAGTCCAATACATTTTAAAATCATAAAACTAGGTTATCCAATTAATATTGAGCCATTTTTATCAAGATATTCCATATCAAGTCAAACTTAGGGTTTTATAGAGGTTTAAACCACCTTACAGTCTTAATGATCATTCATAAAGCTTAGGCCCTTATTTAAAAAACTAATGCCTAGAACTTTGAGATAGGAAACTTAACCATATATCATTAATGTATTAGGTTATCATGCAGAGGTAACATGTTCCAATGAGTACTTGAAATTTATTCTCAGGTTGAGAATCTTTTATTCTATGTACATAGAAAACCTCAAAACCACATTCCATACCTTTCCTTGCAAACTTTGACCTTAGAATTGGTAAAAATACCTAAAAAAACATGAAATACCTATGTAAATGATCATTTATCCATGATTACCTTGGAAAATAATCTTGATACCCCATTGGGCCACCATCTCTCTCTCTCTTTACTCTCTAGAATTTTAACCTACTAGTCACATTAGGCCTTGGAACTGACCTTCTAGTCACTATCAATGTACTCTTCACCTCACTCACATTCTCAAGAAACTTCTCACATGATATAACATTTATCCTTCATAATCCTTAGCAACACTTCATGGTACCTCATTAGGTTAGGCAGTGTCTAGAACTAGCCCAATTGCATGCTAGGTCTATAGGTATTACCCTTATAAGCTCACATTGAAACACACTTGAGTGATAAAATGCCTCTTATTCATACTCAAACAACCATATACTACCTCTTGGGCCTTTTTGCATCAATCTCATTAGGCCACCATGCTCATACATTCTCACAAGGTTCCTTCATGCTATGACTAGTGTCATGACTAGGCTTCTCAAGCACTTTGAGACTTGACAACTGATCTTGAAAACACTACTTGATGATTTTATACCTTGATATAATTATTTTAATTATTCTCAAAAAATATCATACCTATATACATACATCTTTATTATTGTCATGCATATACCCATGATATGAATAAGCTTGCAATGACTAGGCTTCTCAAGATACCTAGTACTTAAAACATGCTTACCTTGACCCGATCATTAAAACCTCTTTGTGACAACACTAGAAGTCATCAAGTTTACTTTAATCATTAAATTATCCTTAGAGGAATCATTAGTTTTCCTTTAAATTATCTCTCAACTGAAAGAGATCAGGTTGCCTTCAAATTCTCTCATTTCATGGTTTATGTCTCACTAACTACTCACTATGCATCTGCACTTTGAAATCAATAATATCAACCTTAACCTTGACATCAATGACAAAAATATTGACATTTAAATCAATGAAAATAGTTCTCAACATAGTATTTAGTACACCTAGATTTATTTGGGGCATGTTTAGGAAACATTCCTCCACATTGGCACTTATTTTAGTTTTCAATTTTTTCTATTTATAGTGGGGTCATGCTTTAGAAGCATGTTATCCACACTTACATATTTTATGAATGGGATAAATAACACAAGTATATAATTTATATTTATAGTTGTGAAAAAATTCTATACATTAGTACCATTGTTATACATAGGTTTAGCATAAGACTTATCTAAGGTGCATATGTTATGTAATGTGTGCCTAATATTATAAAATCTAAATTAGTTTCATATTTCAAAACTCTTTTATGGAATTTCATCACCCACTAGGATGGACTATTATGGGTTGTATTAAGCCATTATTTTATAGTAGTTGGTTCACTTTTGGTATGTTTAAGTTGATTAAATCATTCAATATTTTTACGTTTTTAAGTTGTACTTGATTGTATCATCCAAGCTCACTAGTTTGATAGTGTGAGTTGACTTAGTTAATTCATACTAACTAAGTTATAAGTATAATTTAGTTGCACAATTACGTTAATTTCAACTACTAGGTAGAAACTCACATTTATCCAAGGTTTGGGGAATTTGCCTTCCAATCTCTATTTTTCTCTATCTCCTTAGATATATACACTTTTTATATTTATATATTTGTCCTAATCTTTGATTCATTGATTCATAATGATACATCTTTCAAATAAAGTTGCCAATAGGAAAAGTAGTTACATTGATACATAGGTGTAATTATAAACCTTTTTCTTTCAATTTCAATCATTTCAAATGTTTTCAATTTCAAATTATATGAATTGATTATATACTGTAACATGATCTTGGTTGTAGGTCAGTCACCAAAAAAGTACTCAAGTTGGACTTCACCTAAAGTTAAGGTGTGTTATACACATCTAAGTGTGATCAATATAAATCCAAGAGAGGAGATTAGTATTGTGTTCGTATGATTAAAAACCAAACAAAAACGCACTAATAAAACTAACACATCAAGCTTAGACACTCAAGAAACAAGAAAATAATATAAGTAACTATAAATAGAATACAAAACAACCATTATTTACCTACCTTGAGAGCAATAGTTAAATGTTGGACATAGAGGAATGTGAGCAGTTGTGTGATCAAAGAATATTTGGTAATGGTTCTCCTTGCATCATCTCTCATTTTCACCTTGGCAATGTTGAACTTTGTTTTGGATTCTACTTGGATCTCTTAACAAATTAGCATTATAAAACTACAAATAGGGTCTTTAAAGGTATTTTTGCATCATAACATTACACCAAAAGAGCTTATTGAAAAATGGATGAAGCCTTGTATGTATATCCTTCCAAACTAACTCTAACCTAAGTGTAATTAGGTTAGAGTTAGCCATAGTTAAGTTTAGACTAACCATAGTTGAGTTAAGGAGGAGACAAGTAATTAATATTTGGGATAGATATCCCATTTATTAAGCATGGATCTCCATTTATAAATTTAAGGCTTTAGGGGAGATATTTTTAATTCCTTGACTTTGAAGATGATGGCATCATCATGAACTCATTTTGATTGAAATTTATTTTTTATAAAATTTAGTTTCACTAATTTCACATGGAAATTTCACTTAAATATTTAATTTAAATCACTTAGTTAATTCATTCTACTTAGCATTTTTGTACTTTAGGAATTGTTTAAGTACCCTACTTAATGGGTTCAAAGGCCAACCTATCTATTTGCTAGGTCACAAGTTTACTAGAGATGAATCCATGAGAGGTTACTATTATGTATAAGATAATACCATAACTAGGGATGCCTCAACATAATTCTAAGAACTAATGTCTGATGTGCATACGAATTTGGGATATTAAGTGATTCCTAGACTTAATTTGCACTATTTGGTAGAAATCAATATGAAATTTGATTGGAACATAGTTGTGGCAAAAATGGAGT